>JAZDUH010000150.1:2417500-2777500 GCA_036419115.1 Scarus forsteni | reverse complement strand
CAAATAGCTAATCAATCACATGGCAGTGACTCAACTGAGCTAAAATGTTATGTTGAGTCCAGAGGTCAGAGGGATGGTCAAAGTGGTTGGAGATGATAGAAAGACAGAACACGATCTCTGAACACACAACACGTTAGATCTTAAAACAGATGGGCTATGGCAGCAGGGGACCACATCAGATGCCACTCTTGTCAGCTAAGAACAGGAATCGGTGGCTACTATTTACATGGGCTAGCCCAAACTGGACAATAGAAGGTTGTAAAAACATTTGTCCGATGAGTCCGGATTTCTGCTCCACATTCAGATGTAGGGTCAGAATCTGATGTGAACATCGTGAAAGCATGCTTTAACCCCGCCTTGAAAAAGCAGTTCAGGCTGCTGCTGGTGTAATGGGGAGGGGATCTTGTCAGTGTTTAAACCCCACAGCTTACCTGAGTATTTTTGCTGACCAGTGTTGTTTTTGTTGACTAATTATATAAGTCAGTTTTCGTCAACAACCTTTTGTCCCCTGTCAATAACATACTGGAACGGACATTTTCATCAACAAATTAAAATAAGATGAAAATGTTTGACAGAGACTTAATCCAGTCAGACGTAATGTGGTCATGTAGAAAGTATAAGCTAGGAATATATCCAATCACAGCAACTTTGGTTGTGTGGAAAGGTTGGATGAGTTTAGAGGGGCATCCAATCCCAGCTGCCTTAGCTTGGTGGTGGTGGGATAAGTTGGGCAGTGAACCAATCAGAGCTGCTCTCTTTATGAATTGATATATTCGTGCAGAGCAGGTTCACTGTTTGTTCTCAGGCAGCCTAAATAATTACATCACATATTTAAAGCAGATTTGGCGGACTAATATGTTGTGCTTTTAAACCAACAAACTAATAGCCTACTTAAACAACTTACATGACACAATTATGACTAAAACTAAAAGGTATTTTAGGCAAAGACTAAAACAAAGTTACAACGTGCTGTTAAAATGAACACTGTTGCTGACCATGTCAATCTTTTCATGACCACATCTTCTGCTGTCCACAGCTAAGATATCTCAAACACTGTCATCAGATCTCAACCCAACAGGACACCTTTGGGATGTGGTAGAGCAGGAGATTCTCATCATGGATGTGCAGCCAACAAATCTGCAGCAACTGTGTAATACTGACGTGGAGATTCGACCAACATCTCTAAAGGAATGTTTCCCGCACCTTGTTGGATTTATCACACTTTAACCCCAAAGTGTTTCCATGGTGTCATCCTGTAGGGAGATGCCATTGTCGACCATTGTGGTCTGACATTTAAATCGCCCCCCAGATGAAAACAAAAATGATATAATTCACTTTTAGATTTAGAAAAGCATAGATAAAATCCTATCAGTGGTAAAAGGAGAAGTAGGAAAACGCTGAGGAGACGCTCAGTGTCAGAGGCTAAACGTCCCGTAGTCTCGTCTTTTCACCGTTTGTCACATCAGAGTTCAGACTCAAACCAGAGGCACACAAATGTGCTCTGACAGACTGCCACACTGCATTTCCTCTGAATCAGACACAGGACGACACTGACACACAGGACTGCACATACATCATGACACAGAGGCTGTGATCTGTTAGCACAAACAGAGAGAAAAACAATAGTACTCCTAAAAGTGGAACAAAAAAGCTCTCCTGCATTTTGACCTGGAGCGGGCATCAGGTAGCCCGTGGAGGTTTAACCGAGCTCCACAGGACCATCAGCACCCCAGCATCAACACTTACACTGTTAACAATTATCTCTGGAACCTTATGTTTTTATTTAGAGATTATCTCATACTATATCGTAGCTGTGATGTCCCTCCACCTCTACTTGACAAGAAAATGACAACTTCTCTTTAGTCTAACGGATCAATCAGGTACACCCATTTTTGTCTTCTTTTGTTTCTTGGCTGTAACATCCAACCAGGAGCAGCAAGAGGTCAACAAAAAACAAAAAAAAGATTGTGACAACATCCCAGAATAAATGAAAAGGAAGCGTGAGTAATTTAAATGCAAAATTATGCTTCATTTCATTTACACTGGAACTGGGAAGAAAGGAGTGGGAATGATGAGTTATCAGCGTTCCAGTTACAAAGTTGGAAAAAGTACTTGCTGATCTACCAGGCAATTGTTAGCCACTGTTAGCATGCCCTGTGTTGTAGTTTGTACATACTACCTGAAGACACTGTAGCAGCATTTCTATATATAAACATCAAACAAATGTATACAGGTGATACACTGCTACAAACACTTGTCAGAAATGCTAATAAATGGAGTATTAAAGGAACTTATTAACTGTTAACGCTGGCGGCAGCCATCTTAGATTGTTCATTCGGGGTTGGTAGGATCCTCTGACTTCCCAGTAGGAAATTCTGACCTGGGGGCGTTCCAGTTGAACTTTTCTACTCAGAACTCAGAAATCCTTTCCAGTATAACGAGCAAGCAGCATTAGAGAAGAACATTGTACTCAAGAGTAGCACTAACACACCTATGTAAAATATGTGAATAGTTTTTGCCATGGCACTTTTATATTTCCAATAATCACCAAGGCTTGAGTGAACTATTTTCAAATGTAAAAAGATTTGTTCATAATGACCCTGTAAGTAATTTGTTTACAGTTCTGTGAGATTTCAAGTCCATTTGGAATTTTGTTTTGTCTCTCTGGTTGTTAATTTTTTAATACATTAAAGTGACATCAGTGCAGCATAAATAATAGGCCCGCCAATGTCACGTCATCGATCATATGTGTCGTTTTTTTTTTGCCCTTCCATGTTAATAAAGTTGTAAACTTTCAATTACATCCGGGGGCTTCTCCGGAGTAACGTTACAATGACGTAAGCACGCAGCCCATTGTGCTCCAGAGCTCTGGCTTCGGCTCCATGATAAGCAGCCGTGTCCCTCAGCAGTGCTAAAAATAGCAGCAGAACAGCACGAGAGATGGCCAAAGAGGAGGAGTTGGGAAGCCGAGCGCTAAAAGACGCCCCCAAAACTTTGAAAGTGGACATCTAGCAACATTTCGGATTCTACAAAGTCGATGGGAAACTGGACAAAGCTCACGCGGTGTGTGCAGAGAATAATAATAATAATAACATTAGTTCAAAGGTTCTCAGTAGAGGCTTCCTTTCCTTACAGGAGAAAAGTTTTGTGTGGGAAATGGTAGTAGGCTAGGCCTACACCTTTTATTTTTGGTCTACAATGAATAATTAATTTTATTACAAATTGATGTTTTGCTGTTTGCAGCTGATTTAACTGTCTTGTAAGTGTATTTCACAGCAACAGTACACTGAAGGGGAGAATTCTTCCTTCTTCAAAACTCTGCCCTGATTCCTCACTTTAAGCGGCTTCCTTTCCACAGAGGCTAGCTATTAATAACTTTGTTAAGTATATCCGAATACTTGTATTTACTCATGACTGATAAAAAATGAACCATGTTGTTTGCAGTAATATAGAATTAGATGCATCGCAATGCATCGTAGAATCGAATTGAATCGAATCGTGACCTTGCCGAATCGAATTGAATTGAATTGTAAGAGCAGGACCAATGCACACCCCTAATAAATAATCTGACAGCTCAGGTTGTCCTGGAGAATTCTTTACTTAAATGTGTTGACAGAGGTGAGGATTTAGCATTATAACCAAATAAGTTCAGGTGGACAAATGGAGGCGGATTTGAACTGAACTGTGGGCTGCACTTTTTTGGGCTTGTACTAACAGTGCAGTTTCTCATTAGGGCTTGTTGTGCCCCCAAACCCAGGAGGGATTATACCATCGATATAAACCAAATTCAGAGGTTATTAAAATTATTTAATCCCACCCTAACACAAATTTAAAATTACGGTAAAAGGCCTTTCCACCTAAAATAAATCCTTATTTCCAGATTTAAATTGATTTCTAATGTAGTTACTACTGTTTTCACTTTAATAAAGCTGTAGAGGATCAAGGTACAGCTTAGATAAAAGCCTGACATGTCTGTTTGGTTACAAATATCAAGGTTAGACAGACTGTTTAGCAATAACAGAGTTCTAAAAAATAGTAGCCCCTCCTTTCGCTTCTGTATAAAGAAAAGGATGTTCCAACCTCTAAAC
Source organism: Scarus forsteni (assembly GCA_036419115.1). NCBI lineage: Eukaryota > Metazoa > Chordata > Actinopteri > Labriformes > Labridae > Scarus > Scarus forsteni. The sequence continues at coordinate 2,773,412 of JAZDUH010000150.1, read as the reverse complement.
AAACGGATGTTTAATAAGTTAAGAGACAAAAAAGAAAAAAAATGACTTTGAAATTAAAATGTAATATGGATAAAAATTAAAACACGCTTCATGTGGGTTTCTCTCTTTGAAATGCTTATTTCAATCGCAAAATCTGGCAACACAGCTAGCTGCCGCAACAACGATAGTCCGGAGCGGTCGGCGGAGTCAAAACCGCTGTTTTCAAGATGGAAATACAAGAAGTAAAATGCAAGAACGCACATGTGGATGCACTGCCCTGTACAGCTCCTGAGGTGCTCTGATTGCTGCAGGAGCTGCTGGAGGCGGGAAAATTCCCATCAACCCTTAAGGCCATGGTGGCAGCTATCAAAGCCGCTCGTGTCGGGGTTAACAAGCTGGCAGAGAGTGACTGCAGCCTCATCTCGCGGTTCCTGAAAGGTGCAGTTCGACTTGCCCCAGGCAGCAGGAGGCCAACTGTCCCAGCATGGGATCTTAACCTAGTGCGGGCTGCCTTACAGCTGGAACCCTTCTAGCCTTTTAAAATCAGTAGACTTGAAGTGGTTGTCCCTCAAGGTTGCATTCCTCATAGCATGAGAGCTGCTGTAGGTTCCTGCCTGAGAACACAGGTGTGCTCCTGCGTCCAAACCCTGCATTCCTGCCTAAGGTACTTTCAGATTTTCACATCAATCAGACAGTGGTAATAAAACCTCTTAGCCTTGCTCAGGAAGGGGATGGAGGCTCTAGACGGGGCACAGCTTTGCCCAGTCAGGGCCCTGAAAAAATACATTCAGTGAACAGGGTCGTTCAGGAAGACCCGGTGCATGGGTCAGCCAGTGTCAAAATACAGGCTATCCCACTGGATTGTGGACACAATCTGGCAGGCACATGCAGAGTCGGATGCTCCGGCTCCCAGTAAAGTGAGGCTGCACTCCACACGGGGCATAGCAACCTCCTGGGCCTTGTGGCGGGGAGCCAGCCTCTTTGAGGTTTGTGCAGCTGCTACCTGGTCGAGACCATCTACCTTCGCTAGATTTTATAACCTGAATGTAGCAGCTGGCACCTCCCTTGGGGAACAGGTGCTTGGTGTCAGCATGTTTTGACAAGGTCTTTTCTTTTACTATGCACCTGAGCCAAGTGGGTCTATCTCGGTCCGGCCAGGGAGATGTCTTAATTCATTGTCAGTTGGCCTAGCGGAGGGCAGGCCATCTGAGAGGCCTCGGTCCTCTCCCATCCGACTCTGGCTCCTTGCGGGGTCTGGCACCTCAGCATGAGGCAGCGACATGCATTGTCTAGCTTGGTCATGCTTACTATGTCCATTTGTATATAGTTCTTCACTGGGTGGTTTTTTTTATTCACACGCACTGTTTTAGAGCACTCTGGTGGCGGTGACGTCTCATTCCACTAACAGTGCCAGGGATTCTAAGGTGAATCTGAGGGGCTGCTTTGAATCTGTCTCCTCAGTCTCCTCACGGTGTTTCTTACAGGGTCCCTGTACATATGGAATATGTAACTGTGTGGAGAGATAGTCTCGATACGATAGAGAACGCTGCTTGGACACCGTCCCAATCAATGTTAACCAGTGAAACCATGTGTACCTGGAGCTTTTATACCTGCGCATGGGCCACCTAGTGGTGTATCTTAAAGAATATCCACGTCATCTGCCCCAGTGGGTCTGTTCCCCGTACATATGGAATATGTTACTGTCAAGAGATAGTCTCTTCACTCTGAGAACCAAGGTTACAACGGAGCCGAACGATCTTGCGTTTCATACAGGTTGGGAGGTTGGGTTCAGAGATCTAGAGCTTACAAGGGTGATGACCACTGATCTAAAAGAACATTTTTGTTTTTCCTGGAAGGAGTAAAAATAAACTGCAGTGTAAGTTTAGCCACAGAGACGGTGCTGTGTCTCACCTCAGTGATGTAAGGAGTCAGAAATAGTGGAAGAACGTCTGCTCATAGTGAAAGACATCAGTCTGTGTTCACGCTGAGACGTCTCACTCCTCTCCTCTGTTATGTAAACAGAGCTCAAATTTCACCTGCTGATGTCTGCAAAGACAGGCAGACCATGGTTTTAACTTGGAGATAATTTAAAGGCTCCTATCTGTTTAACCCAGCAGCTCTGTGTGCAGAACAAAGATGAAGAGCGAGGAGGAAGAAGAACGAGGAGGAGGAATGAAGGAGGAGGCGCGTAGGCATCCATCTCTCCTCAGCAGACCCCCGACGCTTCGTTTTCTCCTCGCCTGCAGTCAGACCTGCAGTGCTGCTCTGTGAAGCGAGGAGGAGAAGTTTGTGTTCACTTTCACACGCTTTGTGAAGTGAAGCACGAATATAAAAAAGTCTCTCTTGGCCACATGATGCTCCCTGAGAGGAAGAGAAGTCAAAACAAATCTAGTCGCCTCCTCCTCACTGAGGGTACACGCTCTCTTTTAAGTGTTTCTCTTTACATAATATGAGCTGTAACAGCGATTATTTCAGCTCTGAAAAACAGGTTTACTGAGAAAAGGAGGGTAAGAGGTGAACGGTCTTTCTTTACATTTTAGGATTGTTGAAGTATCACCCAGCAAAGACAAATTCAGAATTAACAAGAGTGCACGTTAAGTACTTTATAGTCCACACCACAGAGTGCTGTTTTCACTCTTACAGGGTTGTATTCAACTCTCTTTTTGTTGTTGAAATTTGAAACTTAGTGACACCACTGAAAGATACACGGCCCTACACTGCTGCGGGATGGTGGTGTGGGAATGCTCAAAATATTTATGCTCCATGAGGCTCTCAGTTGTACATAGTAGGTGTTCTCCCAAACTGTAGGGGCATTGCTCTTAAAAAAACTGCATCTCCAGCAGGAGATCATCGATGAGGAAAGTTTGTTCTTCTTGGAAACGTCAGCATTTGTTGTCAAAATGTCCGCTGTGCTTTCACTGAATAGTCATGGTATCATCTCTATGTTTTTATTATTTTAACAAAAGATACTCCTCAAACTTTGTTTCCCTCCTGGACAATCTAGAAAATGATTGACCAATTTTCCAGTCATGTAAAACACAGGAAAAAGTCAAATTTCCTGGAAAAGCTAGAATTGTCCTGGAGACTTATTTGTCTTCCTACTATCATGTTAGTGAACAACAATCAAATATAGCAAATGAGGTAAAAATGTACTTGGTAACTAATGCACACTTAGTTATAAAATAAACGGGGTGGGCACGCACACCCTATGTAGGGTGCTGGATCCAAAAGATTCTAAGCATGAAAAATGTGTAAGGAGATGCGCACACCAAAAAGTAGCTCCCTTGAAATTTTTTATTTATCACAGTGATGTTTCGAGACTTTACCAAAAAGTTAAACTAATGCACACTTAGACATAAAATTTGAGTAGATAAAGTAATACGAGTTAGTATAAAATACAAAAACTCCAAAAATTGGTGACACGAAATATTAAATAAAATAAAAAACAGGAAAATAAATTTTAGACTTCTTGAACAGTAAACCAAGAAAATACATTAATAACAAATCAGAGTAATTAAATATATTAAAAAATATATATAAATAATAAATGTATAATATCCTCTTTCTCTTCTCATGGTGGTGAGGTACTGGTTTGTCTAATCTAGGCCTCTAACAAAGTTGGCGCGCTCGTCCTCTCAGCTGTGTGATCAGCTGCTTGTGCAGTGATCTGCGTCTGGAAAAAAAAGTATGAAAAAGAAAAAAGACAAACAAGCAAACAGCAGCCTGCTCGACCCACGAGTTGAAGACTGTGACCGAGGTTGAAGATGTGAAGAAAAAAAAGAACAAAAGTTTGTTGTATATTCCATATTTGTGGGCAAGTCATGGAAAAAACTTACAAGAGCTCTGTACCATATGAGGAGACGCTTAGGAATGCATTGGAGCGAAGGCTGCGTCTTTCTTTTAAGGACTTGATGACATCATCGGGGATCCCCGCGGGGTTTACCTTTTCAGTGTAGGCCACCTACAGTGATCTTTCCTACCCACAGTTTTATGAATGAGGCCCCAGGGCCTCCTGGCTGTTGTCCTGCTCACAGCTCCAGCCTCTTCCTCAACTGCCAGATCCGGTCTGGTCAGTGCCTCTGCAGACCCTGACCTGGTGAATCCAGCTGGACTGAGAGGTCATAGTTACTTTGTAAAGCAGTGTTCATTGCCTTTTTTAAACCATGCAATGGCCCGCTTTTGGAATTACTGTTTTATTGGATGATGTGTACTGGTACAAGTCGAACATCTTGGCATCACTGCGTCTTATTTGCTCTGAAGACTCAGAAATAAATGTCTCATATCACAAAAGTGAGACCTTTTTAGCTGTCTCTGGAGCACTAATTTCTATGGTTCTTCAGCAGCCTTAAACCAAAATGCAGAGATACGTGGATCACTGTTTCACTCTGAAACATCAGTGCTGGCCAGCAGCTCATGCCTGTTTCATATGTAGGTACTTTCATCTTTTTACTCCCTCAATTGAATATTTCCTGAGTCTTAATGTAAACAAGCATTTGTCACCAGCTGGTGTTCCTTTGTTTACATACATTTGAGGGACATATTCTGGATTTCATTCTGAAAGATGCAGAAATTAATCTTTTCAAGTTGGATCCAAAACATCAAGGAGATTTTATGCATCATCAAAATGTATTTGGCTGAAATACAACCTCACTGGATAGAACATGTTATTTTTTTTAGCAGCTGCTCAGTTTGCAGAGAAATCTGATGTGAGGGTAAATGAGGAGTTTGTGTAAACATTTCCATCCTGCATTTTCATTTCAGACTGACAACCCGTCAAACACAGGGCTGATATCTGCCTGTGAGACCAGACTACGGGAGAAATAACAGTACGGCCCATCTTTCATATTCACTGCCCATTTCTGATTGGGAGCAAACAGAGAACATGGCCCTGAGTTTCTCCGTTTAACTGGTTCTTCAGAAATATGCAGCTCAAATTTGTAAAGTTTGAATATTTTTATGCTGCTGTGCCGATGAAAACTGAGGCTGGAGGCTCTCCATTCACATATCCTTATGCCCATAAGGTCATGGCCTTTTGAGCAAAATGGATGGATGGATGGATGCTTCTCAATAAGACACTTGTTTGCAGTAACTTTTTCAAAGACATGGCAGCAACTCAGATCTAGGAGAGGGTTTGTCTAATTTGAAGTTAGAAATATTTACATTTATTCTAAACCACATTCTTTCAGTAAGTGCTGATAAAAATAGGCACAGAATTGCTTGCAATAATAAGAAAATATCTGCAAACAACACAAGCAAAGTTTTACTCAGTGAGGGTCTTGGATTAAGGTTTAAAATCTGCTCTGGATTGAACATTTCAGATTAAGACACCCTTCAAGATATATTTGGCTTGTCTCATTGAGACATCTTAATAACGACGTTTATGAGGCCGTTATGGTCCTATGGTCCGATCTACGCAATATAAAGACCAAAAAGAATGAAAAAAATCCATTCAGTATATTCGCTGCAAAGCGGCATAATAGTTGACCAATCCAAACCGCCGTTCCCCACGGTTCTGATTGGTCTGTGAGTCCATCCAATCCCATGTCTCCCCTGCTCCGCACCTTCCCGCCCGTGGTTCCCGCCCATGGTCGCATATACCGATGAGCAGCTAGCTGCACAGCTACTGAAGCGTCATGGAGCCAAAGAAGACCAGCACCAAAACCAGGAGGCCACTTCTGTTACCCTCCACATTGAAGGGAAGGAAACGTAAAAGTTTCGAGGAAAAGGCTGAAGTAAGGAAGAAATATATGTGTATATATATATATATATATATATATATATATATATATATATATATATATACATATATACACATATGTGTGTATGTGTTTTTAGGAGGCGACACGAGCTGGGGGCGGGATCTTGGAACACGGAGGTGAGGGGTGAGTGAAGGGGGGCAGTGTTTTTTAAATCTGTCTCAACAGCCAAACTGGTTTTCAGATCGGAGACCCTAGCTTTAAGTTTTACAATCAACTCAGGCCTTATTTTTCATTTTGTTATCTTCAAAATAAAATATTTATCCAGACATGTCTTGAAATTGTGGCATACAATAAGTCTAGTACGTTTTTTTACTTGAAGTTGGACAAATACCCTCACCTAGATATTAGTTTTTGCAGTGTAGAAGCCATTACAAAAATCGAATAATCTAAAACAGTCATACCAATGCTGCAGAAATGCTGATATATTTTACATGTTTGGGAATCATGACTGCACCACTCTCTAACAGCCATTGTCACTGAAAAATGCTGAAACAGTATGTCAAAGCAATCCTGAATCTACGCACTGTCAGTCCTTTAACCCATACCAGTTCCATGAAAGAGCATGTGTGCTTATCATTACTGGCACTTCCCTCTAGTAGGACATCCGGTAACAAACCTTGGATGATGAAGTCCCACTAAAAGCCAATCAGGGGAAACATGACATCTTCTTGAGCCATCCTGTAAGAACAGCAGAGCAGTTATGACAGCTGTATTCCTCCTAATAACAGCATTTAGACGAAGACGCATTGCTTTCAAGAAATGTTTAGTCACTTAAAGTGAGGCTGTCGTCTCTGACAAAGACGCTGACAGATATAAACGTGCCTTTGTTGTTCCACTTCAGTTCAAATGAAGATTTCTTGCTTCAATAAAGGACTACTGGTTTCCCCTGTTTGTCTGAATGAACAAACACAACAGCAGTGCTTTAATAAGGGAGAGGTTTTAATCTTTAAAATCCTTGTGCACTCATAGAAAAGATGTGGTAATCATATCTTCAACATCGTCTTTGTCACATTTTATTAAATACAAACTTAAACAACTCTCTGTTGAAGTCAGGGGCTGTTTGTGGTGGAGCTGCAGGTTATTTTGAACTTTATCATCATTAATGTGCTCTCTGGGTGTCTGCTGTCCACTCTTCTTAAATGATTCATGGAAATTGGTGTTTTCTTGGTGCAAAGACTTAAGCAGAAGATGCTGGTCCGTGAAGGGCGCTGTAGATGACTCTGATATGAGGGCAGGAGGAACATTCAATCAGAGGGGACGAGAGAGAAGGAGGGCTTATGATGAAGGTTCAGGCCATAGCAATCTACTGAAATGGTGGCAATAAGCTGGCTCCATAGATTTTGAGGCAATTTGTCCTAACATAAGTCTTATGTTAGACACCCCTGTCTGAAACATGCACACAATTTTGGCAAGTTAGAGGCAAAGCACAGAAAAAGGTTGGATTAAATCTTTTGATTAAACAGAAGTGTGTTTGAGGCACAACTGGGAATGCCTCGATCAGACACCAGCACTACACACCAAAAAGCTGGGCTGGGGATAAAACAAGGCTCAGATTATTAATTAGCATGGTTTATTTATCCATTCATTCAAAAATATTAAAAGAATCACATTTTTAGGAAGATAATTATTTCTTTATTAAAAGCTTGAGTTGGTAATATTTGGAAAACTAGCATGAATTTGAATGTAGCATCTTCCCCTGGCTCAGCCTAGCCCCTCCTCACCCTCCTTGAAACTCCTCCAAAATGACGCCTCCCTGTTCACACCCACCAGCACTGATTCAAAACCAGAAGACTGATTCAACTCCAAACCAGTCCTCAGCACAACCTGCGTGAAGCTGGCCCCCCCACTCCATGCAAAATTTAGGGAAATTAAAATAAAAATTGTTGTTTGTGCTGCTATGGTATTTAAGTAATTACATATTATTTTATAGGCCACCCAGAGTTCATCCAGCCCCCCATTTGCTCCAAATGGACCTGAAATGGTTACTTTCGTTAGTGCTTCATTTGTGCTGGTTTGCTCCGTCAAAACTTTTGTTTGTGCTGCTATGGTTTTAGAGATATTACACACTTTATTTTCCAGTGATGAAGATCAGCACATATTTTATGACCAATTTAAAGGTGCATTCAGCGATCTTCTAATCTTCTAATCTGATGCAGTATTTGCGAAATTCACCGTAATTCTCCTCTCCATCCACAAGATGTCACCACTGACAGCATGTTGAAAAAAGAATTTGTTCTCAATATACAGCCTTGACTCAGAATTTCAGCAGGTAAATACTGTGGCTCGGTCCGAGTTACCAAAACAAAGTAAACCCCCCCCCCCACGTCCAGGGGGTGATCGTACTCATGCTCAGATCAGACAGAGGGGGGAGGAGGAGTCGTAGTTTGCGTAGCGTGCGCAGTTAGCGTAACAGAAAGATACAATAGTTGCGGTAGCAATGGCTGAAAACAGCCCAAAAGGTCAGAGGAGTGAAAAGTGGAAAAGAAGGGCTATGACCAAAAGAGCAAAGACCCGGGTCAACATTGGTGTTGCTTTCCGACGGTGGAGGGAACTCCGCGAATTGAAAGACCTGAAAACGGACGCGGATGTCGCCGTCCGTCTGCTGGATAGGTAAGCTAAGCAGCATTAGCTTCGTGGTGCTTCACATAACAGTAGCAGCCGTCAGGCATTCATCTTATTGTCTAATCTGCCAAAATGTGCTGTTGTTGTGATGTTTTCAATAACGGCAGTCGAGTTGTCTGACCAATTGGGGTTTCCTTAGCTACGTCAGCTACGCAGTTTCTACGGCCGTTTCCATGACGATGCACGTCAATCAGCTTTCGGGAGGCGGGTCTAAATTCAAATATAAACAAATCCTCCACTCGTTTTCTCCCACATCGCTGACTGCACCTTTAAGCAGCAATCCAAATAATCCCTAAGGGTTCACATACTTTTTCATGCAACTGTATTTGCTTGTCATGGGCTCAGGAGTGAGGCAAGACACAGAAACAAAAGAAGTTGGCTTATCCCTTTAACAGTTAAACATACATAAACATAAGACTTAGTTTTGATCACCTGCCCTTCAACCTGCTGTCTTGACCAAGACTCTGCAGCCTAACATATGTTAGCCAAACCAAACGGCAGATATCCACACTTTAACTGAGAGATGTGATTCTCTTCAAGCTGACAGACATGTGCTTTTCATCCTCTTTCATGAAGCACAAATGTGATCTAACCCCCTGAGACCTGGCTGGGATTGCTGTAGACACAGCAGAGAAGACGAGCGGCTCCAGCAGCCAATGACGACGATGATGATACAATCATCATCATCATCATCATCATCATCATCATCATCATCATCATGATCAACACTATGGACTCCTGTGAGGTGTAAAACCCCAGGGAACCAAACCAGGGACTGAATGTCCTCCCTGAGACTGAGAAAACCTGCCCTGCCCCAACGGGGCTGAACTTCAAATCACTCTAAGATGAACAAACCGTTGATGGTGGCTCTTTTGGGCAGGATGGTGATGGCACCCACAGCGGCATCCTCCAGCTGGTGGATGGGGCTGTTCTTGGCTCCCCAGCTGTCTGAGCCGATCCAAACGAAGTGGCCCACCTGGTCTGCCCTCTTACTGGCGTTTAGGATCCCCCTGGAGTCACAAACACACAATCAACAGTCACATCAATAGTTTAAATGCCAATGATTCTGTGAAATGGCTGTTTCAGACGGAGGGTGTGTGTCCACAGGACAGCTGTGGCAGATGTTGACTTTGGGGAACACGTGAGTAAGTCAGACGGCCGGCAGGAAGGACTCACACGGAAAAATCTGAAGAACAGAGCCACAAGTTCCCTTTAGGGAGGACACCAGAATGATGGAGACAGAGAACCATGTTTAAACAGATATTAAACAATTGAAAAACATCACAGGGTCAAAGAAAGGAAGGAAAAAGAGGAAAGGAAAGGACAACTGTGGTTAAAGATGAATTGGACTGCATTTTCACTTTAGTGCCATATTTATGTGATGACAATTTCTTGTGACAAAGGTAAGCCATGACGAACTACAGTGCCATGAAAATGGACTACAAGAAGCATCTTTGTCTTCTGCTCTACCCCAGAGTTTTTTTTTGCATTGGCATTACCTGTTAACATTTACAATCCATTATTAGAGGATTTACCTGTTATGGTGTTTTGTGTGTTGATCATGCAGTGCGTGTTTTCCGCTCACAGCTGTGAGGTTAGGTGAGAGCATCTATAAATGTTGACATCTTTGACAGAGCACGGGAAAAAACCTGAAGTCTGCTAATACATGCAGAGTGTTTCAGAAGAACTATTCTCCCATTCACATATATCACAATGCACATTGTTAAAATGTGTTATTATATTTGAAGCATTGTAAAATACCTCATTCGTCCTTCTTTTGCTGATCGTTTCTTTTTATAAACATTATGAGAGCCTCTATTGTTCTGTCTTGTTATTGGCATGATTTATTTCATAAATGAAGATTGATGGAAACGTGCAAATAATAAAAAACCCAAAACCAGTGAAGTTGGCACGTTGTGAAAATCGTAAATAAAAACAGAATACAATGATTTGCAAATCCCTTTCAACCTATGTTCAATTGAAGACACAGCAAAGACAAGATACTTAATGTTCGAACTGGTAAACTTTATTATTTTTTTTTAAATATTAGCTCATTTGGAATTTGATGCCTGCAGCATATTTCAAAAAAGCTGGCACAAGTGGCCAAAAAAGACTGAGTAAGTTGAGGAATGCTCATCAAACACTTATTTGGAACATCCCACAGGTGAACAGGCTAATTGGGAACAGGTGGGCGCCATGATTGGGTATAAAAGCAGCTTCCCTGAAATGCTAAGTCATTCACAAACAAGGATGGGGCGAGGGTCACCACTTTGTGAACAAATGCGTGAGCAAATTGTCCAACAGTTTAAGAACAACATTTCTCAACCAGCTATTGCAAAGAATTTAGGGATTTCATCATCTACGGTCCGTAATATCATCAAAAGGTTCAGAGAATCTGGAGAAATTACTGCTCGTAAGCGGCAAGGCCAAAAACCAACACTGACTGCCGGTGACCTTCGATCCCTCAGGCGGTACTGCATCAAAAACTGGCATCACTGTGTAAAGGATGTCACCACATGGGCTCAGGAACACTTCAGAAAACCACTGTCAGTAACTACAGTTCGTCACTGCATCTGTAAGTTCAAGTTAAAACTCTACTATGCAAAGCCAAAGCCATTTATCAACAACACCCAGAAACGCCGCCGGCTTCGCTGGGCCCGAGCTCATTTAAGATGGACTGATGCAAAGTGGAAAAGTGTTCTGTGGTCTGACCAATCCACATTTCAAATTGTTTTTGGAAACTGTGGTCGTCGTGTCCTCCAGACCAAAGAGGAAAAGAACCAGCCGGACTGTTAAAGCGCAAAGTTCAAAAGCCAGCATCTGTAATGGTATGGGGGTGTATTATTTGCAAAATAAAATAAAGCTTCTCAGTTCGAACATTAAATATCTTGTCTTTGCTGCGTATTCAATTGAATATAGGTTGAAAGGGATTTGCAAATTATTGTATCCTGTTTTATTTATGATTTACACAACGTGCCAACTTCACTGGTTTTGGGTTTTGTATATAATATTAAAATAGGGAACAAGGACCACAATTGTTTATTATTTCAAAATTGTAGAAAATTGTAGATGGGTATGGAGAAAAAGAAATGTTTTAAAATAAGTGCTTTATAAGTTAGAATATGTAAAAGTATATCCATCCACCCTTTCAAAGCTGAATAATAAAGCAATAAAGTATAGGTTGTATTTTTGAAAGTACAGACTTCGAAGCATATATTTTTCTCTATACCTGCAAAAAAAACCGTTTTCTTAGTATTACATAGCCTACATACTGTATCTTCATAGCCCCACAAAACTAATCCTTTCACCATTGTAAGTTTCCATAGGATACCGATGTTATACACGTCACCTGCCACAAGGCACTATGGGGCGTTCCCTTCTCTCCTTTTGGAAAGGGCGGCCTAGTGGTTCCTAAACTAAAGGAGATATTAAAGGAAGCAATGACCCTCCTTTCCTTAACTTTTGGAGAATTCCAACAGCACTTATTATGGCTTACTTAATTGCTTCTGGGTCATTTCTTCAGTTAGGAAGGTTCCTTATCAAAAAAAAAAAAAAACTATTTGGATGCACCCTCTGTCTCTCCCTGGCTCCTCCTTCCTCTCCTCTGCTGCACACCTGAGAGTGACCTGCACTCAGGGAGGAGGAGGGGATTGGAGGAGCTGAGAGAGGAGCAATGGCATGGGCACAAACACACAGACCTTAGGAGAAGGAGGTTTCTGTGCACTCCTCCTTTGTGTTTCGGTTTCCTGGATTAACAGGTATTTTTGTTTCTCATTAGTTCTCTTTACATCCTAAGCAGAGCTAGGTTGCTGGGTTTTGTTGTCTTGGTTTGGGCTGGAGATTGTCGGTGGTCCTGTTTTCTAAGTTTAGATTATCCTTGGTTTAGTTTGTTTTTGACCAGGTAGCCTATGGAGAGGTGTTTAGGTGTGATGGGCCCTTATGAGTTGGCCTGATCATTTTCTCCTGTCTTATTCCTTTTTGCTGACAACTTCAGCCCCTATTTGGTTCATTTAGTTTGTTTCACATTTGAATCTTTCAACTTTGCCTTTTGTGTGGCGTCATTTAATAGTTTCTGGTCTCACTTTCGTTCAATTATTCCAGGTATTCTTTCACTGGTATGGAGGCCGTGACAGAAGGCATCAAACTACTTGTTGTTATTGTTTAATTAAGAATAATGATCATAAAACTTACTCTGAAATCATATTTAATAAAGAAATGCCTCAAATAACAGCATAAGTTTGTCATTACTTACTCTTAAAAAATGCTCAGTCAACCATCAGTCAAAACAAACAAGAATTATTAAAAATAATAATATTGTTTAGAATTTTTTTATAGATGCAATGTTATGATCTATCTTATGAATGAAGTGTCTTCAAATTGTATTTAGGATGAGGTTTGTGATATTCTCACAATGCCTCGCCATCATCCCACACACATCACATGCTGCATCACTGCTGTTCATGATGCTAAAACAACACACATGACAGCATTTGTGTTTGGTTCGTTAAAGAGGAACTTTCACATTGGCTTAGCAGGTAGTGCACATGCCTCTAAGAAAAAAGTTGCCCCTGGGCATACGTGGGTTCTCTCGGATACTCCGGCTTCCTTCCTCAAAAACACGCAAGTCTAATTGATTGGCGACTCTAAAAAATTGCCCTTAAGCATGAATGTGAGTGTGAATGCTTGTCTATCTCTCTATATAGCCCTGTGATTGGCTGGCAAACAGTCCATCGGTGCCTAAAAAGCTCCATAAAGGAAAAGGTGAGTAGATAATGGATGGATAATGTTTTAATACTTACTTTTTACTTTTCAAAGAGTTTTTAAGCACATTTACCAAATCCCATGTGAGACTTTTATTTGCTGACTTTACTTCAACTTTTATTAAGATGCAGCTTCATATTTTCATTGAGAGATCATCCTGTCCTTTAACTCCCTAGTTACATTTTTATTGTTGCTTTTAAACCTCTTGAGGGAGAGGCAGCTGCAGATCCATCCAGCAGAGCACCTATCTAGTTCTCTGATGAAGCTGCCCTGCCGTCTCTTCTCAAAGGATCACAGACCAGCTTTTGTCAGATGGTGCTATCAAAATGACTTGGATCTTAATGTTGCCAAAACAAAGGAGCTGATCATTGATTTTAGGAACAGATGCCAAAGTCAAGTGCATAGCTGTCATGTTTACAGGTTTGAAAACGACCTTACCTGTAATATGTTTATAGTACACGTGAGTTTTCCCCTGTGTTTGTATCGCAGCCTGTGACACACACATAAACAACAATGGAGGGAGGGAGAGATGCACATTTTCTAGCAGGAAATACAGTCACTATTTCCAGATTGTGTCAGCTGAAGATGACAATATTAGGGGTTGGTTGGACACTGTGCTGGAGACAAAGGGCCAGATCTATCAAGATCCCAAATTACATGCTCGTTGAAGGTTATCTACTACTGAAAAATGAAGTTTGAAGCCATGAAGTTTGAAGGAAACAAACCCGCTGGTAAACTCCAGCAGATACATCACTGCATTGCCAGAAGAAATGCTAATTAAGGAGATCTGTGAAAAGCACAGCTCATATCTGGTATTGCTGGACAGACGATTTGTCTCTACTGTTTTTATTTCTGACCAGAGGTTGTGGTAACCTTTTTGCTGTCTGTCATTTAGAAGGACAAGGTCTTCACTTTTACGTCATGCTATATTTTTATCTGCCATTTTTAGTTTTCTATTTCTGATTCCAATTCAACATAATCTAAATAAAACATTCACACAGTTACACACAGTATGTGAAATACCCGTCAAAATCCATCTTACTATGCAGTCAGCCCATAATATTATGCAGAGTTTAACAGAATGTACCAGTGAAAACTGGGCAGAATTAAAAACATTATTGATATCCCATGTGAATTCAGCTTAAAATGTTCAGGATCATGTTTTTTTTCTTCCATATTGTCAAATGGAGCAAATCAGCACCGAGTACAGTGCAGCAAGACACAGCACAAAATCAACGCAGAAGCTTTTAGCTCACACAGTGCAGGTCAGGGCGCAAACTGCCGGTCAAACTGACCTGCTACACACATAAAACAGCATCTTTTGTCTTTACCATCTAAATAAGACAAAAGACACAATGTCTGACGGCAGCTTTCTTGTGGAAATACACCAACTAATGCAGGAGATCCCCCACCACCCAAACAACAGAAGCTGGACTTTGGTACAAAACAAGTAAGTTGGGGACAGTTGAAAAAGTCAGGAAGTATGTTGGAGGTGAAATTCTGCCCTTAAACACGGCTGACTCACGATACATATATATATATATATATATATATATATATATATATATATATATATATATATATATTGGTATATGATATACTAGATGTAAGAAATGAAGAAACTTGTTATCTAACTTAGTTACCTTTAAAGTCAAGTAAATTAATCAGAATAAATTCAGTAAAATCAGAGTAATCAGTAATCAGATTACTTTTTCAATGTAACTGTGGCAACACTGTTTATGTCATCAAAAATAAATTGATTAAAGCAGATTATGAAATAATTAATAATTAACATGACTTAAAGTTGGTAAATTTAGATGGAAACACTTGCATAAATCCTCTTCACTTCTTCTGTGCTTCTGTCTGTGCATCAGTGTGAGCATGTGTGAGTGAATAAGACCGTATTATTACCTTATGTCCTCGTCTGAGGCAAACAGGATGACAGCTCGAGCATGGCGAGTGTCCAGCAGCAGGTTGATGATTTTGTCAAAGTCTGACGGCTTGTGGTCATGAGGAATTTTCAGAGACTGAGCAATGCAGATCCCCCCTGAAGAAACACAACAACAACAAAGTTAAATGTTAATAAAATCGAACAACACAGTGCTCATCCAGCATCGATGTTTCCTGTTAAGAAAATATTTTCTAAAAGTGACATCCAAAAGGAGTAAAACGAGTTTCTCTATTGATTCGATCCTCCCTGACTTTAACCTTTCAAAGATGTTGTAAAAGGTCCTTCAGAGACTTTGTGTAAAAGGTTGAAGCAGCAGAAAAGTTGGAGCAATCACAGAGGTAAAAAGACAGAAACAGCAGAAAAGGGGCTCTGTTCTTCTCTCTGACATTTCATGAATTCGCTGAAACTCTGTGGTGCTCTGAGCGAGAGGAGATGCTGAGAGCTGCAGACTCAACACTGATCTCTACAAATGTCAGGCGGCGTTGCCAAATCTCACCAAAGAAACAAGTAACAGATTCATGGAAACAGGCCCAGAACAACTGACCCAAACTTCAAGAATAAATTAATCGAAGCCCTGCCAACTACAAAGAAAGAAAGAGAGAGCAGTCAATCACAGTTAAGATATTATTTATGTTATAACCATTCAGGACCAGAGATTGTTTATTGGAAACATATACATGTCCTCATACACAATGTTATGGATCGCCTCCGACTGGAAAAGATCAATTTCTCTGAATAGATGTGAATTTAAATTCAACCAAATAATCTGTCTTATCCATGGCTGTAACTGTTATTTGTAGATTTTGGTGTACGTGTTCATGCGAGGGCAGGCATGCATATGTAAGAGTGCATGAATAAGTATTTGAATTATATCATGTCACTTGATGATCAGGGGAGGAAGAAAAAATGGTTATATATCTAAAAAAAGATTTTCAGTTTTGTTATTTAAGCCACGTGAAGTATGTTTATTTACTACATTCTAATTTTATTTTATATCAGATTATTTGACCACCAGTTTTTCAATACATTTACTTATGAGTGCAATTACAGACCTCTTCTCTTTATTATTATAACTACTTCTAAATTGTATACATGTCTATTTTTTGTAACATATTTGAGTAGAAACGTGCTATAAAGTTATTTCTCATTTGATGTCGTATATTTTTTCCTTTTCTGTCTTTTTTTTTGTCAAAGTGATCTAAAAATGTCTACAGGATCTCTCTGTATCCTCATTATGATCACTCTATCACCACCTTCTCCAACTTTCCCTCCCTCCTTGTACATTTTTAGCTCTGGGCTGCGGATCATGTTCTGAACAGCGTGAGGACTTTGTAAAGGGAGTTTGGCCTTTACGAGCATCTGCTTCACTGAGGCGAGATGAGAGCGAGTCAGAGGTCATCAAGCTGCCAGAATCACAAATGAAACCAGTGTCGTGTGGTGGGGGAAATATGGCCATTGGCTATAGATATTCATAATAATTCAAGTTAACTATTTATATTAAAATTCTCAAAGATAATTATTAAAAATGGATAAATATTGCTTGTATAATCATTCTTTTGAGGGGCACCACGCTGTCTCCAGGGACTGATAACCAAATTGACAGAATCAGAATTTAGTCTCAGAAGGTGTTAAAATCAAAAGATGTAGTCCGAGCGCTGACTGTTATGACTCCAGCAAGTACCACAATTATATAACCACAACAAGCACAAACAACGACGGATTAAATTTAATAAGGTTTATTTAAAGCAATAATTACTGAAGATAACATTACTTACTATAGAGTATTATCATTTAAATCATTACTACAATCCAGTTTTTAAAAGATGAAGGTGAAGTTGTTTTCCACTGTCTAACAATAACTCTGCATTCTGTTGACTCCTGGCTAGTCGACACCACAATTTTTTCAGATCCCACATCTTAAATTTATTAGGAATGATTCCCACAGACACGTTGCCGGCTTTTTGGTCAGAGATACACAAAACAAGTCATTTACACAAGATATTATTTCATCCCATAAGTCCCCAACCATCTCACAGTCATACCAGCGTTCCAGTTTCATTATGACAACGTGGATCATCATTTCTTAGTTTGAGTGTAGCCATTCAGTTTTGGGTCCAGTATCGGTGAAGGATTTTCTAACTAGTAAACTGTGACTGGACCTCTTGAGCAGGAGTGTTCAAGCTAGAAATGACTTTATTCTATTGCTGTTCTTCAGCATGTCCTCTGATATCTTTCTCCCAAGCCAATTTTAGGCCAACTTTAATTTAAGGCTCACATAGTGTCGGACACTTTGAATTTTACTGATTAGGTCAAGTCCAGAATGCATGACTAAGAATAGACAGTGCCAGACTTGGAGATATTTCCAGAAGACTTTATTTGTCAGATTATATTTCTGCTTTATGTTCAAGGAGACCAACACACAGAAAGAAATACAGAGGAGACGTCCACAGACACTGGACATCAAGATAGAGTTGGAAGTGGTGCGACAGTAAGAACTAGCCAGAGGAAACAGGTGATACGGACAGCGGTATTACTTGTCAAACAGGCTTTTCTGCTTTTCTGAATCCTGGAGTTTTGTGGACATTCTTCAATTCCCCGAAGATAAACTGGAAAAACTTCCCAAACCTGAAGGACCTAACGACAGTTTCTGCTCAAAGTAAGTAACAATGATCTGTCAGAAACAAATAAGCAGAGTAGAGGAGGCTGTTTGTTTATCATAGCAGTGCAGACTACTTGTGTCTGTGTTTCCCTCTCTCACACACATGCACACACACGCAACAATTTCTGTGTATTAACCTCTAATATATATATAGATGTATAGATCTGCACACACAACCTGTCAGGTAACAGGTAACGAGAGATGCATTCGCTATACGATGTAACCGCATGCCCTCGTTACGCAGAGGAATACGGTGAAAGCTGAGTTCTCCATGATGCACATCTGTTTCTGCATCACAACAACCCATCTCAAAATATTTGTCATATAATGTGCTTTAATTAGTCTACAACAGGCATCTGAAGCAGCTAGTATGTTCTGTTTACTACAGGCGGAGTGATTTAGTGGAGGGATACACAACGTGAGTTGGCTTATGTCGAGATAAACTTTATAGTGTCAAAATGTTAGTGCATTTAAAAACACTCATATATAAACTGTGGTGTTACTTTTTGATTTGAGTTCTTGTAAGCGGAGAAAATAGCCTTTGTTCTTGGTATGGTACTATCCTGTTAGTGGCTACTTCGTGACCAAATGGAGCTCATACAACCCCACTTCAAAAAATCTGAACTATTCCTTTAACTGATTTTTAGATCAAGGACAAGTTCCGTCATATAACCACCAACCCTAGAGGAGACATTAATGCTGAAGCTGGATCAATACACACCACGCCTTCTGCCGCTAAAGAAGGAGGTGCTGCTACAAGGTAGTAGCCTCTCCTCAGTACTGTAAATGAGGTAGGTTTTTATTATTTTCTCGAATTGCATACACAAAAACTGTTTGTAGACATGAGTAGTGACTTCAGTGCATGTCATTACAGTTCATCAGTATAGACAAAAAGGGATGTGGTTGTCAGTTTCCTCATCAAGTACCTTGGAGAACAAAAGGAAGATCTGTTCCATGACTGCCGGGTAGTGTATTAAATAATAGTTAACTGTGACACAATTCTTACATTTTCGACAACTTAATTTTAATAAATGGATTGGGTATGGCTGTACGCCTGTTTTTAATTTATGAAATCCATATTCAAAGACCTGCTCGAAGAGCTTCTTATTCCACTGTCCTAATTGACAGAGAAAGAGGTCCTCATTTATCATTATCTAAATTTAAAATGCTCCAAAAACTGTCAATTTTAATGTTAGAATAGATAGATTTCCCCAAGACCCCCCTAACTTAGTTGACTGTTTTATACTTTAAAAATTGTACTCAAAGTTTTATAGAGAATACCTGTTGCACCTGTTACAGTATAAAGGCATGAAATTCACTTGACTGTGGATCAACATTTTAAAAAAGAGGCAAGCTTATATCTGTCAGCCCACATCTAAAGTTTCAAAAAAGAAAACAAATGTCAGTTTTACTCCTAAGATCAAAAACACCTCTTTTGTTTTATAATTTACCAAATATGGCCATTTCTTTAATCCCCGAATAAATTAGTGATTAACATATATTTCCTTCGTGTTTAAAAAATGACGTCACAATGAAAGTTTAACTGCAACTGAAAAAAACATGCTTGTAGGTAAATAAAAAGTGCCTTTTTGATTTTTGCTTTTTTTCCAACAGCACAGCCATGAGGACCACACAGACCGAACCATGAAGGTGCTTGTAATCCATGACTCCAAATTTCTGCAGTTTTCAAAGCATTTTAGCAAAAATAATATTCAAACCCAAGTGCATAGAATCTGGGTCTTGTTTGAATTTATTTATATGAATTTATGAATGTAAAGCTCAGAAAGTCTTGGTAAGTACTCTTCAGAAATCGCAGCTTTGCAGTTTATTTAAGTGACCTGCAGAGCTTTTTTTGGAACTATTCAGCTGCTACATGAACCACGTGACCCTCTTGTATTCTGACTCCCAATGACAAATCTCTGTCTTTCCACAGCTCTGGGCCGGTGGAAGGACACATAGACTGTGCCATGTCTCAAAATAACGTCTAATCTAAGCAGCTTGGTAGGGGAAAATTAAGTGGATGCAAACAAACGTGTGATGATCCACGCTGTTTATGTGGCTTGTTTTCTCCTACGATTCTTCTTAGTACTCAAAGAGTTTAGCATCATGTACAGAAAATGTTTAGCAATGCCGTCTGTTCTGAGATTCCTGAAGAGAGAAAGAACTGAGCAATGACACTGTGGCACATGTTTAGGCTCATACCATGAAGCTCACACAACCTCACTTCAAAAACCGAACTGTGCTTTTTATTTCATTTTAAGGTCACTGTCAAAATGGAAAATAAATAAAATAGGGTCTGTTTATGTGATAGAAAAACAATTTTAAGTTTTATAATAATCGCCCAGGTCAACAACTTCCAAGTGTTCTTGAGAAAAAAAGAGAAAGTGACTTTTTAGTCTAAAAATTAAAAACATTTATCTTCCATCTGCTCAGTGTGCTGCTGGTCTTTATGTCTAACCAATTTTAGTATGTCTAAATCAGCATTTGGGTTTCTTCTGAATAGCCCGAAATTCACCAATGTCTCTTCAAAGTCTGGGTGCTGCAGATAGAGAGATGATTCTGATATAGCATTTATAACTCAGTCTTTAACGGAAGCCAACATAATTAATCCTGTCTTCAAACCCAGCATTAACACACATCAACATCTGTTATGGGCACTCAGACACCAGTCAAACATATTAAATGTCTTCAGTAAAGACTGTGGCTCCTTCAGGTCTGTCTGGTTTGCACTTGTTGACGCTTTGTATGTTTGTATAGTTCAGTAAATGGTCTAAATGGAGTCGAGCTTGTATCGCTCTTTTCTAGCCTTTCTGATCACACAAAGTGCTTTCACCCACAGGTAACCTTTCCTTCACTCAATGACAGTTGAGCTTTTATGTCAGATGTCCATCAGTA
This sequence comes from Scarus forsteni, assembly GCA_036419115.1. Classification (NCBI taxonomy): domain Eukaryota; kingdom Metazoa; phylum Chordata; class Actinopteri; order Labriformes; family Labridae; genus Scarus; species Scarus forsteni. Next base: position 2,752,786 of record JAZDUH010000150.1, on the reverse strand, counting down.
TCAGCAAACACATCCTCATCCCTTTTATACCCATCTATTCACCACTGACGCAACTTGGCGATAACACCATGTCGAAACTTATTTTATATATCATCACGCTCCACCGCACCCCTGCTGTAAAACTACAGCTGTAAATCTGTAATGCCATGCCCTGCTTCTTTCTGTAAACAGAAGTGTCTTTGTCTTAAATCAATAAGCTGCTCCTCTGTTTCTGATAACTATGCTTTGCCTTTGCTGTCATTCAGCCAGTTTGCTCCCTGATCTGCTTTGTCCTGATCATATTAATAAAACACAGATTGTCCTCGTTGCACTCCACACACATCAAGATTTCTGATCATTAGTACTGAAAACATTCAATATTTATGAAAATGCCTCTAAACACAACTCAAAAGACAGGATAATCAGGTAAACCATCTTGAGTTCCACTAAGGCCTTTGCTGGCTGTGAAAGAACGGGTCCAAGCTGAAAGTTGATTTCCTTTTTAAAGTGTACTAGTGGGAAAAACAGACTGTTACTAATAGGGGAATCTTTTTTTTTTTGGCTTACCTATTTTGTGATATAACCAATTGCCAAATTTTCATTATGTTGTTATTTTTTATTTATTTAATCTTTATTTAAACAGATGAAAACCCATTAAGATCAAGATCTCTTTCATAAGGGTGACCTGGCCAAGAGGTCAGCAGCACACGTCATGACAGAAACATGAAAAGAGACAAAATACAATAACTTAGGATATACATATTTTTGTGAGTGCAAGGTGTTTTAAGTTAAACGCAGAGCTTTCAGCATAAATAACAATTCATCAACACATGCACCGTTCACTGGTCTCACGCTGTTTGTCCATCAGCATGGATCGAAAAGCTCCAAGTGAAACAAGCTCTGAGAGCTTCAGTTCAGATTGTAAAGAGTTCCAGGCTGTGGGGGCAGCAAAGCTAAATGCTCTCTTCCCAAACTCAGTTCTGACACGAGGAACAGAGAGGTAGACAATGTCACACGACCTTAAGGAATAGCGGCTTGTAGTTCTCTGAAGAAAAGACCTTAAATAGGAGGGAACCAAGCCAAGGAGAGCTTTATAAATCAAGGTAAGCCAGTGCGTGTACCTGCGCGCACTTAAAGAAGGCAAACCAGATTTAATGTACAAGTCACAATGATGCGTGAGGCGACCATCACCGGTGACAAACCTTAAGGCGCTGTGATAAACAGTATTTATGGACTGAAGACATTTCAGTGAAGCCCCCATATACAACACATCACCATAATCAATTAAAGGAAGAAATGTCGCAGACACAAGCAGTCTACGAGCTCTAAGTGAAAAACAGGATCGGTTTCGGTAGAAGAACCGAGTTTCACCCTGAGCTTGGTGACCAAACCTGCTATGTGATCCTTAAAAGAAAGCTCACGGTCCAAAAGAAACCCCAAATACTTATAATTAGAGACCAGCTCTATAGGACTTCCCTGTTGAGTTACAAGAGTTGGAATATCTACTTGCAACTCATTTGAGTTAGAGAAGACCATGAGCTTAGTTTTTTGTGTGTTTAAAACCAGTTTCAAAGTCCTCAGACGAGACTGAACAACTTTAAAAGCAGCTTGTAAAAACTCAAAAGCCTGAGTGAGTGAGGATGAACAGCAATAAATAATGGTGTCATCTGCATAAAAGTAGTAAAATACATTTGACACATTAGCACACAGACTGTTGATGTAAATTGAAAATAAAATGGGTCCCAGGACTGAGCCTTGGGGCACCCCTTAAATGCCTTTAAATGCCTTTCCTCTCCTGTCAAATGAAATAAATATTTTTCCACTAATTGAATAATCTATTGGAGTTAAATTAACTTTTGAACCCATTTCAACTTATTGACTTAACACAAGAATAGATAAACCAGCATGATTTTAGAGCTGAAAAACTTTTCCTTTACTCTGCAAAATAACAGAAAATGTCTTACTGCTTCTACATATGAATCACTTCAGTTTTCAAAATCTGGATTTTATTGAGAAACAACCCAATTCAAACTACAAATAAGTCATAATTGTGTATATCTTTGGCATCGTGACATAGCCTCAAAGCAAGTGTTGCTGGTTCGATCTCTGGTGGTCAAGGCCTTTCTGTGTGGAGTATACATGTTAACCCGTGCATACATGGGTTTTCTTTGGACACACACAATTGACAGGCATATACATATATCAGATGTTTCAAGGGTATTGCCTATCCTACATAAACATACATTGATCCACCCCTGGTATGTACCCCCACCAAAGTTAATAACTACATTTTGGTTCTGATCAAGAAACAGCTCTCCTTTGTTTATTTTAGTTTGGGTTATTTAACATACAAAACTCATAAAGTCTCAACTTTATTTGAGCTGTTTATACGTAGTCAGATCAGCCTCTATTAATAAGTGAGTCAAAAGATACAGATTTCTTGAATGAGATCGAGTTCTTTTCACCCCCTGTAAGGCTGGACGATGTAAAGAAACAAATTTACACACAGCAGAAGAGTTTAATGTGTGATAATCTGAGCAAAATAATAGTAATGTGGCCAAAGTCCAATGCTGCCTGCTAGCCTGTGTTTTTGCTAGGGCTGAAAGATTTAAGGAAAAGATCTAATAGTGATTTTTCTGGCAGACTTTGTGATTTTAATTTGATTTTTTTCAAATCAAGCTTCAGTGCAATATTCACTGTTTACAGTCTAGACAACAGTAAAGACATCAATGATCAATAGCACAGAACAGCTTATTCATCATCTAATATTGATGATAAATAATCTGTTTTCATTACTTAAGGGATACTCCAACTTCCACTCCTAAACAGAGGCTATGTATTGTTGACCTGCAGCACTTCTGTAAATGCAAATTGCTTAAGATTTGTAAAACAGTATGAGTAGTCAGTTGATATATCAGATCCTGGGTCAGTCAAAAAACTGCAGCTTTGCTGATCACTTACGTTTGTTGTCTAAAATTGTGATTTCAATCCAGAAATGATCAATCTTTCAGCCCTCGGTTCTGCCTCCAGTTTTTGTCCTGTATTACTTTGGATTATGCTGTGACATCACAGTGGTAGGTCACATGTTAGACAAGGATGGATAAGATGTCAGTTTTAATGATTTTAGTCCTAGTTTTCTGCTCAGGAGTTTCAAACAGCATATAGACTGAATCGTCTTCAGTGTCACGGTTTAGGCTCAACCCTTTGACAAAGCCACTTACCGCATCAGTTTGACCTGCTGATTTACATGAAGAATCACTGATGAACTTTTTTAACATCTCAGCCTCCAGTCTGACTTGATCTGAATTCCTTCCCATATTTCTTTCTGTGCTGCCATTCTGCTCAGAACCTCAGCTGTGTTTGAACCCCCATCTTTTCAGTCCTCTCAGCGAGCTGAGACTCAAACATTAAGTTGATAGACGTCCCTCTTTAATTAGCTTCCTCCTCGTCGCTGATGTATCGCCTCATCACCCTGCCTCACAAGCACTCCGAGGCTTCTGGGAAAATAAATGTTTGCGAGATCGGATTCTTCTCATCATTAACAGCTGATGGATGTTTTCTCCTCCATCACGAGGAGAGAAACTGCAGCTTCAATGAAAACTCTGAGCGAGACAGGGACTGATTAATGCTCGGCTCATTTGAAGCCTGTTTCTTATCTGTGCTTTCAGATTTTTCAGTTTTTCACTTTTGACCTGAAATATTTAACAGAAGAGGTGAACAGAAAAGAGGCATCAACACCATTGCTGGCATCACCTCCATCATTTAATAGATTTTTGCAGCATTGTCACTGCTATTGTGTTCCATGATTTTCCTACTTAAACAAAAACATAACCACAGCAGCAGGGAATCCCAGAAATCCATGACTCCTGCTGCTCTCACTATCATCTGACTCATGACTCAACGGCTGGAGCTGGAATTTTTGGGCTGTTTTTAACAAATAAACGACTGCAGTCTGTCAGTCTTTTGAGATTTATGTGATATTTGTGTCCTTCATTTTTATTCAGTTTGTCTCCATAAAGGAGGGGGAGGTTGATTTTGTCTGCTGCTCTCTGTGGCCTGTTGAATATATCAGCATGAGTCCTCATCTTAAATTCTATTGAAAAGTGCCGTTCAGATATGTGTATGATGGGAGGGCCATGAATAAAATATCTGGCAGATGGTGAGCAGCGGTCAATAAACCTTCGAAGCTGCAGTTTACTCTACAGCTTTATACATATACATCTGCGGATGGACCAGGGAGAGACCAGGCCAGACAGGATCTGCAGAGTGACAGAGGTACAGAGAGGACTTTGTCAGATGCATCTATTCATTATCTTTGGAGTGATCCTAAAAAACAAGGAACCTTTCCTATTATTTCAGGAAATAAAGAGAAAAATAGAAAAGCACTCAGAGAGCACAAACCTTGGCCAATCAGACCAGTTCTGGCAGTGGCTTCGCCACGGTCTCTGCAAATGATACAATTCTGGATCACCAGATTTAGAATAGTGCCATGATCCTGACCAAACTCATAACATATTGTCCTTTTCCATTAGCCCTACTCCACTCTACTCGATTCTACTCGGCTTTTTGTCACAAACTGAGTAAAAAAGGAAAGCAGAAGAAGGCTGCAGGTGGTAAGAAGAAATACCCCTTGAGAAGCACAGGAGAGTTTTAGAAGCTATACAACAGAATGAAGCCGAGGACGAGAGCAATCCAGCTGCAAAGAAAAGACGTATGAGGGTAAGCTAATGGTAGCTACCGCTAGCATGCTAGGTCGTCGCGGTCATGACTCATTGATGACATCATTGTCTGACCAATCAGTAGCTGGCAGTCGGTGATGTCATCTTTTAGTATCGACTCAGCTCGCTTGGAACCAGAGCAGAGTAGTTATTAAAACTAGCTAGTTTTAGGAGGTACCAGGGTAGTGGAAACACGCAGCAAATCGAGTAGGGCCGAGTAGAGTAGGGCCAAGGCGTGCTAGTGGAAAAGGGTTGTTCTGCTGTTTGAATCAACACAACAAGTATTGTGAATATGTAATATTTGATTTTATACGTTGTCAATGGGATTTCCCATTATAAAGTTCAATGCTTTTTTGACCCCATTCTAGATCAGATCAAGATGAAATTACCTTGGTGATTGAGGCACGGACCCCATATTATCCTATTAAATTGGAAGTGAATCTGCTAAAAAAAAAAAAAAAAAAAAGCTAAGATATGATTTTTTTCAAAATCCTGCCCAATGGTAACTTATGGGATTTTTTCAGTTTTCATATTTTTTTGCATCAAGACAAATACACACATCTTGACCAAACTCAAATTTTTCCCAATTTGGACCATGACCAACATCTCTTGAAAATTCCAGCAACTCTGACCAGCAGGTTTTGTGTAATCTTGCTAACAAACAAATGGACAAAAGAAGCAAACATACGCTGGCAAAATAAAACCTGCTTGGCAGAGGCAAAAATCCTGAATTTCCATCCTAGACTGTCAGGATCAGACCAGGTGTCAGTCAGTCTTCTGAGAACACGGTGTTAGACTGCTCCATAAATAGCTCCTGTCTTGAGACAAAAGACTGAAAAGACTACATGTGTGATCCCGCCCACTATCAACCCATATGCTTGTGTCATGATGGTGTCAACTGTCTCTTATGGATGTGCTTGAGCTTACTGGTCTTCAGACTGTCAATCATGTCTGCTACAGAAAGGCAATACAGATGCCTCATGCTTATATAAGAATAAGACACCAACAGCAAAGAAATGACAGTGGACCCCTCCCTATGTGTCAAAGGGAGACAACATGGACTGGATATTCTGTGAATAAAACTGGAGCTACAAGAACACTGACTGAATTGGCCTGACCTGATACTGTTATGTGTCACTGTATGTGGACTCAAGCTTATATAGAGGATCCCAAGTCTCTTTGACCATCAGGGCCATTCTGCTGTGGAGTTTGCATGGTCTCCCCAAGCATTTGTGGGTTCCCTCCGGGGCACTCATTGGGTTGATTGGTGACTCTTAATAGGCTGCAGCTCCCTGCGACCCTGTTAGGAATAAGCTGTCTAGTTAATGGATGGATGAACAGTCTTTTTTGAATTCTCACAGTTCTTTACCCCACAGGTCACACTTCCACTTTCCAATAATTTGCACTCTGAGTTTCTTTCAGTGTTAATTTTGCTGACAGAATATTTTCATCATAGCTTTCCATCAACTACCTTTTTTCCCTGACAAAAACTAAACAGCAACTAATAATAACAAGTGAACATCGACATAAATGAGAACAAAGAAAGAAGTGACATTATCATCAACAGATAAAAACTAGACTAAAATGTTTTAATCCAATCAGAGCTAATTAGGTCATGTAGAAAGTAGGGACAAGTTAGGAATATATCCTATATATTACAGCTACTCTGGTTGTGTTAAAGGTTGGATGAGTTCAGACGGACATCCAATCACAGCTACCTTAGCTTGGTGGTGGTGGGATATGTTGTGGAGCAATCCAGTCTCTCTTTATGAATTGATATATTCATGTAGAGCAGGTTCACTGTTGACTACATTTTCAGTATATTTCATCGACTAAAACCAGATTTTGATAAATCCAATTTACATGACTAAATTATGACTTAAACTAAATTGTATTTTAGGTGAAAAACTGTAACTTAAACTGAATAAAAAAGTGCTATGAAAATTAACACTGCTTTCTATAACAGTGATCAGTCCCATCATTTATGCGAGCACATTCATGCTCTTTCATACCCATCGACACACCACTGATGCAGCAGAGAAACTTGGGCTGAAGTGTCTTGCTCAAAGACACATCGCCATGAGACAAGAGCTGGGCTTGCACCTGCAACCATTTTCTGAGTGCACTATCGCCACTGTGTGTGTTTTCTCTGGTAGCTCTTTTCTTGGTAAACAGGAGGTCCCCCAGATGGAAAAAAACAGACAGAGAGAAGCAAACGCAGCCTGTAGCTTCTGCCACTCTTACAGTGCAGGCAGACATTGTCCTGATGCCAGCTGTCGTATTTGAATTGGGATGCCTGAACTCCATGAGATCTATTGAAGTACTAAATTACCCTTATTGTAATTTTATCATATTAAATGAGAAAAGTGCCTTCAAGGCCCCTTAATGGAAGCACAAGCAGAGTACTTTGTAAGTGTCTTATGGCAAAGGGTGAGGAAGTATCTCAACAATTAAAGCCATTAAGACAAACGATTTCTTTAGAACTTTAAAACTGTGATTCATAATTTCAATTATGTTGAATCTGTTAATTTATTTCTGTCTCTCATTTTCTCTCCATGTTTATGCACTTTTTAAAAAAGTAATTAACTATTAGTACACTGTTAGGTGATTGCAGAAACCTCAAGCCAATTACTTTAAGACAAGTGTTGAATTGTTGTATTGATAAAATGTAAATAAAATGTTCAAAAAATTCCCTTATTGATCAGTATCAGGATTCACACTTGTGAAACCAGGTCTGAAGGTCAGAATTTGTTTGAAATTGCAAACTGGAAATAAAATGTTGCAAAAATAAAGAGCAGGTCAAGGTTTATAAGGCCAGGATAGTTTCAGGAAAATGTCATTACTGAACCCACGCAAACCATCTTTATGGTCCCCTCGAGACATGTCAGTAACTAAGCCTGAGCAGAGCTCTGGAGATCACTGCTCCTCCTCCCTCTTTACTCTGAAGACGGCCCTTCTGACAGCCCTCTTTAAGATGATGACTTATTGTCCTGTCTGCTGCCTGCACGCCACCATGCTCCACTCAGAGCCAAGCTGAGGATTTATCAGTATTACCAATGACTAAATATTGATCCTGGTGATCATTCTTCACTTAAACTATGTCCGCCTCTGTACGTGTGCATGTTTGAGTGTGTGCTGAGTTATGGCCTCATTCCCCTCCAAGCAGCCAGCGTTGGAGTTATGGCTGCGAGTGTCACAACTCACAAGGTCGTGCTGTGAGTCAGAGCGGCGTGTTTTCAGGCTGAACGCTCACAACAACCGCTGGAATTGAACACAGTGTCCAGATCCATGGAGGCCTATCATCACGTCATCAGTCTGATGATCAGGGCAGGACTTGGAGACACGTTAACCCCTCATCATCATCATCATCATCATCATCATCATCATCATCATCATCATCATCATCGGCATCACAGTCTTGTAAGACCATAAAATTCTTGTGCCTTGGAGTTAGGTTTTGAAACAGTGTCTTTTGTGGCTATGGGGGCCAATTTGGGGGAGTGGCAGGTACAGCCACAGATGTCACAGGTGTAAGCCACAACAAGGGATGGTGAGGACACCATGGTGGTTTGCTGCTTCCTCAGCCTTCTCTTCCTTTCTTGAGATTGCGCAAAGTTGGTTTGTCTGTATGTCTGTAGCCCACTGTGAAGTATCTGCTGCCAACAATAGCGATCTTGAGCAGCATCTTCCAAAGTGGCTGGACTGATGTTAAAGGATTTGAAATCTTGCTTACAGACATCCTTGTATCGGAGCAGAGGGCGGCCTATTGGCCTTTGCCAGTTGATAGTTCTGCATACACGTCCTTTGGCACATGGCCATCATCCATCAGATGGATATGGCCAAGCCAGGCCATATCGTTGCTGCCGTGGGAGAGAAAACATGGTGGGAAGCTGTGCTTTTTCCAGGACTAAAGAATTTGTGATCCTATCCTGCCAGGTGATGACCAGAATTCATCTCAGACAGTGAAGGTGAAAGGAGTTTAGCCTCTGCTTCTGGTGTGAGTATGGGGTCTAGGCTTCACTGCCAAACAGAAGTTTGCTGATGACACAGGCTCTGCACCCTTTTATGGTGGTGCTGATAGTGAAGCAGTTATAACAGCACCCAGTTTGAAAGTTGTTGTCCTCAGCACAAGTGTCATTAATCTTTATCTGGTCTATCACTCCTCTGCTATTTGTCATTCCCCACCCTCTCTCCTTTATTTCGATCCATCCACTATTTCATTTATCCGATCAGGGCACCAGAACAGCTTAATTTTTTAATAAGTAAGTAAGTAAGCATAAATTATGGAATTAATCAGGCATTGTAAGCCCTTTTCTGGCCTTGAGGACTTTTTTTTTGCATTTAATAGGTTTTCAGAAACCTTTAGTTATACAGAGGCTACCTGATTGACTTCTTTGTGTAATAAAAACAAAATAAAGACAGAGAAGAAACTGCTTTTACCAGAACAATATAAACAAAGTAGTCTCTATTGGAGATTGGTATATAACTTTTAGAGAAACGACTGATGTTTTAATTATTTTAGGTTAGGATCAAGGAATACGGCTGTAAAAATGTTTGTTACCACACAATCATATAACACCCAGTTTTTTTTGCAGCCAACCTCAAGTGGACTCTTGAAGAACTGCAGTTCTTGGCACCTTCACATTGGCTTCAATGTCAAGTCCTTGAGGTGGTTTTCCTTCCCCTCGTAATCCAACTGGATTATGGCATTATGGGGAGTTTGGAATTAATTACCCAGCCTCTCAAAGGTGTCATGGAGGCTAGTTTAGTCAGTTAAATTGGGTCCCATTGGTTGTAACCATGGTAACAACTATTCTCCCTGGGGTCCATGCAGAAAAAGAACACTTACAATGCAAGATTAAATATGCAAATATTAGCCAGTAACTAATGGTCAAAATTGAAATCCTGATAAACTAGTAGTTAACAAATAAAATCCCAGTATCATGATGACAGTAGATTGATAACTGGATAAACATTAACGAAATGGTGGCCTCACCTGATGACCTTGGCGGTGTACCAGCACTCACTGCTCATTGGTCCTTTTGCAGGGTTCTGGGCCACCAAATTCGCTTTCAAGCCTTCAATTTGGACTACAGGGATTGATTCCAGAGTAAAATTGCTGCACCATTTAGCTTTACACTTGGTTGGCTTTCACACTGTCTTTAGTCAGGCAGCCCAAAATCTACGGCCTCCTACTACTCGTCTGGGCTATAGATGCAGCCTTTGTCCTTTTTTTATTTATTTGCAGGGGCAGGACACTGCAATTTGGCTAGAGGTTGGATTTGAACTCTCCTGGTATAAGTATATACATGACTTTTGCCTGGTTGTTTACCACTGCCGAAACAGCACCCCATTGTTCACCTACAAGCAGCTTTCATTTTGACCGGAATGATTTACAAACATATTCTGTTATCTGTAAAAGTTTGTACAGAGGACCAGAGGCTGGCAGTGCGAGCAATCCTAAGGTTTGCCACACTCTGTCTTCTACTGTGTGAAAGCTATGTTAGCTGTACTGTTGTGATATACAGCCAAAATCCAAGCCATTCTCTTCCTTCTGGATTGTTTGCCTTGTTTGGCCTGTGTTTTTTGTGGACCAGTTTGGTTATTTTGTCCACTCCAGAGTTCTTTGGACTTTCACAACACCTTAAATGAGCTGAACTTTAAAAAAAAAAAAAAAAAAACATGTTAGGTGCGAGCATCCTGAGAGGTTTGTTGGTAGGGTAGATATCTGAAGTGTCATCACTACCTTAAGTTTGCATGTACAGAGCCTGGGCCTGTAGAAGGTAGCACTGCCATGGCAACAAAGGGACCATAATTCCTCAGTGGTGTGTTAGGATAAATGGTCAAGGGTGTCTTCACTAAAAATTATTCTTCAGTCTGCTACATGTACCTTGTGTGTTCATTCAAATGCATTGGGGAAACAAAAGCTCTTGTTGGATTCAGAATCAAGAATGCATGACTCTGCATGCAAGAACCCTGATTTTGCAGGACCCTGATGCGACATCATTGACATACTGATGCTGACCAACTGGAGAAAAAAGTTCTCCTTCATTTATCAGAGTGATGCTACACAGTCCAACAAACCTGATAACAGTGTTTTGCTTGACTTTGGTCTCATTACGCCTCCATTTCCTCACAATTGCTGCTCAAATTCTGTTTGAAGGACATCCACTCCACACTGTCCTCTCCATGACACACAAAGGACAACTTCAGAAACCAAGCAGCTTACTTTCACTCAGACGTGGTCCAGGACCTTCTTCAGTCGATGGTCTGACCTTTAAGTGTGAGCTAACAGGAAGTGAGAGTCTCATAGCGATAAAAAGGGCCGACTTTACTCAAAGAGGGAGCAGAGAAAGTCATCATGTCTCTCTGAGTTTGTGTCACTCTGCTCCTCTCTCAGTCTTTTTCTGTATCTCACACATACACACTGAAATGTTGGTGTGACACAGTGTTTTGGTTAAAAAGCTCTTCACCTCCCCCTCTGATGTATTTTCTATGTTCCTCTGAAAAACCTGCTGCTGAAGTTTTCTGCATAAAAACTTTGGAGACTGTTTGAAAATACATGAGGAGCAAAAGTGACGACAGGAAAGAGCTTTTACTTTGCCAGGATTAAATTTAGGAGGCTTATATAATCAAACCGCACACGTGCACACAGAAAGGTGAGGAGTTTCTCTGATTTGATCTGATTTTTGGTCGCATCTACCTGGAAACAGAAAAACTTATTAAAAGACAAAATTGCAGTCATCAGGCCCAAACTGCTTTTGAAAAAGAGGGCCGCTCATCAAAACAGTGAACAATGATGTGTGTAGCTGTTGTCATACACACACCTCACAGCAGTCTCACTTTCCCTGTACATTCCACCTGCTTTACTTGTTTTTATGGTTCAGTCTCAGGACAAGTATCCACTACCATCTTTTTCATTACTTTCCCTCTTGTGAAGTTAAATGACATGCAAGATTTTTTCTGCCCTGTCCTGGAAAAACATAACCTGACATGCCAGATGGACAGCTCCATATATCCCCCACAGAAATAATTCACAGACCCTTCTGGGAAGGAGACATTTGAAAATGTTTTCAGAGGCAGAACCTCTAAAAACATCAGCAGCTTGTGATGGGACAGTCGTTCAGCTCATCACACTCACCACAGACTAATCCTTATCAAGTAACGCCACAACGCATGACATAGCAGCCCGTGCTGTTGTTAGCCGTTAGCCGTAAACTATCTTAGAAGACTATCATCTTACATTAAATTATACCACAACATGAATCATTTAACACTTAAATGTGACATGAACCTCGTCAAAGACAATCCCTACCAAGTTTTCTCAGTATCACTGAGTAACCATGATGACCATAGACTAACTAGCATATCTGTGGAGGAATTCTGCGTCCTCTCCCAGTTTCTCAGCAGTGATCCCCGGCTGGGAGAAGAGCAAAAACCTGATTTCTCATTTAGACAAGCTTCAAGTGACGATCTTTGCTTCTCTTTCAAAGAATGCATTGAGTCCATTTCTGATTAAAAAAACCACCTATTTTGACAAAAGCTGCCATGGTTTCAAACATGCAGTCACTTACTGTTGTTGACTTGTCCCGACTCTCTTTCCTGATTGAGCACTTTGAGTTACACATGTTGTAGGAAACGTGCTATATAAATAAAGTTTGATTGATGGATTGATTGATTGATTGTTATGCATTTAGCTAAGTGAAGTCGCTGGAAAGACATGCAGAATTTCAGATGATGAATCAGGGAGGTCCATCTGCTCTGCAAGGCTAGGAAAAGCACCTGATTTTGTATTTTGTATATGTTATTATTACTTTAGTACCTAATTCACAGCTTACCTTACCAGCCTTATCTTGTTTTGTGCATTAAAGTGATTTTGTTCTGGATTATTCAAGACACAGAGGACAGGCTGAAGAGTAATCTTTAGCTGACCCTGCACTTCAGACGTACATACACGGAAGGAAATCATTGTCATTGCAGGACCACATAGAGGAAAGCCCTGTTTAAGTCATCTTGAAGTATCTTTACTTTGTTGCATTTCTTAAAAATTGGAGTTCTGCCTTAAACACTTATCTGACATTATGGACAGTTAGTATTGAACTGCATCTGCATGCTTGTTATTGTTGCACCACTTTTTCCAAAAACACGATCTGGAGTTGGTTACAGCCATTATTTTTTCTATTTTAGACTTTAAACATTGGTGGGTCTTAGAAATTTGAAACTGGCACAAGCAAATAAAAAAAACACATCTCTGAAACTGATCATCCTGTCTCCAGGCAGTCCATAAGGGTCAAGGTATTTGGTGAGTCCTTCCCTCACTCTCGTTCCTTCCCCCTCATTACAGTCAGTAAGGTAGCCATTACACTGTGTGGGAGACTGAGTCCTTTTCACCTTGTGTTGTTCCCAGCACAGTGTTCAACCACAGCCACCTTTCTGCCCTCACAAAAATGGTTGAGGACAAAGCAGGAGTTAATGGCAGGTCATCCAAGTTTATGTCTGTAGGCCTTTTCAGTAAATCTGCCATTGATGAGGCCAAACACGCCCTTGATAGTAAGCATGGTGGAGGTGTGGAGCAAATGTTGGAATATTCCTTCATCAGGTGAGGCAGGGTCATCAAGACAAAAAATTGTTATGGCCTCCTCAACGTCCATAATCTGTTGTTTCAGAGCAGGGATCTTTCCAGTCTTCACGCAGTTTTGAATCAGCAAAAACTATCATGCATACCTCCAGGCCACTTTCTCAAAGCACCCATGAATCTGTTTCTATCATCACAGATGGCCTGCACATAGGATTCATATCTATAGATATACATATAGATATAGATATAGATATAGATATAGATATAGATGTACTCCTTGTGCATAAGTTGATTCTCTCCGGTCACTCTGTTCCCTCCCACAGGTTGATTGGTGACTCCAAATTAATAGTTATAATAACACAACCAGGGCTCGACAGTGCGAGGAGGTACTCACATTTGCTACTACAAATATTACAGTGCGAGTTGTGATTTGCATTTGGTAGCACCCGTGCGACTACGAAAAATGACTGTTCAAAACATGTTTTATCTTGTGTTGAATACGTTGGCAGTTGTGGCCGGAGGTATTCCTAAACGCAGCCTCAGCTAAGACATGTCCCCGCCAATATTATGCCACTACGCACAGCGCTGTCCCTCGCGGGCCCCATTTTACGCACGAGGATGCATTCTCCGCCGTCTGATGTAGCCACGATGTGGACTACAGGCCTAATATTTTCCATTTAAAGTGTGGCGGTCACCATTGTTGTCTGTCAGTAATGTCTTTTCGCGGTAGAGCCGATGCACGTGAACATTTGATCTAAATCTTCCTGAATCGCTCGCCGTCTTTCGGCGTGCGCTCTTCCGTGTGCCGGTGAGCGTAAAGACGCAGACAGACACGCCTCGTTGAGACAGTGAGGGATCATCGAACACTTTGTGTGACTTTATGATTCAAACGGTGTCTGGATAGCTCATGAGCGCTGGTTAATGTGAACACAAAGACAAGAATGAGGAGTCAGTCTTTGGGACGAATCAAAACTGAACATTCTTCATCAGTCCAGCTTTCAGCTGCTGTTTCACTCACTGTTTTCTAAATTATAAATTCATCCTGAGGTCTCCTCCACCACATATTGTCCATGATATAAAAACAATTTTTGAAGAATCCAGCGCCAAATACAATGTACTAGTGCAGTGGTTCTCAACCTGTGGGTGGAGGCCCATAAGTGGGTCTCAGAGCTGTTTTCAGTGGACGGTGTATAAATCAGGTGAAAATGTGCCAAACATGTCTTCAGTGTATGAGACAGAAGAGAGGATAATTCTGTCTAGATGTGGACTGGAGATCAAACTTCACTACGGTCCTGATTATTATTTTTAATGTCTATTATCTGCATATACATTCATCCCTGTTGAAAAAGGAGTGGTTTGTAATTGACCAGTTGGTGTTCATATGTTAGACCAGGTTTATAGCGGGGGGGGGGGGCTTTTATGTCCCCACCAATGTCAAAATCAAACCTACGCCCTTGACGTCATGGCGCAGAAGAAAACAGCTGCAAGTCTGGAAAGACCGCATATCTTTGTATTAAAGAAAAACACATTACTTGGTAACTTTTCATCGTGCTACTAAAAATATTTGTGTGCTACTAGATTTTTCAACTTGGTAGCACCCATGCTACTTGGGAAAATGCTAAGCGTCAAGCCCTGAACACAACAATTTTTATTAGCACTTTTCAAAAAGACTCATTGATGTTTTACAGAAGATAACAATAAAACAAACAAAGAAACAAAAACAAAAATAAAAAGCTATGAGTGGTTAGGGGTCGTATGCAATTGTGAACAGGTAGGTATTAAGTGATTGCTTGATTGAAAGCAGCGTCCGAGTTTCTGATGTGGAGGGGGATTGAGTTCCAGAGGGTGGGGGTGGCGACGGCGAAAGCTCAATTCCCAAAGTCCGGTGCTTGGATTTGGTGTTACGCCTGAGGAGGTTGGAGTCAGTGGAGCTGAGGCTGTGGGAGGGGCAGTGGGGCTGAAGGAGGGCTGTGAGGTATGGAGGAGCCAGGTTATGGAGGGCGCCAGTGGAGCAGATGAGCGAGTGTAAGTGAGGAGGCGGCGGAGTTCTGGATATATCGCAGTTTTTTGTAATTTGGAGGAAGGGAGACCACAGAGGAGGCTTTTGTAATAAGAGAGTCTGGATGATAAGAATGCATGGATGAGTGTTTTTGCAGCAGAGGTGGAGAATGTGGGATGGAGAAGGGCGATGTTGCGTAGATGAAAAAGGCTGTTTTAGTGACGTGACAGATGTAGGTCCTAAATGAAAGAATGGGGTCAAAGATAAGTCCAAGGCTTCTGACTTGTGGAGAGGGGCTGACAGTGTGGTTGTTGATGTTGAGGGAGAAGCTCTGAGTGGAGGGTAGAAGGGATTTGGGGCTGATAATCATGATTTCAGATTTACTGCAGTTGAGTGTAAGGAAGTTTGAGGTCATCCAGAGTTTTAATTCAGTAGTGAGATCTGTCGGAAAGGTAGGAGTTGAACCAGGAGAGGGCTGAACCAGAGATGCCAATGGACTGAAGGTGGTAGAGGAGGATGGAGTGGTCGATGGTGTCAAAGGCTGTGGAGAGGTCAAGGAGGA
This sequence comes from Scarus forsteni, assembly GCA_036419115.1. Lineage (NCBI taxonomy): Eukaryota > Metazoa > Chordata > Actinopteri > Labriformes > Labridae > Scarus > Scarus forsteni. The sequence goes on along the minus strand of JAZDUH010000150.1, from coordinate 2,736,950 downwards.
TGAGTATGGTGAGGGAACCAGAGTCAGATCTCAGCAGGAGGCCATTTTGACTTTTATGAGTGCAGTTTCAGTGCTGTGGTGGGTTCTGAGCCAGATTGAAAGGTCTCATAGAGCTGGTTGGACTGGAGGTGTTGTTGAAGTTGTGTGGCGACAGAGCGTTCCAGAATTTTTGATGGAAAGGGGAGGTTAGAAATGGGGCAAAAATTGTTGGGGTCTTCAGGGTCCAATCCAGGTTTTTTAATTATGGGTGTGATTGTGGCAAGTTTGAAAGCAGGGGGACAGTCCAGAGGTGAGAGATGAGCTGATTTTTTTTATTTTTTTTATTTAACCTTTATTTAACCAGATAAATCCCATTGAGATCAGGATCTCATTTACAAGGGCGACCTGGCCAAGAGGTCAGCAGCACCCACCAGATATCAATAAAAATGAAAAATAAAGTAAAATAAGTTCAGGCAATAAATTACATCCAGAAACAAAAATGATGATGTCCAGGATGAGGGAGCTGAGACAGGAGAGGCAGGCTTTGACTAGAGCTGATGGAATAGGGTCCAGGGAGCAGGTGGAAAGGTTGATATTTCTGAAAATCGTGTTGAGATCTGATCCAGTAATAGGTGACAGAGAAGTAAAAGTGTTATGTGGTACTGCAGAAGAGGAAGATGGTGGGTCCAGACAGGAGGTTGTGGTTTCCAAAGGTCTTGGTGGATCTCGTCAATTTTTGATTTGAAGATGTGAATGAAGTTATTGCATTTTTCATTGGTGAATGATTGTGAGATGTTGTCAATCGGTTTGATGAGCTTGTTGATGATGGAGAACTGAGTACGAGGGTTGGATGAGCCAATATGAGTAATGCCAGAGTGAATGATGTGTGGGCAGATGTGAGAGGTGGATATGGTCTTTCTATGCTTATAAATGTACCTCGCGTCTAGTTTTTTTGTATAGCTGTTCCAATTGTCTGCACTGCTTTTTGAGTTTGTGAAGTTCAGGTGTGCACCAGGGGCAGAGTGGGTGAATGAGACAGATGAAGTTTTGGCAGGTGCTAGTTGATTAAGGCTGGTGGTGACTATGTAATTGTAATGTGTTACTAAAATTGCCCTTGGGTGTGAGTGTGACTGATTGTCTCTCTATGTGGTCCTACAATTGGCTGGTTACTGGTTCAGGGTGTGCCTCACTTCACACCCCGTGTCAGCTGGGTTATGCTGCATGCCCTTCAACTCCTATTGCAGGATTACACACTAATTAGTTTACGTATCATAGAAAATGATGAATGGGATCATAAATGCCTCACAAGAGCTGGCAACTGACATGAACCAGGGCTTTTATTTTGAAAGGATCTGGTATACGGCCATATAATCTCTTTCTCTCTTCGTGTCACTCACCCTTGCTCCCCTTTGCCGCTCAGTGTTTTGACATTTACTGGATTGTCTCTGAATGCTGTGAACTGAAGTGTGTCTGTAAATACATTTCATCCTCAGCTGGCCTGACACACAAACACACACTCACACTGAGCCTGGAGCGTGTATTCACTCTGACACTCACAAAGCTCACAGATGCAGACAATAAAACCTCTCTTTATTTCTGATTTATCCTCTCCCGAAGCAAACTTTATCAGATCAAACTCTGAAATATGAATACTTCTATTTTTTTGATCTGAGAAGATTAAAAACAGTCTGATTGTGTGATCACAGGATTGAGGTTTCAGGATCATTTTTATCTGCTTTTATCCATCCATCTTCTTCAAATTCAATTAAAACCATAATCAGATAAATCCTGAAAATTAAATGTGAATGTTTTGGTTGTTAAATTAAAAAAAAAAATCGATTATCTCTCCACAACTTGGATTAATTGGTGCGTAACGTTGGATGTTTTTTTTTTCTTTTCAAAACTTTAATAAAGTTTGTTTCTTCATCTTACATGGCCTTTGGAAAAATCCAATCTCATTAAGTAATTGATTAATATTTAAGGAAGTTAAAAATGAAATCTTAGAAACGAAAGAAAAAAGCAAATTGTTTGACATTTACTTTTGGTGTGAAACAGAAAAATTAAAAATTCAAGTTAAACCCCAATGTCCACAAAATGTGAAGCACTGCGCCATGCAGCACAGCGCAGCACCGCGCCCTTGAAACATTGTAGCTCTAAGCTAACATTGTAGTCTATCAGGCAAACCCACTGCATGTGCTGCGGGGCGTCAAGGCACTGGAGATTTGCTTTAGGTCTATTTTCTGTGCTACCACTTTCAAACCTCATGAAGTCACTCGTTAAGAAAGCCCCTGACAGAAAGTCAACGTGTTGAGTATCCGGAAGATTCACAGTAAAACACAACGCATGGACTCTCAAGCATAAATTTCCTCAATAGTTTGACATTACGTCGAATCCAGAGGCATGAGCATCAGGTCAGCAGCCGGTCAGAGGGTCCCAGAGGCAACACAACACCATGGACGAAGAAAAGTCAATCATAGAGGTACAGAAAAATATAACATTGTATATATGACACCAAACATCCTTTCTACAAGGATACATGCAGGCAGAAGTGAAATAAATCATGAAGCTGTGTGACTGGGACCAGGAAAGGGACCTGAGAGAAGTGAAGTTAGGTGTTGTTTATTTCTTTTCTCAGTCTATAAAATGTTTTATTAATATGTGACAACCCTATTTTCTCTTCTTTTTTTCTTCTTTTTTTCCCCTTGTCTGCATTATCTTTCAGCTGAGCACTGTGTCCGGTGGCAGCGTTGGAAAGACCAATGCATTTTTTTCTAGCAGTGAGAGACAAGTAAATATGATTCACTGCTACAGTGACCATCACCAGCCCTCCCTGTAGGCTACTCCATCAATCAATCAATCAATCAATCAATCAATCAATCAATCAATCAATCAATCAATCTTTATTTGTATAGCACCAATTCATAACAAGTGTTATCTCAAGACACTTTACAATAGAGCATAAAGCTCTTCATTTTATTGATACACATATATGCATAGATACATATATATATATATATATATATATATAAAGATACACATATACATATATATACAAATATACACATCCAACACCCAACATGAATCCATATAGCCAATCATGAATCCCTCCATCATGGCAGCAAGAAAAAACCTTCTGTTAAGCAGCAGGAAATCTTGAATGTGGATCCCAGTCTCATGATGAACAGCAAATCCACACGTTGCTGTGTTGGGTGTGAGGGCAAAGGAAGGGAGGTAAGAGGAGACAAGTGGACTAAAGTAAGAACTAAAGTTAGAGACAGATCCATGAACCATAGACCTGTCGTCTGATTTATTAGAGGTTAGAGATGCTACATCTCATTTTCAGGAGGGTCTTCATGTCTGAATGGTTGTGGTGATCATTTTATAGAAGTATAAGCAATGATATTCTTACTGAAAATAAGAATTTATGGTAGTGACGAACTCATGGGTGCCCAGACCACAAGTGCATCCCAACCATATTTGTCTCCGTTAAGTATAAATGTGTTAAAGGCCTCTTGAGATGTGACATCCCATTTTCAGAGGGACCTCATGCCTATGTGGTAATTAAAAAGTAGATACTGTAGATGTATTGATCATGGATAGGGAGATCATCAAATCAAACTTTATTTAACCCCTGATGTGAGCTGAAGGGGAGGGCCGTGCCACACCACAGTGTGAAAGAAGGGGAAACAGTGACAGACAGGACAGGACAAGACAACAGGAAGGAGGACAAACAGGTAGTGTAAATATTTTGAGATACCAGTCTAAGTGCTGTGCTGATTGTAGTCCATGATATTGAGGAGCATGCATCACAAGACGTTACAAGATGTGTAGGAGTGCGCAACTCAGCATGTTCTGACTGGACCAATTATTTCTTTATAGTTAGTCTCAACAGTAGCTTGAGTATCTGTACACACATGCATGTGAGGTGGTCACCGAATACCCAAGAAGCCGCCCATACCCAAGGAGACCACAGCCAAGGGTTCCCCCAGAGCCACCAGGGGACCCACCACACGGCCGCCAGAGCCACAGGACCCAGACATAGCCCCAGGACCCAAGGGGGCACCGACCCGTCCCTCCAAAGGCACCAAGGGACATCACCAGGGCATCCTGGGCAGCAGCCCCACCGCAGAGAGCACACACCCCCACCCACCACTCGTCCATCCCGCCCCAAGCCACCCCCACCTCCCCGCAGCAGGCCAGAGGTCCCCAGCCCCCCAGGAGCCAAACCCCCCCAACCAGGCCCCCCCAGAGGGGGGTGTGGCCAATCCTATGTTGATCCAGATACCAGCCACAGCAAGACCAGGTGGGGCGGAGTGTGAGGCGGCAGTGAGGTCGCGGTTACGCCCCGCCCCCCCAGGAGAGCCAGGGCCGAGGTGAGTGCCAGAGACCGCCACCCAAGCACCAAAGGGGGCCCCCAAATCACCCCCACAGAGCAGCAACCCACAGGCAGCCACCCACGCTGAAGTCCCCAGTGAGTGACAGGTCGATGGATCCCACACCCCAGGCCGCAGAGGGATGCATGACCCAGCAGGGCCCACCTGCCCCCAGGGTACCACCACGGGTCCCCACCCGTAGACACAGGAGCCCAGCTGCACCCGAAGGCCACCGCCACCACCCCAGTGGATGGAGAAGGGCTCCCTAGCACGGAGCCACGGTCAGAAGGGGCCAGACCCCACCAGCCACACCAAGCCTAAAATAGTGAAACACCCCCTGTCCCCCCCTGTTATTTTGTATCCTCGTTCCCTGACAAGGATACATTAACCCTCCACCGTGCCCAACCCTATTCTCATGAGAGCTTGTGGCTCTCCGGGGATCAGCCCTCCCCCCTCCAGGGCTGCACGCCATGGCGCGCCCCTTTCAGGGGGGTTTGTCTGTAAGAGCAAGACCGTGGCACTGTGCACCATGACTCTTTCACATTATGTGGAATTTGGGGGTAATTCTCTTCATGGCCAAAAACTGATTAGGAAAATGTATGAATGGTTTAAATAACTTATTTTTTTATTTTAAAACTGAAAAAAATCACAAGAAGCAAAAGATGTAAAACGTTTCTCTGTTAAAAGCTGTATCTTCTCCCTGTTTTCTAGCTCTCTGCCTTGTGGATTTACCTTTTGGAAAGAGTGTTTTTGGACTGTACTCTGATGAACTGTGTATATTTACCTCTGTTTTTGCTCCCTCTCTTCGCAGTGTCTCCAGGAGCTTCCACCCTGCCACTTTTATATATACTCACCTTATCACCAATCAACTCATTGTGCACTGGATGTTCCCCCTATCCCTTCTGTTGTGTGGATCTAACCAATAAATCGAAATCAAACTGTGATTTGTTTCTGGCTTCAGCTTTTGAATCCAGCATTAAACATCAAAGGAACTGATTCCTCGCCACTGGTATATATATATGTATATATATATATATATATATATATATATATATATATATATAAATATATATATATATATATATATATATATATATATATATATATATATATATATATATATATATATATATATATATATATATATATATATATATACATATATATATATATATATATATTAGGGTGCAACAATACATGTATCTGTATCGAACCGTTCGATACAGTGTTCAATACACCTTTGAACGAACAATACGCTATTATGTATTTATTTATTTGATCAATTTCTGGCAGGCGCTATGTGCTGAAAGTTCAGTGAATCTGCGTTTGATTACTCCGGGCTGCATTGTCGAGCACAGATCCGCTGAGCTCTTGGCAGCCTCCCCTTTCATTCGGCTCAGAGCTGTAGAGATGGCTCTGATTCGGCTAAGCTACTGAGACAGAAGAGGCTACGGGACGCTACGGCGCTGCTACATGGAGAATGCATTACCTTCAGCTGAAACTGAAGACCCTCCACTATCATTCAGATCTGGCGCATGGCCAGCAATGCCACTACGAGCTGCCGCTGCCACAGATCGTGCTTGCTGTCTCTCCGTTTGGGACTACTTTGGCCTCCGTGTTAAGTATGACCCTGATGGTGAGCGTGTCGTGGACAAAACACAACAGAATGTCGGAAATGCAATACGATGCTAAGCTACGTCGGGGGAAAACAACAAACACCTCCATCATCCCGGGGTTAAAACAAGTGGAACCAGAGAAACAACAAGCAGCACACATGCTACAGACTTTACCTGGTCATTTAGAGAGTCATTAGCACATGATTCAAAGAGGGCAAAGGACATCGACCGGGCCATAGTTACTTTTATTGCTGTCCACATGAGACCCTTTTCTGCTGTGGATAACGCCACTTGATACACTTATAGCTCGTTCTTTGTAATATTTACTCTGCTGCTAAGAATGCACCACATAAGATGGGTGACCTCTCTATTAGATTCATTAAATTTTTTCTTAGTCTTATTTTACATGGTATATGACTGTTTTTTTAATCTCTAACAGTGCAGTACACTTCATTCCACATAAATATTTGTAGTAGTTATAGGTCACTTTTAACTGACAGTGTTGATCGATGTTTCTTGCATAGCCTTTGTATTCATATTTATTTTTTATACTATTTATTCTGGCCCTAATAATGTTTACATTTTTACACACTTATTCATTAACAATATCATTGCGTGTTGTTACAATCCAGGAAGCCAATGAAACGAAATTTTATTCCAAGTGCACTGCTGTGTAATTTGCATAATGACAATAAAGGAAGTAAAGTCTAAGTGATGTTTTTGTTTTTTATGGATCTAAGTATGCACTGAAGAATGTGCCTGGTTTAGCTGCAAGAGGTACTTTTAATTCAATTAAAAAAATATACTCTGAGGTAAAACAAATGTTAGTTATTTTAATAAACCACAAGTAAAAAAGGCATTGAAATTTCTCATATTTTGAATCCAGCATTAAACATCAAAGGAACTGATTCCTCGCCACTGGTATATATATATGTATATATATATATATATATATATATATATATATATATATATATATATATACATATATGTCAAGCTCATGCTACCCATTGACTGGCAGTGTCTGAGCTAAGTTAATTAGTTGTGGGCTAGCTCTGCTTTTTGTCTTGGACTCAGAGTGAAGCAAGACGCGAAAACAAAAAACAACCCAATTTGACATATCCCTCAAAAGGTTAGACAACACTGAATTTCACTAAAATGAATCCAAAAGGTTGCAGTGTTTTTGTTTAGAGATGGAGACTTTGTCACTGATGTCCTCATATAACTTTGAAAGTTCTCCAAAGTTTGATAAATTACACGTAAAGCCTCATCAGCCGATGTTTCCGCCTGTCTTTTCTTTTAGATGAGGCTTTATTTCTGCATGAACACCTCCACTCTCTCATCTTTAATATTTTATAAAACAAGTGATTAAAGTTATTGTGTGAGATGGGGACAAACAGGAACAGGAAGTTTTATTGACCGCCGTTTAACAGGAGCTGCGGCGGTGACAGCAGGGAGGAAGAGGAGGCGTGAAGATTGAACACGAGGCGATAAAGACGAGAGAGAAGTCGTCCTGTTAGAAAATATTAAAAGCAGAAGAGCCGGTAAATCACTGAGAGTGGCCTAAATGGGTCAGAGAGTCTCTGAATTCAACAGAGGGAGGAACCAAACCTCAGAGGAGCGACAGAGAAGACAAAGAGAAGAGCCAGGCTGGGATTAAAGAGAGGAAGAGAGAAGGACGGATGTTCAAAAGACAGAGAGGTCAGGGGGGGGAGTAAAGACTCAGCTTTAAACAAGGTACCAGGAACACGTCTGAGCAACAGGAGTGATAAAGTTTTTCTTTACATTTTTAAATATAATAGATACAAAACTGACCAGAGAAGCGTTTATTTCCTTCATGGACTTCAAGAAGAAAACCAGAAATTGAAGAACCAAGTCATGGAAATGATTAGAAAATAGAAATGCACGTAATTACGTCAAAATTTTAGCAGTGAAGTTAAATTCCTGGAATGATTACAAGACTAATTCAAAATGTCCAGAATAAAATTGATGTCCAGAACAGTGCTTAAATATGTCTTTGAGATAAAGCAGTTATAACAAAAAAATAAATAAATAGAAATTCAATTCAAACAAAATAACAATGAAAAGAGAATCATAATATCAAGAGTAAAGAAAAGAGCAGAGAGCACATTGAAGGTGTTGACAAAAAATCACTATCATTTAAAGAACTTCCCACAGTGCTGCAGCTTCTCTCTCAAGCTAATGCAGTACTCTTATTCATGCTCTGATCACCTGTTGACCTACTGCAAAGTACTTTCTGGTCTTCCTCAAAAGAACATTTTCTGTCATGATCATGTCTCAGCTGTAGCTAAGTTTCCCATGTGTTCCCCTGTCCTGTTGTCAGATTGTTGAACCTCAAGTCACTTCCTGCTCTTTGTGTAATAGCCTTGTTCACGTCATAGACCCGTTTTTGCCTGAACCTTGCCTGTAGCCTTTTGTTTGTCCGACACATTTGCCTGGATTCTTTTTGCCTGCATGTGTATCAAACTCGGGACTGTTAATAAATCCTGCTTTTTGCCTCACAGACATGATTTTTCTGCCTTTGAGTTATTTTTTACCTAGTGTGTTTCATGACTCTTTCATAGTTTCAGATTCTACAAAACAGCTGCAAGGAATGCCGACAAAGACCAAACAGAGAGTTCACATCACACTGATGTTACAATCTCTGCATTAGATACCAGTATCTTTTTGAGTACATTTTATTGCTTTTTCAGTGTTTTTTTTTTTTTTTTTTTTTAATCTTTTTAGAGGAATATGTCAGTATTTTTGAAGTTGTATCAGGTTCTTGACAGGAGCCAATGAAGTTACTAAAGGGGCTCCCACCAGAGCTGCATCTTTAAGGAGAACAAGCTAAGTCCACCCATTAGGTACATTTCTGTTGGCAGGTTCATTCCTGTTGGCAGATACGGTTATGTCATATACTTGTGTGAGCCACAGAACTATGCTAGATAGGTTGTACATTTGGGTCAACAATTTTGGACACTTTGTTTTCTTTCGCAAAGTCTCTGGGCTCTAATTTCATAGACCAGGCGCAAGCGCAGGCGCACCTGCCCTGCGCCAGCCTTCGCCGGCCTTCGCCGCCCGGATAGGGTGTGACCAGCGCACTTGGCAAGTTTTCTGCAGTGCCAAGAGAGGCGCACTCATGGTGCAGACCAGCGCAGACCATCGCATCCACGCCTCCTCAGCGCATATCGAGAGAGGAGGAGACGGAGGCGTGAATGAGTTTAACACAGCCGATCGCTGTCTTCACCAATCAAATGACTGCCTCTCCTCGCCTTTAAATGCGCTGCGGCTGAGGCGCAGCGTCTGATTGGTCTGAATGATCCCTGCCACAGCAGGCACAGTGTGCTGGAAAGACCCAGCAGCGGAGACGATCAGAGCCGCTGTCACTTCAGTAGGAGAATGGACAGCGGGGCGCGCATCGGAGGCCAGGATGCGCGTCACCGTGTGGGCCAGCTCCCGAGACAGATGTAATCTGTTCCTTTGTCATTAATAGTAAAAAAAATAAGAGACAGTTTCACACCCGCTGGCTTATCCATTCATAATGCTTGTGATCCACCTGCACTCTTGGTTTGTCATCGCCAAATAGCAGAGCCTTTAGTGATATACTGTTTACTCTCCCGGTGTCTCCTCCTCATCCTCCTTGCAATAATGCTCTCCATCTTTTGAGAACACGTTAAAAATAAAGACTAAAATAGAGGAATGTGAGAAATAACAGGTAGGCTACATCCATAGTAACATACATTTATTTTCTCTCCTTTTTCTTAATCTTTTTTCCCCTTTTTTTCTTTGAATTTAATGAAATGAGAGAAGCCAGATATTTACTCAGTATCAGATGTTAAGGCTGTTTATTGTTGACTTGTAAGATGTGCATCAAACTTCCAGCTGCTGTCAGGTTAAGTTTCCATTATGACAAACGGCTTTAATCCGACATCAGATGTGACGGGACAGTTAATATAGATACAAATGTATCTGCTGGTTCAGACGGGGACATTAAATAGTGATTGCTGTGATTGTTTATCGCATTAAAATGTGCCTAACACTCTGGAAACCTGCCTCTGAGGCGTGCGCACATGTGCGCTTGTCACCAAATTACAGCTGCGGAGGGTGCGCTTCGCCCTGCGCCGAGGTTAGACCAGGTTGCAGCAGGCGAGCTTTCAGCGCACTTTCTGCACTGTTTTTGGCACAAAATTGTCACTGCGCCAACATGAATCTGCCGACACCTCCCCCTGGTGCGCCATCACCTCCGCTTGGTGCGCCGTCACATCCACCTCTGCGCAGACGGTCTACCAAATTGTCAAATTGGCAGCGCATGGCGGTGCGCCGCACGCAATTAACACTGCGCGGGGTGCGCCAGGCTTGCGCCCCCTGCGCTGCGCCACAAAATTAGAGCCCAAAGTCATACCAAGACTAGTTGTGTACGTCGACAATGGCTTGTGATTTTTAAAACATATAGATAGCTGTAGTTGCATTCTTGAAACCCATCGGTGGATCCTCATCAGCTACGCCGCACGAAATTAACACTGCCTGGGGTGCGCCAGGCTTGCGCCCCCTGCGCTGCGCCACGAAATTAGAGCCCTCTGTGTCTATTTTATGATGCAGCAAGTATGTATGTGCTCTCCTGATTTTGTGCATTGATTCTGCCGATCAGCAAAGGAAACTAATATTGCCCTCACTATGACTGATATGTCATAAAGTGACCTCTATGAACCTAAGGATACAGAAGAAGAAAATCTCCAGAATGAGATTTAGCAGGACCGAAGAGAGAGGAGACAAACTTCTGTGGAAACTGAGGAGCAGCAGAGCGGTCTATTTATGGATGCAAACCTTTACCCACAAAGGTTTGCATTTAGGTCTGATTTGGAGGTAACCATAGAGAGCTATCTGCTCCTGAATGAGCACAGGTGGAAGAACACATAAAGAAAATGGTGCCAATGAATTAAGGTTGTCAGCGGCAACTGGTATAAAAGAAGTCCTGGCTCGCTTAGTTTTGGTTCAGGCATTCTGTAACATTGGTAACATAAGGGCAGTTCAGAATTGGCTTAGTTTCATAAAACTCAATTAAATGACACAACTGTACCCATTAACAGGGGTGTACCTTACTAGTTGCCTCAGCTTGTTCTCCTTAAAGGTACAGTGCTCCTGTGAGCCCTTTTTCACTGACTGTTGATGAGTACCTTTGGGTTCAGATAAGGATTGGTCTCTTAAATGGCCCTGATGAACTCAGTAGTCCATATCAGACTATGCAACCATCTTTTTTTAAAACAGGAAAATGTATATAATTTTACAAATGTATTGATTGTTATTTGATGAAAGTGACAGCCCACTGATAAATCATCCATGTCTGCATCCTGATACTTTATAAAATCCTCAACTTTACTGGCCCTCATAAAATACATATCAGTCTTATGAATGTGTTCATCAGGGTTATTTTGAAAAAGTCTCCATTACTTTGTGGCCTCGTTTTTCTGAGGATTCCCATCTGTGGGACTAACAGAAACTCAGTGTCAGTGCGACTCTGTCTGCTGTGCCACAGTATGTGATATGGAGATGTGAAATATTAATTATCAGCCTCCAAATGACAGGAAGGAGGTCTTCCTCTGATGGAGAGCTGAGATGCTATAAACATGGCTGCTGCTCATCTCTGAGGTGGCGTTCCTTCATCCTCATCTGCTGCTGCTTCTGTTCTCGCCTCCTCCCTCTCTCGTTCTGTTTTTGGTTCTCCTCTGTTGCCGCTGTCTGGGCTTCATGCACATTTTGCATACATATTCTAAAATGCAGCAGACTTGCCTGCATAAAGAGGTTAAAGCTGTTCTGGAAGGAGAAGCCCACACACACTGTGTCAAACAGGAGAGAGCAGCTTATGGAGACAAACTTCAGGCCTGCTAAATAACCCTCAACAACCAAGAGACCAAATGCCAATTTAAGCTGTGGTAACAAAGATGACTTTAAATACTGCCAATTAGACAATGTGCTAAAAATTGACTTACGGTTAGATTGTCTTTCTACTGGGTTCATAAAAAGGGGAGGTGGTTTTTAAGCTGGGTCCTACTTGCCAAGAATGAGAGAGCCTTGAGAGTTTAACTAACACCTGGGCAGTTGTCCTAACATTTGCGTAGAAGCTGGATCCATCTCATTCAATATCTGTACTCGAGCAGATCACTCTTGCCAAGCTCCAAATGAGCAGCACATCCCAGTCATATGGCTTTTGAGCAGGAAGAGGTGGGAGGTAAGACAGAGACAACAGCAGGAGGTGACTGTTCATACAGAGATTAGCATAGATGTTAACAGCTACAGTAGCAGTTTCAGAGATCTTGACTGCATTTCTTTATTAAAAGAAAGCAAATATCATCACTACAGACCTTTCTACAGAAAGGATATTTTTGCTCCAATTCCACCATGTCTAGCAGAGAGTTTGTCATATGAAGTGACTTGCGGTCCGTAGTGCAGTAGCGCTGCCTATGAAGCTATCTGATTTGGCCTGTTATAAATGTAGGCTGACAGAAAGAATACACACACTGCCTGGCCAAAATAAAGTAGCTGAGAATGATGCTCCCATCACTCTGGAACAGGCTCAATCTGGACTCAGATGACCATCATCAGACCACATGACCTTCCAGTCCTCCACAGTCCAATCTTAATGCATCCTAGTAAACTGAAGATTATTTTTAAGTTAGCCTTACGTGTTTTAATACACTTACTTCTTCTGATCACCACCGCTGTGCCCGCCTGCTGCCTGCCTCTTTGGGTGCACGGTTCACTCAGCAGCAGCAGCTACGCCGGGAGAAACTGTTTGGGCCAAACCATTGTGAGAGGAGGGGGGTTCTAATCTTTAACAGCTTAAATTGTCTGACAATGTGTTTTTAAGTAGCGTTACTTGTATTGTAACGTCAAAACACGTTACTGTACTACGAGAAAAATCATATTTGAAGAGGATTTCGGGGGAGGTCAATTTTGTGGAAGGGGGGGAACCATCCCCTGCGTCTTCCATGCAATTTGTACCTATGATCATTTGCGCAGAATTAGCTCACGCAATCAGCCCTGTTAACATTATTCTCCAAAGAATTTGCTCTTATCATATGCCAGTGTTAACACGCACACACTGGCATCTGAGCGCACTTTGTGCCTGTGATTGCTATAAGCTGGTGGCATATAGGTGACTTGTCCCTGCAAACTTTGAGGAGACTGACGCCTCCTTTACACTGAGCAGCAAAAACAAGCATCAGACAAGTTGTGTTGCATTTATTTCTCATGTTTGTTAAAAGAGACATATCATGCTTGTTTCTCCTTTTCACTATGCCAGACTAGGATGCCTGTAAAGCATTTCTGCCCTCAGTACAAGTCATTTAGTTCCTTCATTGCCCCACAATAGCGTTCTCAAAATCCTCATTTTAGGCCATTATCCAGGTCTTGTTGAAACGCTTGGATCTGAGGATGACCTACAGTTACCTCGCAACGTCACAGCCCTTTGTGCTCTGATTGGTCAGTTCTATCGGGGGTTGAGCCAGCCTGTCCTTCTTCTTCTACTGTATTTTCCAGCAGGCTCAAAGCAGCGACCGCGTATTGAGTCCCCCTACAGGCCAGAGCTGGTAATGAGTGAGTGTGAGCCAGGGACCTATATACCCGTGCTGGACGGATGTGTTCCTCGGTGACGGTTTTGTGGCTAACGGACATCACAGAGGAGGAAGTGTTTTATCAGATTACTCCAATAAAAAGAAAGGTACCTCGTGTCATCACGACGTTTGAAATCTCGCGGACATCTTGCCATGACCTATTTTCAGAGGCATCAAATCTCGTTCTAGAATATCAGAAAAAATAAAATATCTCATTTTTTGAAAATTAAGGGGGTGTAAGGTCTTGTTTTCAAATTTATTATATTATATGTAAGTATTAAATCATGCATCAGCATGATATGTCTCCTTTAAGGTGTTATTGATTTATCCCATTCCACATTTCGTGAACGAGACTTACCTCCTGAACAGTATTAATTGTGCCCCTTAAGAAAAAATTTCGAACTATGAATACAATTTTGTATTCATATTTTTTTTTTTGGGGGGGGGGGGTATTGTTATTGTTATTGAAACAGCCAACACAAATGCTGACAAATTATTTACTTAAAAATGGTCAGTTGGAGAAGAACATAGCATATTACTGTCATCTAGTAGTGCAAGGATCATTCGGCCTGGCAACAGCTATCTGCAAATGATTGCATTGTCACTTAAATGAAAAAGTGATACTCTCCTGCGACAAATCCTTTCTTGAAATTAGAAAATGACTGGATTTAATACACAGGTCTTAATTGCTTTAAATAGCACCACTTTACTCCCTGTGGCAATTAGTGCTAGTCATTGTGGTAGAAAAGGAAGTGTTGGTTTATTTGCAATGAGACTCATTTGCATAGAAAGGGGACAATTTTGCGCTGAATTTATGAATATTCCCTGACTTACATGCATGCAAATTGGACCGGCACAGCTAGGAGAGGCAGTGCAGTTTATGTCCAGTTTGCATGCATTTCAGCCTTTGCGTATGCTTTGTGGACTGCATGCTATTTTTTTCTGGCATTTGCAAAGGTTTAGCAGTCGCAACAGCACTGCAATGCTTTTGAGGATCTGGTCCAGTGTTTGGTCTCTCAGAAGCTGATGATCCTCTTAAAATGACTTACTTAATACTTTCATGTTCTTTAAGTCTGTGAGTGTATAAGCAGTGTCCTTGTGTGTATGTTTGTATTTCCAGTAAACTATTGCTGATGGTCAGGATGACATCTCTCCCTGTCTCCTATCCCTTTATGTCTCTTTGCAGTTGTCCACAGAAGTTTTTCTCCCCTTGCTCTCTCTGCGTTTCACTTCGCTCACCTTCTGAAGATTTTACTTTGGCTTTTTCAAAGGTTTGCCAGCAGCTCAGGAGCTCTGGAGTTTGACATCAGAGGCTGTTAGCGCGAGAACGGATCAGAGGAGGGAAGTAAAGACCCGCTCTCGCTGCTCACTGAGAGAAAAATGAACACCCTCTGTTATTTTACATGTTTCTAAAGGTTACAGTTTTTAAAGTTTGATGATTTTTAATTAGAAATATCTGGTGAAAGTCCAAAGTTTAAGGTCATCTCCAGCTTGGATGGACATCAAACTCTAATTAGTGCAGAATATGAACTACTTTGTTTTACACTGCTGCAGGAATGCTGGCCGTTCAGGGCAGCGTGGACGTTAGTCTTATTCAAGCTCTATGTATGAAAAGGCCATGGGATTTTTATTGTATCAGGTTTGGAATATTGCTAAATATAATCTCAGCGTCACAAGAAAGGACAGTTCATTATCCTAATAAGTTTCAGTTCAGTTTGCAGAGGTGCTGACCAATCAGCAGTGAGCAGGACAGCAAGAAGCAACTGTAAGCCTGTTAACATCTGCTTTTGTAGGTACAACCCATGGACGCTGCCTGCTATGCAATCAGTTTGAAGAACAACTCAGAATATTTCCACATTGAAAAGATATTTCCACTCCTGCACCAAGAGGTTTCAGCTCGACCTTGACTCATTAATGGGCTTGTGTTGTGAACTTTATGCTTTTGCAGGAGCACCATTCTACTACATCATTTGCTTGGCCTGTAATGAATCTGACAGAGTAATTTTCAGATAAACTTCTGGGTAAGTTTTTAAAAGGTCTTGCCCTCTCAAAAATCTTTCTATGGGCCGTTGACCTGATAGTAACCTTGCACAACCTCTGTAATCCATCAGACCCATCTTGCCAAGCTCCAATCTACAATGACAGTATGTTTCCAAGGAAGAGGAGGAAGCTGTGAGCTGACAAAAGCAGGAAGTGACTGCTTGGCATTAGCATAGATGCTAACAGTTTTGGTAGCAGTTTAGTAGCAGATCTGGACAAATGACAACAATGAAAGTATTTTTCCATGAAGCGATATCTCCACTCCACTTCCTGCATGTCTTGGTAAGAGATTGCTCTACTCTACACCATGACACCCTGTCCTCCCAATCAGATGTCGGCCCCTAATCAATGTGATTGATGGACCAATCATCAAGTCACCTTCCTGATATGTTTTTAAAGGTCTAGCCCACTTCTAAACACTTTCTATGGGCTGTTGCTCAGATGGATGACTAAAATGTATCCATCTGTCCATTTGGTGTGTCAGGTTACCTTGATGGAACAGTGAAATACAAAGGTAAGGGAAATACTCATTCCACAGGATAGTCAGGATAGAAAGCTTGTATGTTGGATTATTTTTCCAAACAGTTTCAATTTTCTTTATATCTTGACATCCTTTATGGAGGTAATATCTTGTTTTTTTAAATAAAATCCCCTTCAGTGGATTTATCATGCCCCCTCCTTGTGGTAAAGCCTCTCTGGCAACAATTCAAAAAGCCTGTAGGATCAAATCCCCTTCTGTCAAGCCCCAGCAGCTGCCTTAAATGTCTTGTTCTCCCAACCCCCAAATAGACCTACCATTGTGGCATCATTCCATAGTTTGGTTGGCACCTACTGCACAGGGGTTAACAGTAGTGAGCTCATTGCAGAGTGCTAACAGAATGATTGCAGAGATGTTGACAACATGGGGCTAGGCAGTGCTAAACACAGAGTAGACCTGTAAACCAATCAGAGCAGACTGGGCTCAGTATGAGGATGGAAGCTCAAAGAGGCTGGAGCTCCAAGACAATGACGTAGAAGTGACTGTTCACACACTCAGTCATTTAAATGGACACATGAATTTGTTTAAAGGCCGAATAAGATCACATGAAAGGGACTGTTTGGCAAACTTTGGTTTGTGGGAAACAGAGAGACGGGGAGCCAATGGGTCTCGCTCAAGATCCCCTCTAAAATACAGCATCTGTAATGACAGCAGCAGCCGCATTACTCATTAAAATATGAAAGAGAAGCCTTGCTGCTTTTTTGCTTTCACTGTTTGTAATAAAATATCCAACCTATGCAATAAGTATATGCAATAAGCCACTCTGCAGATGAACATGTTTGCTAATCAAATGTGCAATGCTACATTTGTTTTCAAGTAAAACCTTAATGAGAACTGCACCTCTCACAGTCCTGGAAGCCCTGTGTTGTTCTTCGCCTGACTGTTGATCCTTTTGTGTTATTTTTGGTGTTGTTGTGTGATCAAAGAGACTCAGACCGGGGTCGATCACATGGGAAAAACATCAGCGTCAGATGTTTGCCTCTGAAATAAAAATCCTCTTCACGGTGAAGATACACAAAAAGTCCTGCTGCTTCTCCATGAGGAGTTCTTCTACTTGAGTATGCATGCTGAGTGTTTCTCTGCTGTCAGCATAAACTATAAAAACAGCTTTGAAGGTTCTTACTCTGTTACAATCTCATGTTCTCTCTCCTTTCCATGTTTGGGCCTCACTGTGAGATCGATAAGAACATGCACTGAGGAAAATGTTCTCGAAGCAGAGAGCTGATACACTGTGTGCTTTTTTTTTTTTTTAACAGCCCATTAGTTTGTGGAAAGAAGCAGCTTCAGATGTTGAAAATGAAGCCAGTGTAGAGGTGTAAAACATGACAGTTCAGTGAAATTATTCAGATGTAAATGCTAACAGCAGAAATATACATATGTTTACAGCATGGATCAAATCTAGTTTTGTATCCTCTTGATAGCAGGGTTAGGGTATGTGATTTTATGTTGATATCAGTGCGTACTTAACAAAATCAAAACAGTGCCAACACTTGCACAGTTTCTGAATCTACAATTAAAATTCAAGGGTCCAAAAGCTCTGCGCTGATGATGATTTGGACCTGGTTAATTGAACTGACACTGGAGGTTAAGGTTCAGCTTCTATTCTTGGGTTCTCTTCTATTTGTTTTCCAACTTGGACTAGTTGCTTGTAGGAAAGGAAGTGTTGGTTTAAGCTGTGTTGAGAAGTTGATGCAAATTCAGTAGACAATTGGATGTCATAGAAACGTTGCAGCAAAAGTGCACATATAACAATAATGATTACTTTATTCGTATAGCGCTCTTAAAAACAGAGGCTTACAAAGTGCTTTTACAAGCAGAGAGGAACATACAGAAGACAAAGCACAAGAGCTGAAAGGAACACTCCGACACTTTTGTTGTTTTCAAGTCTTGCCTCACCTTTATGTTGTGACCTCTACCAGTGGATCATAACACATGGAAGAGCTTTTGTGAGCCTTTTATGATGCAAGTTACCTGCAAATTTAAGAAATGAATGGCTCAATAACAACTGTGAATCGGTACACATCGTTCACTCAATAGAACTGTTCATAAAACTCAACTTGTCCATGAATATCACATTTCTTGCAAAACCTACCACTAAAGTAGGTCAACAAAACAATGCCTTAGTTCAGTAGTTGAAGAAGATAATGTGAAGATAATAAAAGATAACGTAACATAAAAGGGTAAAAACAAGTCACAACAAGCACATTGACCCATTTAGAGTTGCTGAAGAGTTTATCTGATGACTGTAGGCAGAGGCAGGCTAACACTACCCATATACTACCAGTGTTTGAGCTAAAGTTTACTATGGGTGGGTGAGCTTTGGCTTGTTACTGGACACACAGTGGACAGAATGGTGTTTATCTGCTTGTCTGCTTGAGCGTTCCTTGATGGAAAAAAAATAATAAGCCATCAAAAAGCAAAATTTAAGTTAAATATGTGTTGGGATCGATACTCCATGTGGGCCTGAGAACAAAGGAGAGGGTTGCATGTAACTTTTAAAGCCTGACCCAGAGTTTTTGACGACAGTTTGAAAAGGGCGCGACAAGCTTTCCCCACTTAGGTGTGACTTTCACTTCAAATCCAAACTCTGCATGGACATTAGCCCCAGCCAGGTAAACCCAGGTGGGATCCCCGATAATGTCATTAAGTTGATAAAAGCCAACAGCAGCTTGAGATGGATGCTACTCCTGAGCGTCTTGTCATATAGTAGAGAGCTTGCGAAAATATACGCCAAAACTTTAAGTAGAAACCTGTCACCTGTCCACTATCTGCTGGTGAAAAGTAGGAACACTATTCAGCACTTTTTTTAACAGCTATGGCCTGTTTTATCCAGCAATGTCGCTTGCCGCAATTTTGCAAATTTAGCGCCTATAGAGTGTGTGTGTGTGTGTGTGTGCGTGTGTGTGTGTGTGCGGGGGGGGGGGGGGTCGATTTTTGAACAAAAAAATTGATTTAAAAATCGGCAGACAAAAAATCGCGATACTTAGGTGAATCGATTTTTTCTCCCACTCCTACTAAATAGCCTACAATAAGGGGATTCAAACACTTGCTGTTCTGTAATACTAAGTGTGAGATTATCTCAGTGATAGATATTATGAATCCAAGATGAACTCATGCAGCTATTTGTTGAAGCATGTATTTATTTTACTTTTCATAACCATATTAATTTGAACAACTTCAACAGCAACAGTGCTTAGCACCGCTTAAGTTCCACAATTTTCATTGTTACCTGGATAGTGTCTGCCTGCAGCACCGAAGGACTCCGTCACAGATTTCTGTCTTGCTCCACCAGCAGCAGCACCTGCAGCTGCACTCTCCTCTTCTGTCCGACTTAATGTATATGCCTCATATTCTGAGTTGTGGTTTAACCTTAGGGGCTCTAATTGCAAGTTTCCAGCAGTGCGCAGAGAGGCGCACTGCAGTTGCAGAGAGGCGCACCCAGGCCCACGTCCCTGCCCCTCTGCCCAAGTGCCAGAGAGGGAAGAGAAAGGTGTGAGTGGGTTTAACACAACTTAGTGTTGTCTTCACCAAACAAATCAATGCCTCTCCTTGCTTTTAAATGCCCTGCGGGTGAGGCGCAGCGACTGATTGGTCAGACTGATCCCGGAGATGGTCAGAGCAGCAGCAACTGGTAGAGCGGACTGGCCATCGGGGTGCACATCGGAGGCCACGAAGCACGTCACCGTGTGGGCCAGCTCCCAGAACAGATGTAATCTGTTCCTTTGTCATTAATAGGAGTAAAAAATTAAGAGACAGTTACACAGCAGCTGGCTTATCCATTCATAATGCTTGTGATCCACCTGCACTCCTGGTCTGTCATTGCCAAATAGCAGAGCATTTAGTGATATACTGTATACTCTCCCAGTGTCTCTGCCTCATCCTCCTTGCAATAATGTACTCCATCTTTTTAGATCACGTTACAAATAAAGACTAAACAGAGAGATATGGGTAAATCCTTAGTGACATACATTTATTTTCTCTTTTTTTCTCCGTCTTTTTTCTCCCTATTTTCTTTGAATTTCTTGAAATGAGAGAAGCCAGATATATACTTCGTATCGAATGATAAGGCTGTTTGTTGTTGGCGTGTAAGATGTGCATCAAACTTCCAGCTGTGGGGCTGGAGCCTATCCCAGCTGCTAATGGGCCAGAGGTGGGGTACACCCTGAACCGGTCGCCAGTTGATCACAGGGCCACAAAGAGAGACAGACAGCCATTCACGCTTATACTCATACCTAAGGGCAATTTAGAGCCACCAATTGATCTAATGAGTATGTTTTTGGTCTGTGGGAGGAAGCGGGAACCTTCTTGCCGTGAGGCACGTGTACTACCTGCTGCACTACCGTGTCAAGCCCATTTTTATAAGTTATATATGACAGTTATTAATATAAATTATTAATTTAAAATTACCATTAATATCAATAGCCAATAACCAAATTGGCCCTACAAGCGCACAGCATATGCCTTACACAGAAACACAAATAGCAAAATGAACTAAACACAATAAGAACCAAGAGGAGAGACAGTAAATTCTCATGGGCTGTAAGTAGCCATATATAGCCGGCTACAAAACTACGACACTAAGTTTTCCAAAAATTGCCTGTTGTCACACATCAAAAACTACCGCTAAGTCACTATAAAGAGATACATTACCTCGTTGCTTTGCATCCTGTAAGTTGTTGAAAAAAGAAGTTGTAAAGCAATGCAGAGTTCTGAGGAAGGTCTGAGCTGCATTTATTAGCATCACAACAAACAAGGCTTTCACCTGGGTCACGTCTTTTGGTACATTCCAGTTGTAGTCAGAAGTAGGAATTTCCGGGTTTCGAGTAGGAAACTACAACTGGAATGTCCCCCGAAGTTGGAATTTTGTACTGGGAACTCGGTGAAACCTCACCACCCCCGAGTGGACAATCAAAGATGGATGCCCCCAATGTGAACAGTTATTTAGCTCCTGTAATAATCAATTTGTTTGCACTTCTGACTAGTGTGTGTCGCTCTAGATCAGCTGTATACACAGTATTGTTAGACTTATATTTGCAAAAATGCTGCCATAGTGATAATCACATTCTTCATGTGATATTTGTGAACAACAATGCAGCGTGTGCTAACAGCAGCTAACAATGGCCTGGTAGATCGGCACGTTTTTTTCCAACTTCAACTGGAATGCCGATAAGTCGGAGATGATGTCACTCTCAGTTCCAAGGTTACTGGAACGCAGCATTACCACAGTCGCAGCGCATGCTCATAGGTAGCAGAGTCTTTGTGTCGCCACAAATAGATTCTCCTCATAGCACCTTTAACCCTTAAGGGACTGCAATTGTAAGGGTTCGCCAGTAAATACATTTGTATTTTTGTTCATTCTGATGTCATTTCTTGGAATATCTTCAAATACCTAATATCCCTAGAATCCTTACAACTTAATCTAAAATGGTATACATATAAATAAACCATAAAAATTAGGTAAAGGTGTTCAAATTGTGTCATACACTTAGAAAATACAAAAATCTGATATGTTTTTTTCATTATATTTACTAAATATGCACACAAAACACATTGATCGAAATGATTTCCACATGTAGAAAAATAAACAAAATATTTCTGAACACACCAGTAGTGATTTGAACAAAATACCTATTTTAGTTTTTGAGATATGATAAATTTTATGTAAAAACTACAGAGGCGTTTGTTTTTAGTTTGATCACTACTGCAGAACCAAAGCAATACTGAACATAGAAACTTGGGCAAAATATTTCTCAACAATATTGTTTCAACTATATACATTTTCCATAAACATAAATACATTGCACATTTTACACAATACACATTACATAGCCTATATTTTATGTTACAAAGAGCCATTGTGGAAGTCATCATGGCAGACAAAACTCTCTCTCTCACACACAATCTCTCCCTACATCAAACAACTTTCTCTCACCAAATCAAACAAATTACTCTTCCTAAATCACACACTCATACAGTACCTTAAGCTCCCTATCACAATTTTAATTAATCAGTCTATCTATCAATGAATCGATCTCTAGCTCTCTCACTATATGACCTGCTCTTTCCAACTTACACGTTAAAAAGGTCCTTTGGCGCCACACAGTGGTGGCGCGGGAAAATTCCCGGGTGATTTTACGTGAGTAACACAATGTAATGACGCAAATGGAGACGTCACATGAAAGACGAAAATCTATGCTTTTAGCAGCAAAAAGAATGAGCATTCTAGCTAATGTCGTTTTTGAGTTATATCAGTTTAAGCAGAACTATGTAGACAGCGCGGTGGGCGGGGCCGCCGGCGGGAGGTCAGTCCCTTGAGGGTTAAGGACTTACCTGTGATTGCCCATATTTCTCTGTTTCAGTATTTATTCTTAAAGTGATCTAAAAAGATGGAGTACATTATTGCAAGGAGTTACCAGGAGAGGATATATTACCAAAGGCTCTGCTATTTTGCAATGACAGACCAGGAATGCAGGTGGATCACAAGCTTGATGGATGGATTAGCCTGCTGCTGTGTTTAAATTTCTGTCCCTTAATTTTGTACTCCTAGTAGTGACAAAGGAACAGATTACATCTGTCCTGGTAGCTGGCCCACATGCCCCAATAGCCTCTCCGCTCTCACAGTTGCTGAAACAGTGGCAGCAACTCTGACCATCTTCACTGTGGCCATGGAGGCGGGGATCAATCAGGCCAATCAGTCGCTGTGCCTCACCCGCACGTATTTAAAGGCGAGGAGAGGCGTTCAGTTGATTGGTGAAGACAACACTTGGCTGTGTTAAACCTTTTCATGCCTTTTCTCTTCTTTCTCTGGCACTTGGGCAGAGGGGCAGGGACAGAGGCGTGGCCTTTCTACGAACTGCAGGAAACTTGCATAGTGCGCTGGACACACCCTGTTGGCGCGGTGCAGGGCAGGTGTGCCCCGCCTGGTCTACGAAATTAGAGCCCCCTGTCTTTACATATTCCATTTTATCTGCAGATTGAGCATGACTTCTGCCAGATGTTTGGTGATGCCATCTCTGTAAGGTTCCTGGAGAAGAGGCCCGCAGTCTATAAGAGGAAAATTCTTCAGCAAAGCCATGGCCTCACACAGACAACTGAACTTCAAGACCTGGATCAAAATGCTGAATCTGCAGAAGAAGAAAATGGTATGCTGGATAGTACCACCTTCTGCCACCATCACCTCATGGCTGCAAGAGACCAGGAAAGCTCTCTGCAAGACACACAGTGACCATCTCCTTAAGGTGAGGTTACAGTCAAATGCCATTTGGAGGATTTGGCTGCCACAGGAAGCACTTGGGCTCTTTTTAAGAGCTGGGAAGAGTTGATTTCAGGTGTGTATCAAAAGCCTGAGAGTCTGCAATATAGAGCGATATAACAGATGTATAAATTTTTGGACCACTGATTTGCATCCAAAGATGCAGCATGAAAAAGAGCAGGAAACCTTAGGGGGGAAAACTATTTCCTGTTCAAGATTTTTTTAACATTATTCTTTGTATGTAGGTAGCTATTCCTGTTTGTGAAATGGATTTAAACTGAGCTAGGCCGTAAAAAGTTATCGCAGTCAATAATCGATACTGGATATGTACTGTACACCTCTGTTAATGAGTTTTTAAATATTTTTTACGTTGCTAAAAATTGATCTGTTAAGCTGGCTATTGTTTTGTCTTAAAACAATGTAAATAAATGTGAGCTTTACTTGCTGCAGTGTACAAGTACTGCACCGAGATGAGAATCAATCTTAATGATTTGTCGGCTTACAGCAACTACTCCGATAGAACACACAGCACAACATATCAAACAATGCCTCTGTCCTAGATTTTTCAGCATTTCAGTTCAATAAAACAATTTTTTTTTGTTAAAGAAAAATACAATTTGGGAAATTATGACTAGCCAATTATTTGTGATTAGTTTTTGTGATATTTTCTTAAAGTAATTTTGCTTGAAATTCCCATCCCTAACAGTGATATTGGTCTGATATTTGACATCAGCTGATACCAAATGTTCAGAAATTATTGGACAAACCGCATGATAGTATCTATAGATGAAAGGTCATTGCTGCATTCCCATTTCAGCAATTCCAAATTGTCTCCTTTCAAGAAAATGTTAAAAGTCCTGTTAACGGCCCCTCAAGCTGTTAGTGAACTGTGACTTTTGCTGAAAAAAAAAAAAGAATAAATGAACTTCTTGTGTCACAGACTGGCGCCAGCATCCAAGGCCATCTAGACAGCATCACAGAAAGTCGTCAACCCTACCTTCTGGCTGTGGGAACCCCAGAAAAGCGCAATAAGCAAGTATTTCATCATCATTGACAAACTTGCCATAACCTGAAAGTCACTGGACTCTCTGGCCTGTTTGGTGAGCTTTTAAAGCTCATTTTGTTTTTGGTACCTCATACAACCACAATCTGGCAAATGTGTACAACTTCTTGCAAACCACCATCAATGAAATAGATGTCGCTACCACTAAAGTGAGTCCCAAGGTTGCTGAAGTGAGGGTTCAGATGCTGCACGGACTTGGTACAAAGATGTGTTTTCTTTGCAAATGTCACCAGGCAGATGTTAATTCCCTGATAAAGCACTTTGTTCATGGACTTGGCTGAGGAAAGACTCTTCGTCTTAAGTGTGTTCAGTCTGGTTGTTCCCAGGTTTATGGAACATTCTCTGGATTTAGAAAGCACCTTAATACAGCACACAACTATTGCTCTGATCCTGGTGAAGGCCCTTCTTCAACTGAAGATGTAACATCAAGCAATTTTGAGAATTTGCCATCAGCAGTTCCCCCTTCTTACTCCATCCTTGTCAATAAAAGTTTTAGATAGCTGTGCTACTACAGCAGTACTTGAACTTAAAGAAGCAGGTGTAGCTGAAATGGCACTTAACTCTTGGTGATTTGTATGGAAGAAATTGTTGTTGATATCTACAATCAAGCAAAAGAAACTTTTCTAGAAGTGTCCGTCATTAGTAGAGCCTAAAAGTGGAGTTGAGTGTTTTTGAAAAAATGGAAAATCCTTATTGTATGTTGAACTCTGAAAGTAAGAGAACAAAGTATTTCAGAGAGAAGTGGGAAGTGTAGACCCAGTATAATACGTTCTTGGTACAAGATTTGATACCCTGCGCAATTGGGCTTGTGGAGGCTATGATCAAGTGGTATTTACCAATAAATTTATGTACATTCCAATTCTGCAAACAGTTCATTTACAGTCACCCAAACATAAAGGAGATGGTGCAGGCTGATTAAGCTGTTCTTAAAGACTTGTGTGATGGAGAACTTTTCAAGAGTCATCCTTTGTTTTCAAAACACAAGAAAGCCAATCCGATTCAGCTTTTCTATTATGATGATTTTGAAACCTCAAATCTTATAGAAACCAAACAGGGAAAATATGAAGTAGGAGCAATCTTTTTCATCTTGCACAATTTTTCTCCAAAATACAACTCAAATTTAAGCAATATTCGTTTGGTTGCTTTATTTCATGCCCAAGATCTCAAAACCTATGGTTTTTCTAAAATACTAGATTTGAGTGTGCAGGATATTAAAATTCTGGAGAGAGATGGCATTAAGGATCTCCTGGTTGATCAGCCAGTGTAAGGAACTATCGTCCAAGGTAGAGGGGACAACCTCAGTCTTCACTCTTTGTTTGGTTTTGTCGAGCCATTCAGTGCCAGATATTGTTGCAGCTTTTGTCTTTCTGAGACAGACAGAATTTAAAGAGGATTCACGTAAGATAGTTTTGTGAACCCAAGTGCTTCATGAGGAACAGTGCCAACAAGTGGAGACAAAATCCAGGCTCCCATATGTGATGAGTGTTAAACAGACTTGCATTCTATATTCCTTGCAGTATTTCAATACATGTGATCATTTCTCTGTTGACATTATGCATGATGTCTTTGAGGGTGTGGTGCAATATGAAACGAAGATGCTTTTACATCATTTGACAGACAACTAGACAACATTGGAGGAAATACACAGAAGAATGAAGAATTTTAACTATGGCTATACGGAACAAGCCAACAAACCACCTGCAGTGGAGTTGGTACAGGAAACAAATGACTTTGGGTTGAATTCAATCCTGGAGTTTACTTCGTAATCTACCACTCATTTTTGGAGCTTTAGTCTGTCCAAATGACCAACACTGGTTTTTACTTTTGCTTTTACACTGAATTTTTAGCATTGTATTTTCTCAAATGTTATTGAAAGATATTGTTATTTTCTTGAAACACTTGAACACCACAGGCTATTCAAACATTTGTATCCAAACAAGAGGCTGATACCAAAGCATCATTTTATGGTGCATTACCCTACATGTATTTTGAAAATTTGGACCTCTTTTGCACCTGGTGTATGCGCTATGAAGTGAAACATAATTTCTTTAAAAAACGAGAAAACAGCTTCAAAAATTAAACTTAAACATTGGCAAAGAAACACCAAACGCAAATGGCATACAAGTGGCAGACATTTGACCCCAGCAGAGTCGTTACTGGCCCTGGTAAAATGTTGTCTTTACAAGTGATGGACTGAGGCTATGAGATGGCAAAGACTCTTCAGGTACCACTTGATACCAAAATATTAAATGTTAAATGGGCCAAACACAATGGACATGTGTATCGTTCAGGTTTAGTTTGTGTGAGAGTTCATTGTGAAATGCCAGTTTTTCAAATAATCCACCATGTTGTTGTCAAAGATGGAAAGTAACTGTTAGTAACTTTTAGTCTTACAATATGTCTTTAAGAGCATTTCTGTGCTTATAGAGTGGTGTGCACAAAAATTGGACCTTATGTGGTTGATATCAGAGAGCTTTCATGTCATAAAACATTTGACATACAGACATCATACGGTAGTGATAATTTAAATCTGTTTATTTTCCCATACCATTTTCTGTGAATGGAAATGTGCACAATAAGCACTTAAGAACCTACATGTTTGTGTGATAGTCATATGAAACCTTATTCACACGGCAGCTTTTCTCCTGATGTCACGCTCACTCCATTCAACAGCAACATTTAGCTTCCCACCCCATGCAAGACATCAAATATAGCATTTTATCTGTAAATATGGCTTGATGTCCCTCTGGATTTTCACTTTCCACTCCATTTTTAGTTGCTGATCATTATAAGAGAGTATAATAGTTTGTCAGATTCTCCTTCCACAGCAATATTTTTGCTTCCCCTCAACATTACACCAAGAGAATATGGCTGTTGTGTTAATAGAGTCCATTGGCTTTGTTTTCTGTTTTCTTCTACATTTTGAATGTATTTTTATTGTATTTTAATTGAATAAATAGATTTTAGTTTTTGTTTAACAGAGGCCACAATTCTGATTTCTGATCGTAAGACATTGTTGAACAAATCTGATGGAATTGACTGGTAACATGGTGGATAAGCTATTTAAATGTCTCGCAGAGTGTTGACATTATCTGTTGAACATTAACTTTGTAATGAAAGAATATTTTTATAACAAATGTGCTTTGCTAAATTGTTTTTGATTTATTGAGTTCAGAGAAACTTCACACATAACTCTAGACAAATGCTGTGCATTAGTAACTTAATTCTGTTTGAGTAGAAAACAGTTTGATAAACAATAGAATCTGAATCTGTAAAGTCTTGAATGTAATAGTTTGAGATAACTATATTTCTTTATTTAGTGAAATGTTCTTATAACAGTAAAATACTGCTCTGAAGGTAGGAGAGTACATCCTTGTGAAGACAATGAACCAGTACAGAGTACGATTATGATATAATTGAATATGATTCTTTATTGAGGGAATTATAATTTTATTTTGAATAAAATATTCTATATAAAATAAAATACATCACTGCATTGAGGAAAGTGACTGTAGAATTATTTTAGTTGTATACAACAGAGTGAATTTTAATCATGAAGTGTAAAATATGGACACTAGTTAGA
The DNA here is from genome assembly GCA_036419115.1 of Scarus forsteni. Taxonomy (NCBI): domain Eukaryota; kingdom Metazoa; phylum Chordata; class Actinopteri; order Labriformes; family Labridae; genus Scarus; species Scarus forsteni. The sequence goes on along the minus strand of JAZDUH010000150.1, from coordinate 2,708,893 downwards.
GTAAAAACAACTATGTAGAATTAATACTGTGGGAAGAGTAATATCACTCTATTTAGACTGGGATCAAATGTTATCTTTATTAGAGTACAATTGTAATCAATTTGACTGAAATTTACTCTAAAACATTTCCTGTGTGTGTAGGCATAAGGGTGAAAATGGGAAGAATGAATTCAGAAAATATTTATGACTTTATTCTTCTCATTTCCATGTTATTTCTTCAGGCTGAGCCTGACTTAGTCTGGTGGAGTGACTTAACACTGAACATGGAGCCCCCTCCCCGTGGGATCACACCTACAGGAGCGGGCATGAAATGGACAGCAGTCAAAAGGGGCAGCTTCAACGTACTGAACCCTGTAAACAAAGACTGTTTTTTGAGAAGGATTATTACAGCATCTGCAGACTCTAACTTGAACTGTTGTGGTAAACAGGGAGTTGAGTCAGAGGCAAGGCTCTCTGTTTATCACTCCATCTTTTTTCCAACCCTCACCATGGTCATGAGCTCTGGGTTAATACCAGCAGAACGAGATCACATGTAAACGCAGTAGAAATTAGGTTTCTCAGGAGGGTGGCTGGGCTCAGCTTTAGGGGTCATTTACACGGCTCAGTTTTCAGCCTAAAACGGAGAGTTTTAATTGCATTTTGCCTTCTATTGAACATGAGGACAGTGCCTGAATCCTCAAATTTTTGAAACCAGGGTCAAAAGTGGAGCATTTTAAAAATGTACAGTATCTGTGTTGTATTGGCTCCATGTCGAGGAGGGTGATTTTAAGGTGAAACGCTGACATCACTGCATGCGCAGTACTCTTTCATGTGAAGGCAGAAACAGCAACAGTTTTGGCTGTCTACCGAGCAACGTGTGTGCTGCTTACTGTGCTCGGTTTGTTATCCAGACAGATTTGTTGTCCAGTCAAGAAGCTTCATCTTCATACATTCACGAGACATTGTTGTTTGTGAAAAGTTTTTCTTTTTTGTATGTGTGTTGTAACACTGCTGTTTCTCTGCAAAACTACATCACCATCTACTGGACTGGCATGCATGCTACAGCATTTTCATTCATTTTCCATGTGAACAAGGATTGCTTTTGAAAATGCAAAGAAAAAACCTTTCAGCTTCTGCTGAAGACGTTGTATAAACACGGCCTAAGAGAGAAAGGTGAGGAGCTCAGACATCCAGAGGAGCCTCAGTGTAGAGGTGCTGCTCCTTTGCATTGAATAGAGTCCATGAGGGTGGTTCAGGCTTCTCATTAGGGCATCTCCTGGTCACCTAACTGTTGAGTATTCTGGCTTGGTAGCGGCTTGGTAGCACCTTGGAATCTCTCAAGAGGAACTGGAAATTGTGGCAGGAGAGAGGGAGGTCTAGGATGACCTGCTGAGCTAGCAACCCAACCCCAGATAAGTGGTAGAGGATGGATGGATGGATGGATGGATCTTTTCATTTCACTGAGACTTTGTTTTAAAGTGGTCGCCAGTGATTAAAAAAACTCTTCTTGCCAGACCTGTTACTTTTTCCAAATTTAAGAAGCTCCAAAATAAAAATGGACAATAAAGGAAAGGCCTTTTTTGTTTTTAACAGCTTCTGCATCTTCCAGCTCTCCAAACACATAAAATCAAAGTCAACAGTTAACGCGGTCACGCATTTATCAAATACACCAAGACAATTTCAACAGTGCATTTAAGAAAATCTTGCAATGATAACATGGATACAGTCCTGACAATGTGTTTTATGTCCAACAGTGATGCCTGATTTGCTATTATTATTATTTATTATTTATTATTGGTAACAGCTGGTAGCACTCAGGTCTAATTTAATTTAAGGGGGAACTTTTCACCAGCCATGTTGGCAGCCTGCACATCAGAGAGTTGCATCCTTCTGAAAGTATAGGGTGTAGATAAGACTATAATAACGATTGGGATGCTTATGTGTGCAAATACACGGTTGGAAAAAGAGCAAGGACAGAAACAGGCCCCAGGATGGGAAGCTCAAAGCTGCTGTGAAGCTCATTTTCAAGGTAAATGTAAATATAAAATGGATTTGATAGTAATGAAAGATCAGTGTCTTCCAGCAGCCTGCATGGTTAAAAGAAAAACTCAGTTGGGGCAGGGAACACATCTCAGTTCATGTTCACTAAATAAAGGACATTTTTAGTATAAATACTGTCAGAGAAGATTTCCCGTGAGGCTGTGGTGGAGATGCATCATACGTGAAGGGTGTAGGACTTGGTGGGGGCGTGAGGCCGAGCTGGGGGAGATATTTCAACGAGCGCTCTGCCTCATTAGAGATGATGAATGAGGGAGGAACAGAGGAGCTGTCACAGCACTGTAGCTCCATTTACTCTTAATACTCCCCTCCTGCACTCCCCACCCCCCACACACAGCTATGACATGTCTGTATTAATGCTTTATTAAGGTGATTTGAATAAAAATGCATCATAAGATTTAAACAAGTCGTGTCTAACGTTCATGGTGAATCAGTGAATCAGCGTATGAATCCTGCTCCTGTTCCTGAGCCATGTTTATGTGAAGACTGTGGGGAGATTATTTATATGAAAATTTAGAGTTATGCTCTTGTTCAGGGTCTCATGTTGCCAACACCATTAAGCTAAACCCTTCATGAGAACAGCTGGAAAAGGCTTTTACACTCAGTGTCTCAAAATGAGCACATTGAAATAATGCAGAGTTTAGAGTCAGTTTGATGTATTTTTACTGTTTTCATTCAGTTTTAAAATAATTTTCTTCCCCTGACTCTTGTTTTATCAAAATGTATCCGTCAAAAACAAGTAACGTCATTTCTACCCTATACTTACCCTATATTCCCTCATTTACCCCTTTACTAACTGATTTTTTTACACTTGACAGTATGTAACCATAATATCTTTAGCTATTAATGTAAATTGTATAACATTTGCTTAATTTCCCATCTTGTTCAATTTCAGGTAGACTTCAACCATGGTGCTGTTTAGCATGATGCTTAATGGACGTCTTTTAGTCTTATGTGGATTAACTTTCCTTAATTTACTTGTTATACATGTCCTTATTACCTCCACCAATCTTGCTTGTCAGCAAGATTAAGTAATGATGCAAGGAACACCCAGTGGCTGGAAGCTGGCTGATTATTGACTGGAACTTGGCAGGCCTTTGGCTGGAGGGGAAAAATTGAAGCAACTGCATCCATAAAATGAAAAATATATTTATCTTTGGGGTTGTGAAACATGATGATCCCTGTATTTTTCTTCTTCTGGATCACAGTGTCCACCTGACCCAGAGCATCTGAGGCATATTCCAGGTTCTTCGTCCTGTAGATCTTCCCTTCCTGCTGAGACTTCATTCTCCAAACTGTCCTCCAACAGCCTGATGGATGTTTCCTTCAGCTGAGTTTAAGCTTCCTGATGTTTCTAAATCTGGATCTGCTCAATGTTCTTGACCTCTGGGGGTCAGCTGGTGAGTAAGAAAATGAGATAAAGGTGGTGGTGGTGGAGGAGATCAGGGATACATCTGGAGCTGTCTGTGGGGGGTTTCTTCATGCCAGGTTTGATAGATTCATTCAAAGACAGAGGGGATTTAGATTTACTTAAATGTTGATTTTGATAGATGGTGAAGAGCTAACTGTGCTGACTCTACTTTAAAAGAAAGTCTCATAAGGGAGGATGATTAACCCTCTAACTCAGAAAAGCCCCCCCTTCCTCTCTTTAGTTTATTATGTTTTATAGCAAACTTTTGATTGTAAAATCGATCAAATTTAAGATGTTTGAGTGGATGAACCAGTTCAAATTTCCTCAAAGTTCTACAGACTAGATTGACATCACCTGCTTTTGTGGATTGTGGCTGCACTACTGTTATTGACAGGACTGAACATATTTAAAATAGAGATGCACAGTATTATGGGTTTAATACAGGTGTTGCCTGACATTCAATTTTTTGTTGATATTTAGAGCAGATATATTGGTTGCACATATCGGCAGCAATATGAGCAGATTACCCAAATGAACAATATTGATGGCAGAAATATCGGTGTAAAGAAAATAATGCCATATTGGATATGGACAGAAATCAAATATCCAATATAATAATATATACATATATAACTTGAACCAAAAACTACGCTGACGGGTACCTTTTTGAGCCATGAAAGAGACCATAAATGAAAAGTTGACATAAATACAGGGGATGCAAGGGCCAATGAATGTCAAACTGAGTCACTGAAGAAAAACAGACAAATAGGAGCATTTCAGTGCACAGACAGTGGTATGAAAACATATAAATGCCCAAAAGCAAGCAAAATGTTCTAACATTCTTATCAGGCATTAAGTCTTTTGGAAAAAGTGTTCCTCCTAAGTCCCCTCTCTGTTCTAATGTGTGGTGAGACAGAAGGTGTGTTAGAAAGGGGTTGTTCCTGTTTCAAGAGAGACTTTGCTGTGGGATATGTTTCATTAAATGACTAACAGGTATTCAATACAGAGATTTAAAGCTTTATTAGAACAAATCTCAGTACATCAGGAAATGTCCAGGTGAATATGGAACTGGCAATTTACCACATGGGGTAAAGGTTATTTAGCAGACATCCAAAGCATTGTGTCCTCCAGCAGGGGTGTAAATAATGATTAGGGGCTTTTTTTAGGGCTTTATTAAATTGATAGAGTTTGTCTTTTTAACCCTTGGACCTCTTGAAATGAAATTACGCAATTCACCTTAAGTTCCTCTCATAAAAGTATTATCAATATGTGAATGGGGTTCGGGAATGGCAATTTTTAATCACAGTCCAGCCAGCAGCTGGGTAATGACATGCTGAAATGGTTGACCAACACAGTAGAGATGTCAGGTGACTTTTTTCATGCGTTTTAGTCATTTGTGGCCTGATGAGCTGATGACCATCACCTGGCACCTGACCTTGAGAAATGAAGGGCTCTGTTGTCATGGTAACAGGAACAGGTGGAGCCAGTTGCAGCCACTTTGACTCAGTTTTCTTTAGCCCATTGATGTCGCTTGACAGTGTCGAACAACTGCTTGTTTCACCGGGACCATAACAGTTACATAAATGATAAAGTTACCGTGAGGATCAGGCAAGTCTTGGGCTCGTGAATATGTAATTTTTATGAAGGTAGTCTGAGAAATGACAGACTTCTTGCAATTTAAAAAACAGTCATGAATATGTAATTTTTATGAAGATAGTCTGAGAAATGACAGAGTTCTCATGATTTAAAAAACAGTCAGTCCCAAAGATGGAGAAAGTTTTAATGGCTGTCTATGGGAGATCTTCATGGACTTTGGAAGTAACAGCTGCCTTTCGTTAATTTTTCATGACAGACGGGCTTTAAATTTTGGTTTATATGAGGCCCAGGACCCAGGACCCAGGACCCAGGACCCAGGACCCAATTCCTAGGAAAAAAATGTGCAGTCAAAGCACATTATCCATCATCTTTAACACCTATAACACCTTGATTTGCACCGAGAACCTTTGCTTTTAAAATATCAAAGTATAGAGGGGAACACCCAGAAGCCCCGTGCACCACATGCTTTTCTTGTCTGTTAAACTGACAGGTGAGATGAAAGTCTGCTGCAGCATCAGTGAGGACAAATGGAAGTACATTTGGACCCAGAAGCAACAAGAACAGGAACTTTGACTCTCAGATTTGCATTTTCTCTTTTATTTTATTAATGTTGGTATACTTCCCATTTCTCACAAACATCCCACAGACAGACACACTCAGTTGGCTGTGACACACAGGTTTGATTTAAAGATCAGGTCCATCTGTGGCGTCCTGAAATGCACAAACACACCCTGCAGCTCTCCCAGTCTGTAAACTTTCACTTCATCAAATGTGTCCGGGTCATTACTGCTCATCCTCCCGCTCTCTCTTGGACACGGCGGCTAAAACACATTTCACTATAAGATTGATGAGGCTGTCAGGATGCCCCGTTAAAGACATATTCAGCAGCTAAAATGTGTCTCTGAGGCGTGTGTGTGAGTGTGGGTCAGCTCCACGGTTGTTAACTTTCACCAACATGCATGTATCAGTGTGTGTGTTCACCCCCAGCCCCTCTCTGTTTGTGTGTTGTGAGGCAGTAGGCTCATTCTTCTGGCTGGCAGTTATTACGGCAAATTCAGTGTCAATTGATGAGCTCCCCGAGGTGAATGGGTCCACAGAGGAAGGGGGGAGCGCCTAGAGGCCCCCTGAGCTGTTTATTTCTACACACTCATCACCAAAAGCACCAGAGACGGTAATAAAAGAGAGAAAGAGAAACAATGGGGGGAAGATTAGGAGGATGGGGAAAAGGGGAAATTGAGTTTATACTGTTTGTTTTGGATACTGGAGATGTGAAATCGTCTTTTGGGGTTAACAATTATCTTTCGAGTATGAACCTAATTTGACTTTGGCGTGCAATCTTCTTGCTAATTTTACGCAGCTAATGCCGCAGCTCTTTACCGAGGGGTTACAATGATGGAAACCTGTTAATTTACAAAGAGAAATCTTGTATGTACTCTCAACTGCTGCTTAATTGGTACTCCCAATCAACCCAATAAACCAGTTATACAACAGCAACTCAATGCAACTGATTCAAACTTGATATCAATGGTGAAAAAAGTCAATTTTTGTGACTTAAATGTGGCATGGTTGTTGATGCTCGACAGGCCGGTCCCTCAGAAACTGCTCTTGTTGGGATTTTCAGGTACAAGCATTGTTAACGTTTAAATACAATGGCCAGATAAAGAGAAAATACCATAGCCATTCAAAGTACGCAGAAGATAGCTCCTGAACATGCAACATGTCCAATCTTGAAGCAGATGGACTACAGCAGCAGGAGACCACTGGTGACACTCCTTTTAGCTAAGAACAGGAAACCACAATGTGACAGGAGATGATTGTAAAAATGTCTCCTGATCTGATGAGTCTGGATTTCTGTTCCACATTCAGATGCAGTGCCCAGAATTTGTTGTGAACATAATGAAAGCATGGATTCATCCTGCCATGGATCAGCAGTTGGGATGCTGCAGCTGTTTTGAAGTACTAAAGGCCATGAAAAATTATTAAAAATCTGTTTTAGTGAAACAAATGTACAAACAGATGTATTGTTCCATTTATAGTACTGCAAAATATTAATCAATCTCAGTCAGTCAAGCAATCAATCTTTATTTGTATAGTGCCAGTTCAAATCGCATGCTACCGTGAAACACTTTACAATACAGTAGGCTGAAGACAAACTCAATTTTGTACATATTAGGCATGTAACGGTAACCGGTAAAATAGTAAACTGTGGTAAAATTAATAAAAATCATTTCATGTCCTATTAAAATTACCGTTATACTGTGTTTGATCACCACACTGTGTCAGTAACTCACGGTGATGCTGCTCTTTGCCTGGAAAAGCCAAAACGATGTGTGTTTGCCCCTAAATGAAGCCGTCTCTCGCAAACAGAGGAGCGCAAGCGCAGTTTGCAATGTTTGGCTTCATGAGTTGGAGCCTCGATCAGACGCTTACATGTTTTGCCACTCAAAACAGCTGAAGTCTAAAGTCTGGTCGAAGTTTGGATTTTACAAGGATGTCGAGGTGAAACTGATTGTCGACAGTCACCCTGTCTAAAACATGAAGCTGTGATGAAAGATAAAAATGCGCGTGATTAAAACTGCTGTAACTCATCGAGCTCTTTACCGAGCAGACTGAGAGAGAGGATTCAGTGAGCCATACCTGAGTGAATTGTAGGTGGTTTATCAGTATTTTCTGTGTAAATAATGTATAAAAGTTAAAAAATAACAGCATTAGTATCAATCTGCAGTGTTTTCTTGCTGTTCTTTCGCTATTTATTTGCTGTGTTTTGCCGTATTTCGTCATAACTGATTGTCTTTTTCCATCATAGTTCATGTTTTATGGATTTAATCAATCAGAATTAGGAAATATCAAAGAATATTTTAAGCATTTATAACATAATAATGACAAATACTTGCCAGAATTGTTTACTTTTATTTCTAATGAAAAAAGTTTAAACACATTTACTTATAGGACATTTCCTGACACAGTCATTGACAAAAAAATACAAAAGAACTGTTAAAATTATATTGATAAAAGGGTTAAATGATTTCAAGACTGTGTTTAAGTTTTTTTGGAACATTTTGAGCACACTGCAACAGTACCGTGATAATAATGATAACCGTGATAATTTTGGTCACAATAACCGTGATATGAAGTTTTCATACCATTACATCCCTTGCACATATACACACACAGATATGTACAAACTCATACAGTCATTTTCATAGCACAGCATATTTGTTAAATGAATTTTTTTTAAAGATAATCCCTTTGAGATATGGCATCTCATTTTCAAAAGGGGCTTCATGTAGATATGGTTATATAGACTTTTACTAGATTTGTATTTGATACAACCATGGACAGAGAGGATAGAGGAACACTGTTAATGTAGCAGCATCTTGTTATACTGCCATTAAAATGGGTTCAACTCGTTTAAAAAGTGAATTTGTGTTAAATGATGTAATTTCTGCTCATGTTCATAACATAACATACAGTCAACAGCGTGTTGATATACGTATCATATAGCAATACACACCCTATACCTGAGTGTAGTCACCAGTGTAGGGAGTAACGGCGTTACCAACGCCGTTATGTTTTCCCAGTAGCAGGTTATCTAATTAATTAATTTTTCATGTGTTACAACACTGTTACCGTTACTGACGGTGAAGCGTGGCACATTACTTTGCACCGTGCATGTCAAGCAGCTGTCCGACCTGTCTCACTCCAAATGCCACGGCACGCTGCCGCGGTCTTGCTCTGACAGACAAACCCGCTGAAAGCCGAGCAGCACCGTGGTGTTCAGCCCCGTAGAGGGAGGGCTGATCCCTAGAGAGCCACAGGCTCTCATGAGATTAGCGATGTCCCACACTCATAAAGCCTGTTATGGACTGAGAAAAGACATAAATAACACATAATTTTGCTTCTGTAAGGTCCTTTTCCTGGTCTCAACCACACAGCTTCGTGAATTATTCAACTTTGATCCGCCTATATCCTTGCATCCTTGTTTGGTGTCATGTATACAATGTTATATATTTCTGTACCTCTGCGATTCACTTTTCTTCGTCCATTCGTGTTGTCTCTGGGACCCTCTGACCGACTGCTGACCTGATGCTCGTGCCTCCGGTTTTTACATCGTGACAAAGAATTGAGGACATTTACATTCGAGAGTCCACACATTGTTTCATTTTGAAAGTTCCGGATACTCCAAAGGTTGACTTCCTGTCGGATGCTTTCTTAACAACAGTGAATTTACGAGGTTTGGAAGCGGCCGCGCAGAAAATCTCCAGTGCCTTGGCGCTTCACCAACCCAGAGCTGCACGGTGCTGCGCCCTTGAAATGTACCGCGGAGCACTTCGCTGCCATTCCGGTCTATTAGGCAAATTCCACTGCACGCGCTCCGGCGCTGAGTTGGAGGACTGATGATGTCAGAGCTGCTGCAGCAGGTAACAAGGAAGGACACAGAGACAGAGACACACAGTTCAAGCAGCAAAAGCTTTTTCAAAAAAGTAACGCATCAATTACTTTACCTGGTAACTTATTACATTTAAGAAGGAGTAATTCCGTTAGTAATTCAATTACTTTTTGGGGAAAGTAACTAGTAACTATAAAGTTACTTTTTTAAAGTAACGTGCCCAACACTGGTAGTCACTGACCAATCTATTCCTTTTTGACCAGAGAGTACATGTCTTCTGATGGAAACTTACAGCAGGATAAGAAATCCAGACAATCTTTAACTGGCCGATTATAGCCCTTTTCAAAGTATTCAACATCGGCCAGAGTTTTATATATAATAAAAATATATGTATATTCTTAATTTCCCATAAAACAGTAAACGCTGTTCGGTATCCAAGCCGCGCAGAATGATGACATGGAAGATGGCGACGCGGCTCTTCTTAGCTGTGTGTATGGATGACTCACCTACACGGAGTTGTTCCTTTAAGTTGGAAGGGTACGACGTGATGAGCAACTTTCAGCGGTGTAAAATCTCACGTTGCTGCTGGACACAGAGAGACCACCAGGCTCTCTGCCTCGCTACGAATCAGCCTCACAGACTCTGCACCACCAAACAGTTTTCTGACCCACGCCACCTCTGTCGCTGACAATGCTGACGAATTGGACCTTCTGATGGCAGGGGATCCGTTTAGCTGTGACTCTTCTGATAACTAACTATGCATTTGCTCCTCGGAGTCCTATGTCATCATAAGCAGACTCATCCAAGGGAGACTTCATCATAGCTGGGGAGTTTAATCAGCTAGTTTAAATAACTTTGTGAAAACATGCAGTGTCCCACAACATATTTTGATTTCCTCACGCACATCACTTCATGTACGATAAAAAAGTAGTTCTACCTGAACTAAAACCTGCGTCTTCATTAGTGCCTTTTAGTACTAATGAGGACTGAAAGGCAGATGTGACAAACAGTTCATAAACAATCTATATATTTACATTTTTAAAAGGGTAATTTTTTTTGTTTTGCAGGAATTTGCCTCAGTTTAACACACTTTTATTTTTTACTTGAAAGCTGCAGAGAAGGAAAATAAAAGATGCCTATGAAGAGAATTAAGTGTTTTTGTTCTGCTCCTGTTTACAACTTTTAAAAAGTTGTTCTATCTTTTCTAAAATCTTCCTTTAATTTTTATCAACAAGAAGTACTACACACAGAATTACTTTTTTTAAGGTGATTTTGCATTTTTTTTTTCAATAATATTTATACATATATATCTATATCTATATCTATATATATATATATCTATATATATCTATATATATATATATATATACTTTTTTTTTTTTTTAATTAATCGGCTGATTAATCGGTAATCAGTATTTTTTTCTGACAAATATTGGCCTCAAAAATCCATATCGGTCGGGCCCTAAACATGACAATTAGTTCACTGTAGGCTACTTCAGTGGCCCCCACTGTCATGGATGTCCATCCAAAAGAGCAGCTTTAGGGTTTGGGGGAGCAGGAGATGTCCAGCAGCCAACAAGTGTGTCAGTATTGGACCTAAAAACAAGACTACTTCCTGCTGACAGTGCAGACCTCCCTGCAGTTTTTCTGTAGTACTTCAGTCTGGGTGTTTTTGTGACTTTAACGAGAAGCAAAAAAATAAAAGAACCGTCAGCATTCCCATTTATTCACGTTCATGCATAATTTACTAACCAAACACTCTGAATGATCTTCAGTTGTGATGCTAATTTTAGCCTTTGTTATGCAGCAGCATATTATGCTACTGAATCGCAGCAGTGTGCATGTTTGCAGCCTGACTGAGTGTTAAGAAGGTCATGTTAAATGGACTGCTGCGTAATTGTGCTAGCTTGTGATTGGTGAACTCCGTCAGCTCGTGCCTCTGTCAACCCCCCGTGGCCCATGCTCCTCGCTGCACAGGGCTGGCTGTGAGGGAGCTGGCATGATTACCTGCAGGCTAAAAGCTGATGTGAACTTGTTCAGAGGTTCCAGCTGGGCCCTGGAAGGGGAGCTAATGGCTGCAGTGTCATGGGAAGTTCCTCGCATGATAAGTCAGAGGCCAGTGGAGTGGACTGGAGCAGAGCTGTGCCGGGCAGGCTGTGGGTGGGTAGCTAACTGGTGGCTGACTACAGGCCGTTCATGGTTGTGTTGTCTTGCTCAAACTTATAGTGTGCAGATGAGGCATGACTGATTAACCAAATGGACACAGATCCTAACGGACATCCTCCTGCTACCTGCACAAGGTGTGAAAGTCAAAGCATGTAGTTCGAGCACTGACTGTTATGACATCAGCAAGTATCACAATTATATAACCACAATAAGCACAAACAACAGATTAAATTATCATAATGTTTTTTTGAAGCAATAATTATTTAAGATAACATTACTTACCATAAACTATTATAATTTAGATAATAAGCAAAACATTAACTACAAACTACAAAACCAATAAAAGTGTAACAACAACATCAATGAGAGCAATGACTCTCAGTAACCCACAGTATAGTTAACCATTTCACTTAGGCCAATAAAAGTAATCACTGAATTTACATACATAGTGTGTGTATTGTTTTCAAAGAGATGCAAATTAAATGCTAATCTTATTCATAAGGAAAATAATCTATTTTTAGACTAAGTTGGCTTTTTGGATGGAAGATGGAGACTCACCACGTGAACAAAGAAGAGGCGGGGGGGGGGGCTTTGAGCAAGACGTGCACTGGAAGGCACCTTTAATGTCTGTGTTTTGTGAGGGAGGTGTGCGTCTGTGTGCGGGAAAATAGAGAGGGAGAAAAAAGAGGGAAAGAGAGAGAGACCCCGAGAAAGATCGTCACCTACAGTTGATAATTACAGTATCACTACACTATAACAGAGCCAGTTAAGTGAAGGCTAAGCGGTCTGATATTGGTCCTTCAACCAGTGATACGCTATTTATAAACTGATCACGGGTGGATGACCAAAAATAAAATATGCAGCACACATTGAAACAGGTCTCATAAGAAACAGAGAAATAAAACACATGCTAAACTAACTGTCTCTGCCCAGACATAAGCCTATTACTTTTAGTTGCTCCGGTCCTCCAGAGTTTGGATGAAAAGATGACTGAGAGAGAAAAGAGTCTGCTCTGAATGTCTGCTTTGAGAGTCCACGGCTTCATGCTGGGTCAGCTGTGCGCTCCTGCTGCGCTCTGGATCCGCAGTGATCTCCTCCGCAGGGTTTAGGTGGTCCGTCTCATGTCTCTTCTCATGGTAGCGAGTTACTGGTTTGTCTGGTGGCAGCAGGGGCAAACCATAGACGGGGGACGAGATACTTTGTTAAGCCTTTAACAAAGTTGGCGCGCTCGTCCTCACAGACGCTTGTTCAGCTGATTGTACAGCGATATGCGTCGAGTAAAAGAAAAAAGGGAGGTGAAGAAAAAGGGAAAAATTAAACAAAACGAAAGGCAATCTGTATGCTCGTCCTGCAAATTGAAGACGGTGGCCTTTTTAAGATATGACAAAAAGAAAGAAACAGACATTTGTTGTGTGCCCCCTTTTGGCGGTCAGTTCATGAGGAAGCCGGGAGCTCTCTCTTTAAGTGATGAGACGCTTAGTAAATAATCCTTTGGGAAATAAGCGTGGAGCTTTGGCTGGGCTTTGTTTTAAGCACTTTATGACATCATTGGGGATTCCTGCTGGGTTTACCTGGCAGGGGCCAATGTCCGTGTAGAGTTTGGGTTTGAATAAAAAGTCACAGTGGGGAAACGTGCAGGTGGTGGCACCATCTCCTAATGATCATGAAAGACTCCAGGACAGGCTTTAAAAGATGCATGTAGGCCTCTCCTTTGTCCTCAGGCCCACATGGAGTATAGATCCCAACCATAGCACACAGTGTGACAGGAAGACTTTAAAGTGGCAAAAAGTGTAGCAAAAAGGTTGGCAACCTCTGTGTTAGACCATCTCTCCTCTTTCAGCTGTGGTGTGCAGTGCCGAATTGTAAATAAATCAATGAGAGGAACACGAGGCTCACAGTTTCAAGACAACCTGAAGCTTTAAGGGCTCAAGCCAATGTCCCTCCTGATGTCCAGTTCATTGGTGTTTTGCGAGTGCCCCATGCTGTACTTCAGTGCTGTACACTTCATGCTTGGAGAAGGTCGGCCTCAGCGTGGACCACTTGCCCGTGAAAAAACACATGCATGGATGAGTGCATGGATGAGACTGTTCCTCATAGAAACAACTTCTCACCTAAGGACCTCTGATAGACTGTAATAATTGATAATATTTGTGAATTTCTACTCTCTGTGGATGAATAAAACAGCAAAGCTTTAAGGTGTTGTACCTTCTATTTAATGATCTCTATAGTCTGGGTAATTATAGACTATTTAAAAAACGATAATTTAAGGAGGAAGTAGTTTAATAATAGTAACATAAAGAGCATTACTCATCCTCTTCCTGTTAGCCTGATAATTACCACCATTGCAGGGTGGAGGAAATGGAGCTTATATTATTGATATTGGGCAGAAAAATTTCCTATTGTAAGAGTTCATTGGAACATAAAAATACACCAAAATCTTTCTTAAAGTACGTTTTGGGGTTATTAATGCCTTTATTGGTTGGAAAATGACAGTAGGCTCTTGAGAGAGTATTGGAGGACATCCTGCAAATGGGCCTCATATGCACATGGAGGTGCAAGCTACCATGCAGGCACAGTCCACGTAGCCCAAGGCCCCAAAGTTAGAGGCCCCTCGTATTCCAAACCATGTCCATACCTGAGCCCAGATCCAACACAAGAGACCCCAAAGAAAACAAGAACTGAGAAACAGAAAATAAGAACATGAGGACAAAGACAAAAAAAGGCAACAGTAATTTTCACCTTCAAGCCAGCCACCTGCCAAGCTCCAGCCAGCAACCAGCCAACTACCAGTCACTGGAAATCCCCCCACCTCACTGGGGTTGTGTTGAAATTCACATTAAAATATTCCCATTCATGTATTAGCAGGGTGTCTCCTTGAGATGGTGCTTCTCTCACAATATCACAGCCTCTTAAACATTCTTTTAGCTTGTTTGTTAGTATACCTGCCAAATCAACAGAAAGCAAACTTGATGGCACAAAGTCACACAAGCATGTACAAGTGTCTTAACGTAAGATTGAAAACATTTTGTATGTTTAACACAACATGCCTTTTTTCTATTTATCAACTAACAAAGGATACAACAACAGCAACAACCAGCATGACAGTACCAATAGTCGTCTTCATCTTCCCTCTGGAACTCTCGGCAGTGTTCTGTTTGTCTGAATCAGAGTCTAGACAATGAGTGCATATTTTGTGCAATTTCACTGAGTTTTTATGTGTCCTTCAATGCTGCAACTAATTACCTCTGCCAAGGAGATTACGTTCTGCTGGCGTATATTTGATGTTTGTTCGTTTGTCCGATTTCACAAAAACTATGAGTCAGATTTTGCCAACATTTTCAGCAGATGTTGCTAATGGCCAAACTTAAAATTGATTAGATTTTGGTGGTTATCCAGACAACCATCAGTAGTGAATGATCAATTTTTGCTCAATGACTGTCTTACTAATAATGATATCAACATGATTCTGAGTGCTAGGTGTGGGTTTTCAGGGTCAAGGAATCATCTTATGATGATAACTTCATCATGGAACTATTGCTTCTAGATTAAACAGCAATATGTTAGCTACCTTGGTGGAGGTTTGCGCTCTCCAGCTTTCCAGTTCGCATTATGCTCGATCTTTCACCATGAGGTGTCGTTGAGTTTCTGAAAAGCGCTCTATAAATAAAATGTATTCTTGTGGTCAATATCATACAAATGGACATAGAGCAGACTTGAAGTGGGGAAAGGGGGGTGATAAAGGTTATCATTATAACAGCATTGGCAGACAACTGGCCAAAAATCTGAACAATGACATATAAAAAAGTAAAATAAAAAGACTCCTGCCAAAATGCATTAAAAGGCAACACCTTGGCTTCGTAAATTGACTGCATATTTTCCACACAGTGGCTGCAACACTGGCAAAATTCACAAATGCACCTCAATGGTCCATTTCATTATCACTGAATGTCCACCTCTATAATTCAAATCAATGTTCACAAAAGAATAATACTATTACAATCACTGTATTTCCATTAACCAAATGTCATTTCTCCCACTCCACGTCTGTCTACAACCCACAAACTGTCACCATGAACAAGACAACTTTATGCTCTTGACAAAAGAATAAAAAAGCATAAGAATGGACATTTGTGGGTTGAAAATGATGAGTCCAGAATCATCAGCACATTGGATAGTCCCAATTATCCAGTATCATACATCCCCAGCTGGTTAACATACATGATTATCCCTATGTTTTCTAATCATATATATCTTTATACATCTTTAAAGACTATTCCACAAGATAACATTTGTTCTGATTCAGCAATATCCAGAAAAGATTGATTGTCTGAGTGATTGATGAACAACAGTCAGGAGACCCAAAACTAGTGTAGAATTGCTTGTAGTTATGAGGGTTAACGAGTTAATTTGATGGCAAAAAAGGCAGCTTTACTACAGCTGTATGCTTGTGCTGCTGTCCTTTACTTGATGATAGAAACCATCTAAACCCTGGTAATGCTTTTATTATGTCACACTGACTGTTGGGAGATGGCTCCAGGTCATGGTAAACTGCATTGAATTACAAATTCATGCCTGTAATAAAGTCACCAAGTGTTCGTCTGTGTCAGCTGTTTCTGTGTTAAAAAGGAAAAACTTTGGTGTACTCTCACAGTGAACATTGTCGTCCTCTTTCATTTAAATTTGGCCCCTGGCTGCAGTTGTATCGCTGAAGGCTTCATATTGCTCTGTGTGGTTTGGATCTTCTTGCCTGTGGCAGACGTTGCTGAGGGAAATTATGGGTGCACATTGTAGAGAAGACTGCAGAGGCTCAAAGAAACAGAGTCGTTTAAGCTCTGCAATCTCACTGTAACAACAGCGGATCTTTAAATTCATGAGCCGAGATGACAAAGACAGAGGGAAAATCCTGCAGATCACATGGGAATACACACAAGCCGGCATGCAGGTGAAAACAAACACAATGTGGTGAGTAATGGGTGAGAGAGAGGAGGGGAGAGACAATGATTGAGAACCAAAGGTGAAAATAATTTGCAGAATCATCTGAACATCTTATTCAGTTTCTGAAGCTCTGATGCTGCTATCTGATCCCTGTGACCACCCTCAGCTTCTCATCATCCCAGCTGATGTGAATTGGAATGTAAATGGTTTTCTAACAATAAGGAATCTTGTTTTTGAAACCTAGAGTCTGTAAATTCTGATTGAAAGTGCAGATGGAACAGATATCTTCATTTAAGTAAGACAGAACAAGCAGTAGGTATGGGGATCCAAAACCAATTTAGAATTAAAGACCAACAAGCTCACAGAGTCAATATCACAAGTCCCTTTGCATGCCTTGCAAATTACAGACATTAAACTGTCATCATCAGGGGGAATAATAACAGAGCGGTCAAAGTTGTGAGAATGGTAGACAGGAGTAAAACAAAAACGAGCTTGGTTTCACACTTGATGCGAACTGCACAGCACATGCTTAGCACCTTGCAGAAGCATTTATCCATGCTGTCATGTTTTTGACAGTGTTGGCACTGGAATCCGCTCATCTCACTTCTTTCCATGCAGGAAATCAGCAGACACTGATGAAGGAATAATTAAAGAGTCAAGAATGGAACTTTTACATATTTAATTTTGAACTTTAAATTAACCCCCAGTGTTTACTCATTTTAAAGCGTTAAGATGGCGTTTTCTCAGTGCGTACTGGGCACAACAATGGTCCAATTCTGTTATTATCTTTTATTGATGCTGCATTTTACCATCTCTGTGTATGGATTGTGGGGTGGGTGCGTTCAGGGGTTAGATGGAGTGGTTGTGTCATACTGCCTTTTTCTTGGAAAAATTTTGCTAAGAAAAGTACTTTATAAAACATTTTGATTGATTGTTATCTATAAAGTCATATCAATTAAAATACCAACTTAGCAAAGCATTATTGTGTTGTATGAGCTTACATGCTCATTCAACACAATAATAGATTGGCCATCCTATTTTTAGTTTGTGTGTCCTTTTGTGCTATAACATAAGAGATTATCGATTACACCACAGTGGCTTCTGCACTCTCTTCATAAAAAAAACATCATCATAAAAAAAAAGTCATCATTAAAAATGTTTCATTACAGCTTCAGTTATGGTTAAATACTTTTCTTATCGTAACAGCAGACAAAAACACATGTATATCATGGACGGATCAGCACACACACGCACACACACACGCGCATGGGCACGCAGCAGTGTATCAGTAATGAATCCTGAGCCGTTCTGGTGTCTCTAATGAAAGAGGAGATGCTTAGCAGCAGATCCCCGCTCTAATCTTTGGGCTAACATTGGGCTAATAAAGGGGCCAGAGTCAATTATTGACCAGAGAAATGAACATTTGATGAGCTGCAGATAACAGCCTGCATTTCTATTTCGTCTCCAGCACAGAGCGAGAGGGAGAGAGGGCTGTTTTGTGATCACAAACACGTCACTGTGGTCTTTTCTTTCTCTGCTCTCAGGTTGAAAGCTGCAGAGGAATTCATTCAGGGATCCTCTGAATGTTTGGAGCTTCTGTTGGTCCATTCTGGAAGTTCACGTTTGCACTTATCCTTCGGTAATAATTGCAGTTTAACAAACATGATTCTAAGCTAATTTGGTCTTGTTTCCAGGTGCTGAGGGAAAGGAGGCTCATCAGTTCCTATATTATCTCCAGCAGCTTTAAGTGAACTATTTTTTAGCCAGCTGAAGCTTTAAACATCTGGAGGAACTACAACAGCAGCCAAGCACATCAGAGGGAGATCATGCTTTTGTTTTTTTGTACCGAGATTAAACCAAATAGACCTTCTGGAGTAAACTAGCAGAAGCAAATAGACCAACACCGAAGATAAGAAATACCATAAAATTGCGAGAGCACCAACATCACTGGACAAACCGCTCAGCCACTGTCGACCCAACAAAAGGCTTTTTTGACTGACACCAAAGTGAACCACTCAAAACCAATGCCCAGGTGCTATTTGCAGGTTGAAAAGATGCCGAGCAAACTCATAGCCAAGGCTATGGGGTACTGTGATATGAAATGGACGCCAAAAGGAAATGTTAACGTAGATGCAGCAAGTACACTAATGCAGATTTTAATAGATAACTCAAATTTGAAGCATACAGGTATTTGACAGAGGTGATAAAGTTCTACCTATGCTGACAGAATGGAACATGCATGCAGTTGTTGTATTTTCTTTTGTTTTCTCCCATTTAAACTATAATCATTGATCATATTTAGTTTCAGTGATGACTGAACTCATGTGTGACCTTCTGAAAGACCTTAAACTGACAGCTTGTACACCTGACCTTGCAAAACAAATGGGTATTGTATTTTTTTTGTTTTCAAAATATTAAGGATACTAAAAAAAGAGTTGACAGTCCTTAACAGGTCCATAAGACATTTCTGTGGGGGGAGTGGTCCCATTTTAAACGTCTGAACATGATTAGTGTGTAAGAGATACTGCAAATACAGCCGAATGAGCTTTTTGTAACTTTTAGGAAGGCCTCACATCGCCTTAACATCAAAAAGCAATTTTCATCTTAATTTCTCTCTCCTAAAACTTGTGAAAGATTGGAGAGACTCACAGAGATAATGGTTTTTACTTTTTATACATTTTTATTCTTATTTTTTCCTTGATTTTTTATTGTCATTTCAATCTGATTTTAAATTTGACATAAATAAACCAAAAATTTATAAAAATTTTCAATGTGTACATTTTGGGAAGTTTTTTAGTGCACTTTGCTAATTTCAGAAATTTTAGATTTTACAGTCCTTTAGTCAACTTTTCCCTGAAAGAAACTGACTCCACTTTACTTCAGAGGTCCATCCGGAAAACAAAGGTGGCCCCTGAGGAGGTAAAATCAGTGATCCATACCACTTATATGCCAAACCAACACATTGTCTTATTTGATGATAAGAATGAACACATGGTGGATCTATGAAGTATCATTTAAAAAAAAAAAAAAAAATCTTGCTAGGCATATTAGCCTTAGTTTAGTTGTAGCCTTAGCCTCAGTTCAAATTATTTCTTGGGTATACTGTTATTGTGCATCGCCCTGCTACATAAATGTAACTTCTGTAGCGCCTTTCATTCAAATGCACCATAAAGTGCTTGACAAATAAAAGGGATGCAATTCTTATGTGAAACAGCACATTATTACATCATCTCCATCATGTCATTCCCGCTCTTTATTCATGTGTTTGAGGGATTTTTTTTTTCTTGCTGATTTCATGTTTATTTCAGTCAGACATCAGCTCGGTATGTTATCATGATTTTATTGTGGCGATGACTTAAATCTGACATGTGGCATGATATGACATAAAACAGACCAACCTACCAGACGCAGTTATGTCTTTGTATTTATTTTTATCTGCTCCATGACCTCCTCACGACTGAGGGATTACATCTGAGCGAATGGGATGATAATTGTCAGACATGCAAAACATTTGCATAGTATATTGCTTCATGAGATTCATGAGAGTGATCAGTGTCAAATTTAGCCAATGATGAGTAATTTGCGCATTTTCACAGTCCACCACGCATTTGTCTACGATTGACAGCTAGAGAGTTTCCTTTCTCCATTATACTGGCTTTTTCATCCTCATATTTTAACATTATCAGACGCTGCTCTTCACATGTGAAATATGGAGCTCTGTCAGTGCATTCCCGGCGCTTCTCAGTGTGTTCTCCGCTCATGATCATGATTGGTCGGCTGCCTCTGAGCCCTCCCCTTATACGTGATGAGATAATCCTGGATTGATAAATCGCGTCTTGCTATCCATTATTCTGATTTCCATTGTTGGGGTTACTCAATCCTGGATAGATGTGTTACCGGGGATAAGTTGACCGCAGATTGGGATGTAGGCCTCTGGTCACACAGATAAACGACAACAACAACAATGGCAGTCTTGATGGTGGAGAATATTTAGGGTCGACCACAACCAGTGAAGCCAGACAACTTCCACCATCAGAGGAAATAGACAGTCAGGATGGTGGAGTGAAGGACAGCCACGCTGAGACACAGTGAAGGAACCACGTCCACACGATGAGGCAGAGGCATGTGTGTTTCTCAGAGCTCACAGCAGAGCAGGAACATTACCAGGACTTCCTCAGGGGAAACAGGATAATGGGAATCTCACATCCTTCAGTGTGAGGTTTAAAACTTCAGATTAAAGACTATAGAAACATCTGACATGAAGGAGGGCAGACATCTCACAGTGTGAAAGCTGTCATCTTTATTATGTCAGTTTCATTCTTGTACGACTGAAGCAAGACTGAAAGAAAGATTTAACTGCACAGAAATCTACTGTCTTTCACACATCAGAATGAACATAAGAAAAGTCAACTACAATATACAAAGTGTTCAACATTTGAATGAGTTCACACCCACAGAAATGTATGTATTTGCTCAAATTTAGCTGGGAATTTCCCATCTCAGGAGATATTTTACTTTTTAGATCTGGTAAAAGATGTTTGACTAAAACATTTAGTGCTGCTGCTCCTTTGGTGGATAATGAACTTCCAAGGCTCTGCAATAGCAAAAAATAAAGTAACTTAAGTACCTTTTTGATTTTATATCTCCATGGTTTGTATTGACCTGCTCCTGTTGTTTGCTCTTCTGTGATCTTCAAAAACATTGATCCAAAGTCAGCTCGACATATTGAGCTTTGGACCTAAGATAAAAACAACTGGAAGCTAGAAGAGTTGAGGCAGAGCAAGCCTCCACCAAGGCATTTCTGTGTCCTCCTCTGTTTTAAAGTACCCCTATCCACACAAAAACATATGTCTAAATGCACAGTTAAACACTTTATTATCTTATGACTATGCCCAAACTATTCACTTTTTTTGCATTTTTTTATGCATGCTTTATCTTCATGTTTGTATCAACCACACTGCTGGTACTCTTGCTGGTTTCAACAGCTGCTGAAACAGCAACCACAGAGCAAGAGGCCGTGGGTTATCAGCCAACACAGTCAGTTATGTCTGTGTGAACATGTCCAGTTATCAACATTTTCATACAGCAACATTTTAGCAAAACCTGCAGCAGCACATGTATACAACTGACCCTTTGTTAAGCCTCAGTTACTGTTGCTATGCCTGTCAAACTTTCCCTCCAAGAATGAGAATTATGGACTTTTAGCAATATGTGAGTGCAATTTATCTCCTTAGGAGATATCTGCAAATTTCTGGACAAACTCTCCAGAGATATCAGGAAGAAATAGACTGAAAGGTCTCAAGTATGATTTTGAGACATACATTAACCAAAATAAATGCTGTTGAAGTTCAAATAAAGAGGGGATTAAAACAGAGGAGATGATGCACAGATCTTAATGCAAGCATCGAGCACCCCATGTGTTGACACTTCACATTAACACAATTACACACAAGAACAACAATGTTCTTGTTAGCTTTCATTATTGTTGCATTTGCCCATTTCTGGGGCACCCATTCACAAAATGCTAAAAGATACCAATATGTCAGAGCTTATTAGTATTTATTTTGCTCAAATATTACATCGTGGCTTATGATTTAACAAAAATAATTCACTATTGAGATGTCTTTATTTGCTAATGTGTTGTGATCTTACCTAACACAGAGAACTATGGTTAGCCGATGTTTGCGCCTTACTTTAGAACAAACATAGACGTTTTTGTGCTTTATCCACCCTTGAGAAGGCAAAAAAATCAATACCACCCTCCAAACTTCTTGAATATTGACTGTGGGACTTGCTAGTCTTGTATGCACACCGCTTAGGCATATTGTTTTCTGCCCAAAGCTTGACAGGCCTCTCCATCATTGTTATGGTTGCCGGCGTAGGATTGGACAGTAGCCATTTATGGGTGGGGCTTAGCAAAGTTGAAGTGGTTGGATCTGTACAAATGCTGCCGTAACGCCTCCACTCTTCTCCCTCTGATTCATCCACGAGCCACTGGGGATTGCCCACATCTGGGGCTGGATCCACAAGTTGCTGTAGAACAAAATGTTCTTAGCAGAGGAAGAAGGAGCTCATCCCTGTTCTTTGTCCTTGATGCTGTTAAACAGTCAAAACCAAATCACTGCATATACTGCTATACAGCTAGTGCTTTTTTTTGATTAAAACACTTTCAAATCAGTATTAAAAAAATGTTATTCCCTCCTCTGCAGATGCTGATTGATCTGATCTAATCTATAATACCACAGGGATAATACAGCAGAGATGAGTGTCAGAATCTGATTATTACCATGACTGAGTCTTGGTTTACACATTTAACCTTCAGATTTACATTAGCATGCTTGTAGCTGGGGCTGCACTGTGAGGTAATCACCTGTTTATATTACCCATAATGCTCCTGGGTAAACTGTGTATGCAAAGCAAATCACACTCAAAGACTGTTGTTATCAAGATGATTTCATACTTTAATAAGCAGACAATTTATTCTGAAAATATCTAATTATATTAAACATACAGATAAACTGTAGACTTAGCTGATTGTAATTTAATTTAACATTCATCAGGATCATATTCACTCAGATACAGTATAAAGTAACCACCATGATCTGTCTCTTAAATAACAGCACTTTAATAACTCTGATGTGTTGAATGTATTTAATATGATTCAAAATAATTTGGTCAGTTTTATTTGTTAATGAATGCTGTTTGTTGTCTTGCTGTGATAAATGCATGATTATAGCTTTACCTGACGCTCAGGCGAGCATTAAAGCAGCAGCAGGTGGGCATATTTTCATTCATTTCTGAATTGTGATTATTGATCCTTTCACCTTCAACGTTGTTTTAAATGTTAAACAATATAATAGAATTACTTATACTAAATAATAAATGATATAAAATAGGTTAAGTTTGTTTTGTCTTCTTAAAAGTGCTGTACATGCTTGTTTAGAAATGTTTATCAAGAGTAATGCGTTGAAATTTTTATGTCTTTAATTCTTTTCATAATTGCACACTGTTTTAAGCATTTACAGCTTAATAATGACAAATGTTTGCTAGAATGTTTTATTTTTACCTGAAAAAAGCTGCAAATAACTTACTCATTGGGCATTTTTTGGCCACATTTATTTACAAAAAAGTATTAAATGGGTTAATATTTACAATAAAGAGCTGCACTGGACCACTGGCATCATTTTAATGTACCTACCAATCAAGATGCATGATCGTGCATGCAGCATGTGTCATGATGCAACGCATGCTTCTGAGGGTCCTCTTTTTGGATTTCAGAATATGGTCACTCTAAGAAACATGAGCTTGCAAGTGTTTCTCAAACGTAAAAGGCCGAAGGAGATTTGACCTTGTCCATCCAAAATCTTGACATTTTGTTCTCGAAGGCTGATGCTTTTGCAGGTTTTTTTTTTAGAAAGATGGTCAGTAATTTCAAGATATTTTATTAACAAACACACAATGCCCATGACATCTAACAATCTTTATCATTAAACAAGCATATTTTTGATGTGAGACCATCAAAATCTGTTCAGTTCATTCCTCTGTCATGGCCGACGTGTGCAGAAATATATATTTTTTGTGATCTCACATTTTGATGGCCCATAACAGTGCCACTTCATAAGTGACAGTAAATATACTTTAATACTTTCTCTTCATCATGCCCAAAGGGCAAGGACCTTTTCTAGCTAGAGCTACAAGAGGTCCTTGCCCGAAATGAAAAAAAATGAACCCAGAACATGCCAAAATGAGCTCTGTAGCACCAGCTGGGAACACTAAAATGGACCTCACAGCCACTAGGAATGTTGTCAAGAGGTCAAACCAATGCCAAAACGTAGGTCTCATCGACGCCCACGAAGCACGTCCCAACACCCCTGACCTATCTCAAACAGGA
Organism: Scarus forsteni; assembly: GCA_036419115.1. Lineage (NCBI taxonomy): Eukaryota > Metazoa > Chordata > Actinopteri > Labriformes > Labridae > Scarus > Scarus forsteni. Next base: position 2,684,467 of record JAZDUH010000150.1, on the reverse strand, counting down.
AGCTAGCAATTTGGATTTCAAAATACAATATTGCTCTAAAAAGACTTTATCCAGAAAAAATATCTCCTCCTAGACCACAAAATGGTATCAGGTTGACAAATGACAGAGGAGGCATTGATGAACAAAAGTTATGAAGGAAGTTGTTGTTAAATGGTTTCAGAATGATGAAACAAAGGTGCTAAAGCTTTAAATATGACACAGTTGGATTCCTGACAAAATTTACGATAAAAAAGTGTAATGTTTGTAGAGATTTGGTCAAAATTGTGGCCTCTGTGAAAAAATGATTTCAGAGTTATCGTTGCTCCGCTGCGGAGGCCAGTTGTGAATCTGTCACTCCCTGATTGACAGTTGAGTGCAGGTGGATATGCAGTAACAGATGGAAGGTGTAAAACACACCCATTATAAAGACAGAGGCTCCTGACAGAGCTGCAGGTACACACAATAGTCTAATTTTGAGCATATTAAAAGGTTGAAAAGAGATGAAATCATCAAAAGGAGGTCAAACAGGCACGAGGGACCTGCAACAGAGCGAGGACCTGTCCAACGCTGCTTGCAGTTTTCATCTTTATTTGATTTGACTTGTGACCCCTGGCATGTTTTTATTTGGCCTGTTTTTTAATCTATTTTTTCATTGTTTGTCATGGTTTACATGCAATATGAATTAAAGCTTGATAAAAAAAAATAAATCAATAAAAAAGAGGAATTTGTTCCCATGTTGGACAACCCACTGATGATACTTTTACTGATGATACTCTCTAATGCTGCGTTCACACCGCAAGCGACCCAGCTACCAATATCGCGTCGCCCACTGACGTATCGTCGCGCTTCCATAAATACCTAATTTTGGTCACCGTTGCTGTCGGCCGTCGCTCAGTGACGTCACGTCCGCTCGAGTTTAACCGCAATCATATCATATATCATATAATAGGATGTATAAGCAGACGTTATTCCAGCTGTATCCTTTTCATTCACTTATCAACCACAAAACTCTGCAGCTGATGCCCTGCAACAACATTATCTGTGAGTTTACCGCGGTCCGTCTAAGCGGAACTAATGTCCTCACTGACTACTGTTTCCCACACAGACATGGATTGTTCCTCTGTAGTCCAGATGGAAAACTGTCTGTCACGGGCACCGTCACACACACACACACCGCTGATTGGCTGTTGCCGCACAGCCACACAGGACATCGCCTGAAAAGATCAACTTTTTTTTTACTTTGACATCGCGCGACAAGCTATGTGGTAGTGTGAAAAGCAGCTGTCTAATCGCAGGAGGGTTAGCCCCGCCCCATCGCGGCTGTACATTGACTTTGCATGGAGACTGATCGCCGAGGTAGTACAAGTAGCGTGTGGTGTGAACGCAGCATAACAGTCAGTGTCTTTATGTCACATTTCTGCACTACAAGTACCAGAACACCAATAATCTGCCAAAGAACTGAAGTTTGACTCAAGTTTTCATGTGAACATGTGGTCTGTTTCAGTTTATAAACAGAAAGAGCATGAATTTGACACTCTCAGATTTAAACATTAAAGTAAAACTTGCTCTCATTTCACAGTCTGTGAAATATTTAATAAAAAGAGTCAAAGAACTCCACAGCTGCAGAGATGCATTGTGGGTAGATGAGGCAGTGAGTGTGTGTGTGTCAGGATGATGGATGGAGGAATGTGTGTGTTGTGACTGCAGTCAGTGTGGATATGAGCTGATAAATGAGCCTTACAGAGATTTTACATACAGTTTGTCTGCTGCTTTTACATCCACTGACACCAAATACATAACAACACACATATACCACTGGAGATAAAGAAATACCCAAGTCAGAACTTCAAGATATTAATAATAAAACTTTGAGATTTTTCATGTTTTGGTGCTTTATCTGATTTAAATCATACACTGTGCTGTTAGATCTACAAAAGCGAAAAATGTAGCAGTGAGGGGATTTTTCTTTTGCAGCAGAACAATTCAAGTCTTTCATCATTAAATGGTCTTACTTATGACCTCTTCAACCTCTACATTTACCAATCATGTTGTTACATACACCTGCTCAACAGCTGATCATGTGACTAACTTATCGGCCAATCACATGGCAGCAACTCTATGCATTTAGGTATGCAGACATGATCAAGACGAAGTACTGTAGATCATATTAATGAAGAAGAAAGGTGACTGAAGCCCCTTTAAATCTGGCTTTTTTGTTGGTGCCAGTGGGACTGGCCTTTTAGAAACTGCTGATCTACTGTTTTTTTTCCACACACAACCATCTCTGGGGTTTAAAGAAAATGGTCTAAAAGTGAGAAAATATCCAGTCATCAGCAGTTGTCAGGGCTAAAATGCCTTGGTAATACCAGAGGTCAGAGGGGAATGGCCTGAGTGGTTTGAGATGATAAAACGGCAACAGGAGCTCTACCACCAATGTATGCTTAAAGCAGAAAGCAGAAAACCACAACAGATGCCCCTGCTGTCAGGAAAAGTAAATCACAAAAGCATCAGTTCAGGCTGCTGCTGGTGGTGTCATTGCATAGGGAATATTTTCTTGGCACAGTTTGGGCCCTTTGGTGCCACCTGATCATGGTCTTAACTCCACAGCCTGCCTGAGTATTGATGCTGACCATGTCCATCCCTTTATGACCACAGTGGGCCATCTTCTGATGGAGACTTCCAGCTCCATGTCTCAAAGCTCAGATCACCTCAAGCTGCTTTCCACAGCCACCAGATCCCAATCCAACAGAGCAACTCTGCCTCTGAAATGTTGGATTTATCATGCTGTCTATTTACACTGCCTCTTTCCTGTTCCATTATAAATAATTCTGAATGTTTTCGTTGCTGTTTGATGGATTTACATGCAGCATGATCATGTTGGTTCCTCTGGTGAAGATGTTTTAGAGCGAGTGGTCGACTGTCAGAAATGAAATGAAGAAATGAGGAGCAGGTAAAGATAAAACATCTTCATGGACATATATTGTTGTTGTCTGTTCTGTATGATGAATGTCTGTAATATAAACGCAGCTGTGAGTGACACGAACACATTAACAGAGACATGTTCACACATCAACACACTGACACACACGAAGGAAAACCTGCGGGCATGACCACACACACACTGTAAATCTCTTAATCTGTTTCAAACACACACACATTAAAACATCCATCAGAGTGAACTGACACGTTAACACAAACAAACACACAATGGGAACAGTATCCTACACACAGACCGGAGCACCATCAGGCTATCATGACAGCTGCTGGGACTGCAGGATAATGTCATTAAAGGTGAGAAAACTTCAAACTTAGATACTTTAAGTCAGAATCAAAAAGACGCCTGAGACTTGTTACTTATGTACAAAATATCTGTTTCAAGAATTTTACTTCCTTGGAACAAAACACAGTGACCAAGTCCAGTGCAAAAGTTTATTAAATTTCAGCAGGGTGAATACAATACCAGATTCAACCAGATTCTACATCCCATGAACTGCGGATTTGTTTCTGGATTTGTACACACCAGCCCAAATCAAAAGACTCAAGTACTGTATGCACTGATGACTGTCTCAGTTAGCAACTACCTTAGTGGTCATAATGGCCTCTTACTCCTCAAATCCATTGTCACTGTCATTTTCCTGGCCCCTCCCCTCCTCATCGGTGTGGTGACCATCAAGTATGTAATCAAGAACCTCAGTTACGGTATATTGACCTGCCGTGGTGCTGCCACCCAATGAACTGCCTTTTTGAGTGTGTGTGTGTGTGTGTGCACTTATGTGTGCTTGCATGTATGTGTCCATCTGACAAATGAGGATGTACCTGAGCTCAGTTTTTACATTAATTGTTGTCTTCCTCATTCCTTTCCAACGACCAGTCATTTTTGAACATTAAGAGTGTTGAAAAGTTGAATATTACTATGAAACTATGAAAATCAATACAAAGTCATTGAGTCTCAGGTCTATCTGAACAAATTAACGACAGTTTTTAGAGATAAAACTTTTTAATTGGTCAAATTTGACCTGAACGCAACATAAGTATTAAACTGAAATTTAAAATTTCACACCCGGACATCCTGACTCCCCAGTACAACTGGAACTCAGCATAATATTGGAGCTGCAGAGGGACCAGGGCGTTTATTACCCAAGCTCCTGCTGTTGTTTCCAGAAACAGCTGTGGGAGAGTTTCAGCGCCTTTAAGTAACCGGGTTCTTTTCTCCCTTACACAACCACATGAACACATTTAGCTTTGTTTCATTTAAATGAGGACCAAGTTGAAGCCATTTGATGTCTAGTCTGTTTAGACTTTGATGTTGAGTTTTTTTGTAGAGTTTACACAATTCATATATAAATATGATTTTAATGTAAATTGAAAAGCACATTAAAAACAGCTTTAAATTATAAAGAATATTCTCTAACTCTAAACACTGGAATGTGCAGAAAGGGCAGTGCAGAGATACTGTGGGTAGATGTTCAGATATACAGACACCAGCCACACATCATGAAAACTGGTGGACATAAACAATAATGCAAACCAGCAACACGTCCTGAAATCAGCGCTCCAGGGTCAGTGTGAATGCAGCTGGTGACCTTGTGAAATTATGTGTGAACAGCAAACCAGCATCTTAATGAGCTTTACTGATTGTTTGTTCTAAAAACTCAAACTTAAACACACACAGAACCAGGGACATGCTGTCACACACAGGGTGTGAAATGTCTCCAGGAACGCTGTGACCCATAGGCGACGGTCCCGGGTGTTACCCTCAGTGTGTCAGAGTAATCCGATCAAACAGCTCTATGTGGCGTTCATGCTGCTTCAAGTCTCTTTGAATCAGTCTGATGGCGACGTAGGAGCACACTGCTGATGTTTGAATGTAAAAACTGTTCCACTCATCTATCTACAGGAGGACTGAGACAAAAGTAAGAGACACTGCAGACTCTTGTACTTCCGTGTGACTTCACGTTGTTCTGCATGAATCCTCCAGGCTAATTCCTCTCACAACAGTTTGACCACAGGTTGGGAGGGGGCTCAGGGCCAGCATCTGGGACCTCTGCTTTTTTGTCCCATTGGGTCTGGTCAGGGTCCTTCACCTGAGTGGCCAAACATACTGAGGTGCTTGGCAGGTGTGGGAACTCTTGAAAGTCGATAGGTTTTCTAGAATCAAGAAAGGGTGCTTTTTTGTAACTGAAGGGGCAGGGATCAGGACTCCAACTGTTTTTTGTGCCTGTCTAAAGGTAGACTGAAGGTGCAGCCCTCACAGAGTCACTGCCACAATAAGGGGTCCCAGGGCCAGTGCTCTGAGCCACATTCAAAGGCCGACATCAGGAGGGAGTATGAGACCCTCTGTGTTAAAAAGAGCCTCCTGGGGTGCTGGTTTGGCAGAGTGGTTAGCAACCAGGTACCCCATGTACTTGCTTCTGCGGGTACAGGTTCGGGTCCCGCCTGTGACCAGTTTGCAGGGTGTCTTCCCCTATACTCTCTCGCCTCCTTTCACAAGCCTATCCACTGTTTCTCTCCTATCAATAAAGGCACAAAATGCCCAAAAAATACATTAAAAAAAAGAAAAGAAAAGAAAGAAAGAGCCGGCTGAGGTGGTCAGTGACCTGACACATCCGATTGGGAGGGCAGAGACTTAAAAAACACGTCTGAAACCTGACTGATGTTTGCTCTGTTAATTCATTCATTATGGACCAAACAGGTGAAGAGGCTGGCTCTACTGCTGTGGAGCAAGGCCGACCATCAGGGGGGGACAGAGGGGAAAGCTCTCTGGGGCCCTGGAGTCATGTTGTGGCCCTTAAAAATGTTGTAAAGAGGTTTGTTCCATAATACATCTAACCTATGATATCCTGATATTTTCATAACACTCAAACCTTTTTCAAGCAGGTGTCACTTAATCAAGGGGTTCTCTTTAACAATAAAAGTTAAATTCCTAAGATCAAAATTTAATGCAAGAAAATAGACAAAATAGTGCCTTTTTTCATGTTTCAAAGCTGTCTTAACTTTTTTGTGTTCCACTTTCCAATGATATCAATTTTACAGTTTCACCAACTAATTAAAAAAATGAACATATAGTAACAAAAATATGGGTTCAAATCAAACTTTTGTAATTTGTAAATTAACTTAAAATTCTTATCAACAAAATATATTTTATTCGTTCAATTCAGTTCCCCTAAATAGTATTTTCAATTGTTTAGTCTGCAGAAACTAGAAAAAAAAAAAAAAAAACACTGCATAAAAAAGAACTGTTATAGCGGAAAACAAGAAGACAGTTAAGATACAGGTACATCTCAAAAAATTAGAATATCATGAAAAAGTCAATATTTTTCACCACTCATTTCAGAATGTGAAACCCATGTATTATATAGATTCATTACAGATAGAGTGAAACATTTCAAACATGTATTGCTTGAAATTTTGGTTATTCTGAAATGGAGATGTACCTGTGAAAGAGAGAACCTCACCGTAATCCTAAAGGGAGTAATGCTTTCAGGTAAGTTACTTTGTAAGTTCCTGAATCAATCACAAGCCAATCACAGGGCCACATAGGGAGACAGACAACCATTAATGCTTACACTCATACCTAATGGCAATTTAGAACCACCAATAAACCTGATGAGCACATTTTTGTTCTGTGTGAGGAAGCTGGAGTGCCTGGAGAGAACCCTCACATGTTCGGGAAGAACATCCACATAGAAAAGCCCTGACTGACCCAGAGACCAAACCAGCAACCTTCTTGCTTTGAGGCACGTGCACTACCTGTTACACTACCATGCCGCCCAACCTATACGTGGCATAAATAAAATGCAAGGCCACAGTTATTTTTATATAAAATCTGATGGGGCAGTTATCCAAGAGCACACTCAATAATCCTATGACTTTTAGTCAAGAGAAACCAGCCTGATATATCAGATGGACCACTCCATATACTAAACAGCATCTATTTCTCTAGTCTGTCTGGGAAACAGCCCATAAAAAGTGTTTGAGAAGGCTGGATGTTAAAATCATTTATGGTAGGTGATTGGACAACTATTCTTTCAATCATATTAAATCCATCTGATATTGTAAGTAGTAGGCGGGTGCTTCTGCTTTAGTGCAAGGTACAAAAAGTGAGCCACTTTGTCAACAAGCTCCCGCCAAAACATGTTGGAAGAGCAGTGAATAAATCCTTTATGGAGAAATGCTTTTAGTGTTATTTTTTGTATCTAGACAAGAATTGCTGCGCAGTCTTGATAAAGCTACAACTACAGGTGTCTATGCCAACTCTGAACAAGCAGTTACTTCCTGCGGTCACTGATGCTGCATTCCACTTGTACTAGGAAGTCGGGATTTTGAAATTCCAAGTTGGAAATTTCAACTGTGATGTTGGCTGATGAAAACAGTTGTCAAGCTCCTGTAATTTTCAGTTTATTGGCACTTGTGATTAGCGTTTGTTGCACTAAATCAGCCATATGCATAGTATTTTTTTTGCATATGGAAATTCTGCTATAGTGTTATTTACACTCTTCACATGCTATTTGCAAACTTTACAACACAGGACATGCTAACAATAGCCTGACAGACAAGTTTTTTCAACTTTGTAACCAGAACACTGATAACTCGGATATGGCATCACTCCCACTCCCCTCTTCTCAGCTCTAAGTTCCCACCTTTTCATCTGTCGAGGATGCTGATTGGTCTGTGCAGCGATGTCCAGGAACTGACTGATTACAGACGGACAATCAGGCAGATCCTTCTGCTTTGCAAGGTTAGACAAAACCAGCAACATGCTAACTTCTGGGTTGGCCTATAGAAACACACCATTCCTGCACCACTCATACAGGAGGAATAAAAAGTTCAGTGTTCAAAGGCCTTATAGAGCTCATATTTCACCTTAGCTCAGGTTTATATCTTCATTTCTGATGACCGCAGGACAATGTCCACAATCACTGCTGTTCAAGAAACTTAGTTTCCATGAATAATACACGCAGGTCTTCAGGTCTCATGATGGTCCATTTCCCATAAGATTTTTACAAACCTACTGCCTGACTCATCACAGTTCCCTCACTGTCGGGCACTTGTTAGATCATAAACCACCAGGCTGTAGGTCTCTGTTTTCCTACCTCACGCAGAATTCAGGATTCACATGAATGGTGCATTGGAAATGAAGATATGAACACCTTGAACAGTAAACATTTTCAGCATGAAGAGCTGTGAATAACACAACTTTATCCTGTTCCAGTCTTTTGACTTCCACTGTAAGCTCCTTAGCTTATCTGAGGGAGGGCACACGGCTGATCGAGGTGGATGCTGTCTGCTCTTATCTCTCCTCTGTGGCCTCGGGACACAAATGGACGCACGGTGACTGCGAAGAAGAGTCTTCCTTGATCTGTCTCAGAAACATCCATGGAGAATACAACATGTTGGACAAACACGTGAACAGCGACTGATGAACACAGCATGTTACTAATAATGGGATCGCTTCACATATCTGTACTTTTATAGTTTGGCTGTAATTTTACCGTCACAAGATAATGTTTCTAAAAGATAATTAAGTACTTTTGAATGACATGGGATAAAACAATTTCATTATAACTGATCCTGCAATAGTTAATTCGCTGCAAGCTGCCATTTTGTCTAATTCTCTGAATCTGTGTTGCTCTTTGACCAATCCATTCACTCTCCCTCTCCAAATATTGTCCTTTATGTTTGTACATGAAATTTAAATACAGATGTAATTTACATTGTGATAAATATGCCTTCTTTTTTCAGTGTGTTCGTTGAACTTTCAGGTTTTAAATAACAAAAAAGATCATACAAGCCATAATAGTATAATAAAACAGGTAATAAAAAAGACAGTGTAGATAAGCCAAATTACAAAGAAAAGAAGTTTGAGAAATCATCAAAGTTACAATGTTCAGAAACAGTTTAAGATGGGCAGTCCCAAGGAAGACCAAGTAGTGCTGCCAGACTTGTAAAACTCATCTGTGTATGCATTTGGCTTGATACAACCCTTTGACAGAAGGGCATTCAGAACGTATCCACTGAAATATTGTGGTTCCCAGCAGCAAAAGTGTCTTTAGTCAGGAGACCTAACATTATAGAAATTGGATCCATCTCTGAGCTGTTGTAAAATAAGTCCCTATTTCACAAAGTATTTAAGACTGTTAAATTTAAAAATAATAAAGACCATAGAAAATGGGTCAAAGTAATATGAAATATCAGGAACTACATCAGATCTACTGTATTTATGTTGGTATTGTATGGTTTTCTAAGATAATTAACATTCATCAATATGCACAAATGAATGTCAAATAAAACAATTACAACTCATAAAATGGAGACCACTACCATTGGACAGACCGTTCCATATATCCATCACAGAAATATTTCACTTTTCCAACTGGGAAAGAGCTGTTCGAAAATGTTTTCAGAGAGCAGAACCTTCAAAAACAACTGCAGTGGTGATTGGACGATCGTTCTGCCAGTCACACTCATTCCCAGAAATCTGAATTGTCTGGCTATAATTTGTGTTTGCAGACTTTAAAGGGTTAAAATACCACACAGATGCGTCATTTACCACTTATATGTGACATGAACCTCCTCAAAGACAATCACCTCCAAGTTCTCCTGGTTACCTTTTGAGAAGAGCAGATTTCGACTACCACAGACTAACCAGCATCGTCTGAAGAGTTCCACATGCTCTCCCAGTTTCCTAGCAGTGATCCCCAGCATCTCTGATTTGAATGTCCATGAGAGCAACCACGTTGAGACACAATTATCACAATGGGGTTTGGAGTCCTTCTCATCTTTTTTAAAGACAGGATCCTCTTGATGGATCAAACTCTTACTCAAAATGATTGGGAAAAGAACACAAAAATGGTTTCCTGTGCTAAAAGCTTTTAGTGACATTCTTTGCTCCTCTTTTAACAAAGAAATAGAGTCAATTTCTGATAAAACTGCAGATAATGCAGCCCACCCCGAAGCAGCCTGCCTCAGAAGTTGTATTCAAACATGCTGGCGCTTCATGCCGTCTTCACGTCTTCAACTCCTGCCTTTTTAGCTGAGAGAAGTTGTAGAGGATTGGATCTTGGCAAGACGAATCTGTTTGATTTCAGACAATGAATCGGGCAGGTCCATCTGCATGCAAAGGTTGACCCACTGAAGGAAGGCCTCAGAAGAGGAGTTTGTCTGTCTAAATAAAAAATGTGTTTATCTAAAAGGCCCGTTTACCATTTACTGCAGAACTCATGAGTGCAGCAAGAACAGTTTACGAAACTTGTGCTTCGACCCAAAGAGTCAAGTCTTCGCAGCACGCTGCATCAAAAAAATGCACACTGCAAACTTCGTTATCCCACACTGAGCCCTATGGAAGTAAAGTTAAAATGTGGGACAATATCTTTGAAGCAGTGACTTACCATATCATCAACAACATGGACTTAGTTAGTTAACAGGACAACATACAGGGAAGAATGGACTTTTTCCCACTCAGTATTTGCCACGCATATTAAATCATTCTGTGTTGTTTTCTTGTTTCAAGTGATATTTTTTGTATTTTTCATGACTTCACCTTTAGTTAACCAGATAAAAACCTGGCTTACAGGTCAGCAGCACACTTCATGAAAAAACATACTGAAAAGGGAAAATATACAGTAAGTTAAAACACATTATTTTTTGCTGGTGTAAGGTGTTTTGTGATAGAGTGTAGAAGCTTTTTAACATGAAAAACAATTTAGAAACACAGGCTGTTGTTGTTCATGGTCTCACACTGTTTGTCCATCAACATGGACTAAAAGGCTTCAAGTGAGATGAACTCAGAGAGTTTCAGCTCCGCCTGTGAGGAGTTGTGGGGGCAGCAAACTGAACACTCTCTTCCCCATTTCAGTTCTTATGCGAGCACCAGAGAGATGGAGACTGTCACAGGACCGGAACAAAGCGGGTTCTAGTTCTCTGAAGAAAGAACTAAAGCCAAGAAAAGCCTTAAAAATCAGGGTCAGCCAGTGCACATACCTGCATGCACTCAAAGAGGGCAAATCAGATGTAGCATACAAGTCACAATGATGTGTGAGGTGACCATCAGCAGTGATGAACCTCAAGGTGCTGTGATAGGACTGCAGACATTTACATGAGGCATTTTTTGTTCACTGTTGTATGATTGTTGGCTATGCATTTAGACTGACATATATTCTTCATCTCTTCAATATTTGAAATAAACTATGACCACAGTCACTGCTGAAGTGTCCTCTACACTCTGGATTAAAAAGTTTCACCTGTGATTCTGCTGTCACATCAGGTGATCCTTGATTGGAGAGGTGGAGGGGCTTGTTAATGGTTTTAGAAAGCAATGAAAGATAGAATCACGTAAGCTGTAACTAATGAACCACAGGAGTCCTCTGCCTCCACTTCAAACCGTGTTTCTGGCACTTTGTCCATTTGCTGCCTGCTTGTTTGTATTGTCTGTGTTGCCTTCAAACTTTCTTGAGCAGTTTTTGCACATCAATATTTTGCATCCAGTACAAGTGGAGAAATCCAAAACATGTCCGTAAACCTATAGTACAGGTATTTGCCTCCCTTAGTGCTTAAAACCACCACCTGAGAGCTGCACCACATCACCAAGAGCAACATGGAGGCCCTCTTGACATGTCCTGATGCCATGACATAATGATTGACCTAATGTCCACACAACCACAGACCCAGAAGAAGAAACCTTTTAATATTTAGATCGGACCCTCTTGTTCTTGGTTTGCTGTTCCCTAGGATCTGAAATCAGACGAGTCACGACTCAGAGCGTCTGTGTGTGTGTGAGTCACTGAGTGAGTCATTACCTACACACACACACAGAAAAACACACTACACACCCTTCACCCTGCATCTCCCAATGACCTATGACTCTGCTGAGGGCTCCGTGGGTTGCTCTCTGTGATGGTCATCATTATGAGAACTGAAGACTGACTGGACTAACTAGTTCACAAACAGAGACTCTGTGTTTGTGTGTTTAAAAAAGTGACAACCAGGAAGAAACTGGCCAATCAATCCTCATGTTAACTTCTGCCATCGTAAGCTGGTGCTGATTATCATCCGACTATATTTGCTCAAATAGTTGATCAACTTTGTATTCTAATAAACCCGGGTGTCCTGCACAGCTCTGGATCAGCTCCTCATGTCACTGTCAACACTGTTAAGCGTGATGTGGTGCCAAGAACACATTTACAGGACAGGCTTGATGTCAATGGTTATTAAATGGGTGCCTTCCTTTTATGAACCTGACATACCAGCTGGGATGTTCAACATATTTCAGCAATCCATGTAGTCCACAAACAATAGGAAGTGTTTGAGAACAGGAAGAACCTTTCAAAAGAAGATCCAGCAGGTCACTGGACAATCTATCTCAGATAGTGTAGCAGACAGGTGCTACTTTGGTATAAAGCACAAAATGTAAGCCACTTTGTCGAACAAACACTCACAAAAACATGTCAGAAGGGAAGCAAAACAGCCTTCCTATTGAGTAATGCTTTCAGTGTTGTTATTTGTTCTTCATTAAATAAAGCAATGTCATCCAGATCTGATAGAACTACTTTAGAAGTCGTTAGCATTGATACTATTTTGTGTTTAAGTAGTTCTGCTTTCATCTCACTCAAAAAAGGGGTTACATCCATATATATTTTATTCACAGTAAACACAACACAATCTGGGGTCATCATTTGGTAACAGCTTTGAATTGATTTCATGCATTTTTTAATCAATTACACCAGAAAGTGTTAAAAAAAAAAAAGGTGCACTGAAAGGAGTCTACCGAAACACTTTCTTTACTGCAACCAAAAACTGATCGGTCAAGTTTGCTGCAGGCAAAAATGCAAACAAACAAGGACCTAACAAGGCAAATACACCAGAAAATGTCTGCATTGTGGGAAAGTTTGAACAAATATCTGCTAAGTTTAACTTTTACACTTGCTAAGCACAACACTGCAGAGTGCAGCCAGAAACACTATCATGAAATGATTATGACGTTGCTAGATAACAGCTAGGTATAGATAGGAAGAGCAACATGTAAACAACTGGTTCTACAGCAAGCCTGCCTTTGAAAATAACTTTTCCTTAGATGACTTTTTACTATATATGCCTTCTCTGCTTCAATAGTGAGCAGGGAACTAAAAAGCTTTTAACAGTCTATGTTCTTAGTTTATTTATACCTTGAATGTCTAGTATGAACAAAAGAGAAAACATATCTTCTCATTAACTGTGATCAATTCTAGTGAAATCTCTTTAATTCCTTTGATATGATATTGATTAATATATTTGAAATGTTCCAGAAACTCTGAGCGATGGTTTTCCTACTTTGGGTTGATCTGCTTGGTGGTGATTTTGAATACGCAGAGAGACTCTCTGTGTTACGACACTACTGGGACACACTGTGTCGGTGGTGCAGTGGGATAGTGCGCTTGGTCAGTGATCGTGAGGTTGCAGGTTCAAGCCCAGCTCCGGGTGACATATGGTGATGTGTCCTTGAGCAAGACACAGCCCCAAGTTGCTCCCACTGCTGCGTCAGTGGTGTGTGAATGGGCATGAAAGGGCGTGTATGTGTTAGAGATACTGATAGAAAACCAACATTGAAACTCTGAACCATCAGTGAGTGAATGTGAGAGTGAATGGGTGTGAATGGGTTAGTGAGTAATCAAAAAGACTAGAAAAGCGCTATTTCAGCTCAAGATCATTTACCGCAGACAGAGTGAGGCACAGGCTGTGGAAACAGACTGATTAAAGAGACAGGGAGAACACACGATACAATAAGCAGTTGGAGTATGTGGAAATTGGGGGTCAGGTTTAATTTGAAAACATTCAAATATCTCATACTTCTTCACATATGTCTAAAATTGTTCTCTATACTTCTGTTAACAAGTGATTTCAATAACATCAGTTAAACCAAATAATAATTCTTGCTTTTTGAAGACACTGCCCCTTCAAATTTGGTAGTATATAAATCTGAGGCAAAGAGACTTGCAGTTAATGTTCATGTTACCCTGCAGAAAGCTTAACTAAGCCTTTGCACAGGTGCTAAAATTAAAGCCTATGCCAGGTCTACTGTCACTATAGCTGTATCTTTTTTACTTACACACAGAATCAGCCAAGTCAAAGAGCAGCTGTAGTCCCCAACGTGGATGTGGTTTTGAGCTCTCTGAACCAATGAAAGATGAACCTTATCAAACTTTTAAAGAATGAAACAGTCCACTGGAAAACTCTGATGTGAACTATTAATGCTTCTTTTACTCTGCAGCTGATATGCTTCATCTCTTTTGTTTTGAAACTATTCAACATAAAATCTAAAATTTGCTGGTGTTGTGAAACAAAAGAGAGATCCATCCATGTCAATGTGATGGAGAAAAATAAGAGTTAGGCGATAATGACCGAGCCATGTGGAGAAACATAAAAAAGAGGACAGAATGGATTTATGTGACAGGAAAGAATATTTAGAGGAGAATTGAGCGGTTTGATGAATGGCTGCCTCGCAGCGCTAAGATAAGCTGAGGAAACATCAGTACAGGCCGTGCTGCATGAACTATGTTGCCAAACACAGTTGCCATATGTTCCATGACTTGACTGATCGCCCCTTAAATCGCCTCAGACTGCTGATCCCTCACAAACTAACTCACCATGGTCTGATGAGGTAAAGTGAATCCACCTCTCTTTATATATTCACCCCCTCCTCCACACTCTTCCACCATCAGCTCCCATGGCGATGATAAGGACGTGTCACCACGCCATGTTTATAGCAGCAAAAGAGGCCAATAAACGGCTGATTCGTGCCATCCGGGGACTCCCAGGTAACTAATAGGAAAATTATACGCTGCATTAGCTGGCATGTTGCTCCTAATATCTCTGCAGACTAATGAACATATAAATAAACTCTACTGAGGGAGAGAAAGAAGCTGTTTACAGAGAAGATGGAGGAGGATGGAGAGGCAAACAGCTGCAGAGCTGAGGAACATGGCTACAAACTAATGTCCATGTATGAATGTGTAATGTAGGAGGGAGTGAACACGCTGACAGCACAGCGAGGGAACATCACTTGTGAGGCTTGTTTGTTACTCAGTGATGATGAAGGTGAATGCTACAGGTGATTTGCATTAGAGGCGGGTCAAGTTGCAAAGAAAGTTAGGGAAGAGAAATGAGAACCAAAACAGGGATTAAGGTGTTAAAACCTGAGGTGTACCTCAGCACAGATGACTGAATTTCATCAGAAGACTTTCACCTATCATTTTAAATTTAATTATACAACACAGATGTATTATTTACCACTTATATGTGACATGATCCCCACCAAGTTCTCCTGATAAATTTTGGACGGTAGCACATTAAACCAGGCAGTAACCAACCAGTAACCATGACCAACATGGACTAAATGGCATCATCAAGGATTTTCACATCTCTCCCAGTTTCCCAGCAGCAGCTTCCTGACTTCTCCGATTTGTTGCCTATGAGGGCAACCAGTGGAGAAGATAATCACAATGGGGTTTAGAGTCCTTCTCATCTTTTTCATGACCAGAGGAGCCTGTTGGTAGATCAAACTCTTACTCAAACCAGTTGAGAGAAGAGCAAAAACACTGTTTCCTGTAAGAAAGGCTTTAAGTGAAGTTCTTTGCTCCTCTTTTAAAGAAGAAATAGACTCCACATTCCACCATTGTTTTTAAACATGCAGTCACTTCCTGCTGTAGTCACATCTGCAGCTCCCGCCTCTTTCTCTTGATTGAGTCTTTCAGCTTTTAGACAAGTGAAGTTGTAGGGAATTGGAGCTTGGCAACATGGATCTGCATGATTTTAGACAATAAATCAGGCAGGTCCCCCCCACCCTGCTTCAGCTAGCTGCTTAAGATGCCGGTTGTAGCTTCGTGTAACTTTTATCAAGTATTGTAATTCTTCTGTTTTGACTGTTAGTGGGGTGAGGAATAGACAAAGCAGGAAATTTAAAAAGGGATGATTGTGACAGTGCTGATGAAGTCCCATTCACTTTGGAGCCAAGAGGATACCTGTATGAACCAGAGTTTACAGAAGAAGAGCTGCTGAAGATGGAGACGAACAGACTGAAAGGAAAACAGAGGAATCATCCACGGACACTGGACATCAAGAAAGAGTCAGGAATACAGTGATGTAAATGTTTGACCTGGGAATAGGTGATAAGGATGGCGGTATTACAGGTCAAACCGACTTTCCTGCTCTTCTGAATCCTGGAGTTTTGTGGACATTCTTCAATTTCCTGAAGATAAACGAGAAAAACGTCCCAAACCTGAAGGACCTAATGACAGTTTCTCCTCAATGTAAGCAATAATGATCTGTCAGAGACAAACAAGCAGAGTAGAGGAGGCTGTTTGTTTATCATAACAGTGCAGACTACTTGTGTGTGTCTCTCTCTCTTACACACACCTGCAACGATTTCTGTGTTTTAGCCTCTATATACATATGTAAATATATATATCTATATATATATATCTATATATATATAGATATATATATATACATAGATAGATAGATGTACACACATATATATACATATTAAGAGAGAGAGAGATGTATAGATCTGTGCACACAATCTGTCAAGTAACAGGTAGCGAGAGATGCATTCACTATACGATGTAACCGCATGCCTTCGTTATGCAGAGGAATACGGTGAATGCTGAGTTCTCCATGATGCACATCTGTTTCTGAATCAAGGGAAGCATCCCAAAAACCCATCTCAGAAATATTTGTCATATAATGTGCTTTTAATTAGTCTAAAACAGGCGTTTGAAGCCGCGAGCTAACTACGGCGGAGTGATTTAGCGGAGGGACACACGACGTGAGTTGGCTTGGGTCCGGATAAACTTTATATTTCTGAAGGTTAATGCACTTAAAAACATTCACATGTAGTGTACTCTTAAACTGTGGTATTTCTTTTTGATTTGAGTTTTTGTAGGCGTAGAAAATAGCCTTTGAATTTGGTACGGTACTTTCCTGTTAGCGTCTTTTTTTTGTCTCTGACGATAACAGACTGTGGCTTACCGAGGGAGAGGAGAGAAATTTCTACTGTATCTACTGTACATGGTGGTCATATGGAGCTCATACAACCCCACTTCAAAAAAACTGAACTGTCCCTTTAAAGCTGCATTAAGACTGTGTTTGATTACAAGAAGCACCAGGAAATAACAAGACTTAAAAAATATTCTCCATTTTAAGCCCTTTATTCACATCACCTCTAATGCTTTATTAATATATTTATTTATATATTTAATTAGAGGACAGTGCACATTAATTGTACATTGGCATGTAAATGTGCAAGATTATAACCCCAGTGCTAAAGTGCTGGTGTATTGCACATCATAGTAAAAGTGCAAATATATGATTGCATACTTGCCCATGTCAGTTGTACTGCGCAGGTTGTGCAAAAACAGACTGGTTTATGCACGGTATTGCACATGGTTGGCATATACGGATGTAATCAAGCATGGAAAAATGCACTTAAATTACATACATTGAGGTATTCATGAACGCACGTTAAGGATAGATGTTTATAAACGGTCACTGGTCTGGTTTGTCCTGAACCACACCTTCAGATGTCCCTTAAAAGCTGCACAGCTGGTGGGGTGCTGCTTTGGCGTAGTGGTTAGCACCCCATGTACATGCTTCTGCCAGTCCAGGTTCGAATCCCGCCTGTGACCAGTTTGCAGTGTCTTCCCCTGTTCCCTCTCCCTCTTTCACAAGCCTATCCACTGTCTCTCTCCTATCAATAAAGGCACAAAATGCCCAAAAATATACATTAAAAAAAAAAAAAAAGCTGCACAGCTGGAACATTCTCTGACAGATGGTGGCAAACTGTTCCATAATAAACTACCTTTAAACACAAGAACATTTTGACCAAAGCGGGTAAAGCTTTAAAAGCCTGGCAGGTAAGATCAGGTTTGGAGCACATGATGGGTCACTTCACCATTCATAATTCCTGACAATGCCTCCGTACCACCAGCAACTGTCAGTTCCATAATATGTGATGAAGTTTAAGCAGTGCCAGCTGGCCCATATGGAAGAACGCCAAGGACGCTGTGGTCTCCAGGGGGCGCCACAAAATCGGAAGAAAAATTAACCTTAAACAAAACTAGTCATTACTGTTAGCTCTTAAAATGGAAATGCTGATTAAACTGTAAAGCAATGCCCAATTAATATTACTACAAATGATAAAACAAGTAAGTAAATTGAGTAACATGTTATCTTATAAATTAAAGACTAGGGTAAAGCCTTTACTAAATATTGACAAATTAATGCAAAAACGCAGCTAAGGCTCACCCACTGAATCCATGACAACTTAACAATGACGACTAACATCTCTTATTCCTGATATTTCCTCTTGTTTAGAGCATTTAAACTATTAGTTTATCCTGATATAACATCTAAAAAGAAATGTGGAAAGCATAATTTAAGAAACTGTATAATGATACAGGTATATTTCACTTAATGTCGATGCAAATACATTTGATTTGTTGGAAGCTAATTTGCTGTAAGTCCTGAAACAACCCTGAGGCAGCCCAGAGTTTGATTGATAAAGTTTGACTTTGGTGTCAGCATTTCTCCAGTAACAGCACAAACAATAAACCAGTTTAATTCTGGAGTAAGCAGCAGGTTGATACACCTGGGGTGGTTTTGCATCCCTCCAACACTTGACTGTACTAATAGCTGGGAGTCGTTTGTCCTCCTGCTGCCAATACGAAGTTCAGACGGCGTTCAGCTACCCCGTCAGCATTCTCCTCCTCTGAAGGATGGAGAGCAAACATCTCCCAGCATTCTTCTGCCCCAACCTGCTGATTCAGAGAAAATAGGGGCAGCCTCCTCTGGGTTTACACCAGGCCTCTGCATTCAAGGGGCCGCACAATTATAAACTCTGATTGCAAAGTTTGCACTTTCACTTTTATTCTCATGTCAGACCACACACCGCCCTGGGAACCAAAGGCTGCTCTTAAAAATAGCTAAAGTCAGGATCTGGTTTTTAGCTGTGCACATGTGGGAACCCAACGAGAGCATTTTCTTCTTCAACAGGTTGTTAATGTCCTCGTTTATCTTTAATTAAAGTTTCAGAGATCAGTTAGATCTGAGTGAAGGTTTAACATTTACCTGTTACCTGACGATTATCGACCGTTTCCTCTGCTCTTTATGAGCCTGTTTTCATCTCCAAGAGCTGTTAAAGTCTGCAAGGAGCCTCATTAGACAGCTGACCGACACCATTTTAAAAAGAAAAAGTGTCTCCTTCATGTTCAAAGAAAGAAGAAACAGGCGCTTGTTTATTTTTAATTCAACCCCAAATCCCTTTAAACTGAATTTGCACTTTTTACTATTAAGTCCAAAGACAGTGCTTTTCAGAAGAGTGTGATCAAGATGTTTTTTCTCTCACTTTCACTCCATCATTTTTTTTCAAGAACTTCAGACCTTTCATACACTTAGCCTTATAAACTGACTGCTATACTGAGGATCAAAAAGCAGAATAAGCAGAAACATACATGTTTGGCCACATCAAAACTAATGATATTTCTGGGCAGTGCTTCCAAAACTGCTCCAACCATTGGGTCTGACCATAATCATGCATGAATCCTGTAGTCTGACTCTTGCATGAGAAGCATTGTTGTTGAAATTCTCAACCACAACACAGTCTTATTGTTCTCCCACCAGCCTAGCTACAGTCTACAGGCATTACAGAGAAAGAAGTGCTTTTAAACTGGATACACATTTGATCGTTTTAATAATCTGCATTTGGGATGCAGTTATATTACTGTTGTGCAGGCAGAAGCAGACAGAGGCTGTGCTGGGTACCAAAGAGGTTTCAAAACAAAGCAGCTCTGTAGTGGAATCATTATTTTTATAAACTCATTGAATAAAGCTTTTAATCACCATAAACTGTATTTGTGGCTTGTTTTTCATAAAACTCTTAAATTCTTGGACAGTTAGCTCTAGTTTCCAAGTCTACTCTTTCTTCACTGAGGCAGAGCAGATTTCTGTAACTGTGGCTAATGCTCATGCTATTATACCTTATAATAATTAAACTGCATGAAAAAAAAATCTCAATTTTCCCTTTAGAGGCCGAACTTCTGGTTATTGGATGTCAAAGCAGCTGCACATCTCCATCTTTGAAAAGGATTTTCCAAATATAAACTGCAATGAAGAACAAGGAGACCGCAACTGCAGAAGAGGAGCTGCCATCAGATGGGAATTCACCATTTCTCTTCGATGCACAGCAGAAAACTTCAGATAAGAGAGAAACTTCTTCTCTGTAATCAGTCTGCACCTCAATAATCAGAGTGTTTGCTCCTGCTCATTATATCAGCACTGTGTGCCTCGAGACTGTCGGATGAAACCTCCTGAAATCGATACATGCAGGATTACTCAAATCTGCTGATAAACTACAAAGACCGACACACACACACGCACACCCCCAGACACAGACACACACAGACAAACACACATGCACAGAGCTTATTATCAGATATTCATCAGCTGAACCATAATCAGTTTTTCAGAGGATTAAGGAGCAGCCAGATGTGCTCTCTAACAGTATGTTCGTTTATGTTTCCCCCTCTGGGATTTTATCATTCATTTGTTCATCTACACTCGTTAATCATGGTCTAACAGGAGTCTGAAAATACACCAGGTAATGTCAGTCTGCATGGGGAGAGTCAGCAGATCAGCTGGGTTTTCTCTGTGTGGGATTCTGCTGATCACTGCACAACAGGAAGTAGCTGGAACATAGGATACATCAAACCTTCAAACTTCAAATCGGTTAGTTTCTGATTTTTTTTCTTCCCTCATTTTACTGTTTAGAGTTTTGTTGATTGTTTCACCTGTTTGTATTTCAGGATCGCTCACACTTAGACCTCCTATCCGTTCCACACTAAAGTATGATTGCCTCTCTGTTGCTGCTCCGTGCTCACATTTGTTTGCAAACAGAGCCACTTGAGTTAAACCTCATGCATTTTACCCTGCATTTTTTGACTTGACTTGACTGCTCCTACCACTTTATTTAGCAACATTTCAGATTTTCAGAGAGCAGATATTTAGGTCAACCTGCTGGTTGACTTGCATGTCTGTTTTTTGTTTGTTTGTTTTTTTTTGCATGAATTGATATTGATCAGTTCTGTAACAGTTTTTGTTTTCATATAAAAGCATCACAGAGAGTACAGTTATAGCATAACCTGTTATTTATCTTTTCAAATATGCTTCTTCAAATTTACCCATCTAGCTAGCTTTAAATGGTTGCGTGTGTATGTTTGTGTGCTTGTGATGAAGTCGAAGGAGAGTATGCCTAGTATAGTATTTATTTATACAACATAAATACCAGCACTGTTTGAAATACTGTATTATTTTCAGCTGTCCCACTGGTTCAGGAACATTGTGAACCATTAACATGAAACTGCTATGCAGATCTGTATAGGTGGTTTCAGACTATCTCAAAAAATGAAAAAGCCACAGTTTAGCCACAGGGAACGGTGCTGGCACCTCTTCACCCTCTTTACTGCAGACTTCTCCCACCTGTCAACCAGCTGCCCGACAGAAGTTCCCTGATGACTCTGCCATCGTCAGCCTCATCACAGATGGGGACGACCGGTCATACAGAGAACTCATCTAGGACTTTGTGGACTGGTACCAGTAGAAACACCTGCACATCAACCCCGAAAAGACCAAGGAGTTGGTTGTGGACTTCTGCAGGCGCCCCCACTCCCCCCCATAACCAGTGAACATCCAGAGAAGGGACATGGAGATGGTGACATCTTACTAGTACCTGGGTGTTCATCTCAACCATAAACTGGACTGGACTGTTAACACTGCTGCACTCTTTAAAGGGGTCAGAGCAGATTCTATCTGCTGAGGAGGCTGAGGTCTTTTGGGGTGCAGGGGGCACTCCTGAGGACCATTTACAACTCTGTTTTGGCCTCTGCTAGCTTTTATGGAGTGGTCTGCTGGGGCAGCAGCATCACAGCAGCTGACAGGAGGAGGCTGGACAAACTGATAAAGAAGGCCAGCTCGGTCCTGGGATGCCCTCTTGAACCTGTGGAGGAGCTGGTGGAGAGGAGGACTATAACCAGGCTGTCCTCCATGATGAACAAAGACCCCCACCCCCTCCAACACACACTCACTGCACTGAGGAGCTCTGTCGGTGACAAAATGCTACACCCGAAGTGTGTGACAGAGCGGTATCGCAGGTCCTTCCTTCCTGCAGCTGTTAGACTCTACAACAAAAACCTCTCCAGCCTGCAATAATCTGTATTTTTTTACTTGAAATACCCCAAATTCAGCCTTTAATGTTCTAGTTTTTAAATCCTCTGCTTGTCCTCTCTCATATTTTAAGTGCAAATATTGATAACTGTAATACTGTGTATACCTGCACCTCCATATAGACATACCCACAACTGTGGTGTAAATATTGTTATATATTGTCAATATTGTTAATAGATAATACTGCATATACCTCCATCTCAGTCAGTCTCATTTCCACTTAATTTTGACTTCGTTTCTTTCATAAGGAAGTTGATAAAAAGCTCATGCTCTTTTCATTTATTTTCATTTTAGTTGTATTTATGCTATTTTTTATTTTTATTTAATTACTTATTGTTTCATTTGTTAGTCTCCTTCTGACATTTCTCTTGTATCCTGCTGCTGCTGTAAATCTGGAATTTCCCCCTGTGGGACTAATAAAGGTACTATATCTTATCTTATCTTATCTTATCTTTAGATACTTACAAAGTATAAATTCTGGCAAGTAGACAAACATTTAGATGTAATTTGTGAGTAGATTACAAATTGGATGATTAGAAAATGTTTGAAAAATGAGTTGCAAATCTCTGAAAATGGATCAGAAATCCGTTTACATAGACTGGCAACTCAACCCAGGGGTTGACCCAGTTTTCTGACAGATCACAGGTTTTAAATTTGATGGCAAATGTATTTCCTGAAACTGAATTGTGATTGTTAAGCGTCTAAATGCGATATGTTAAATGTTTTTTTCTTAATTTGACTTGTGCTCTTACTCGATGAGATTTCTGAAGAGCTGTGCAGCACCAAGTGAATTTAATTTTTTCCAGTTTTCAGAGAAAGATATTTATGTACAGCAGCGGCTATAATCTGTGCTACATATAATAGTCTGTGAGGTGATTGAGGATAACCTGCTAAAAAAGGTTTTCAGGTTTTTAATGCAGAAATATGGTAATGATAAAAGTTAGCTTGGAGGCTACAATGCCAGTTAAAGGGTTCAGCAGAGTCTAACTCTTTTCCTTCATGTGAGAAAACAACTCAAGCCAAATAATGAGCATACAAAATTCAGCTCTTGTGCACATGTTAAAAGAACTTGTCCATCTTTTTATCTGTATCCATCCATCTTTAAACTTATCCATCCTGTTATATATGAATCTTTTTCCATCCATCCATTCATCCATTCATTCATCCATCGACTTATGGAGCAATTCAATGATTCATCGACTGATTTGTCCATCACTTGTATATCCATCCACGCACCCATCCATCCATTAATTTATCCATCCATACACCCATCCATCTATCAATCCAGTCATCAATTCATCCATCCCCCATCGATCCTTCTGTCCATCCATATATTCAACCACTCATCCTTCAATCCCTCCTGTCATACATATTTCTATCAATGCATTTATCCATACATCCATCCCTCATCCATCCGTCTGTCTGTCCATCCAACAACTAAGTCCTCCATCATCCATAGAGCTTATTCCATTCAGCATTACACCCTGGACTGTTTGTTAGTCCATCACTAAGATAACCATGTTTGGTCGTGAGGCAGTTGACAATCAATTTCACCAATTAAAAATCAAAATACAAAAAAAGAAAAAAACTTCTGCGCATTGGCTTTTAAAAAACACCTTTAACATCAATAGACTGAAAAAATGTCACTAATAACTCTACAAAAAGCTTTTTGTTCTGTTTTTACCAGCAGAAGTTATTCTCTGATTTCTAATGAAGAATCCGTTCCTTGATTTATCTGATCTGTAGCCTAAAACGTCAGTGTAGACTCAGACCAGGAGGGTTTTATTCTGAAAATCCTCTCAGACTGAAGGTGTTTGATGGTTGAAGAGCATTCATACACACAGAGTGACACTCTGGAGGAGTTCAACAAAGAACTGATTCAAATCCATTCAGAGCACACCTCTCTCAAACACTCTGTTACTGGTCATTATCAACAGAATAAAGGTGTTACGTCCTTAACAATGTTGGTGGGCTTCAGTAATCAGAGCATAAAGTTGGGACACCAGCAGGCAGCCATCCTTCCACTACATTACATCAAAATCAAGCAGTCCTACCTGCTTCCCTGGAGAGCTGCATAAAGGCATCCACTCCCTTCTCCCCATAGCTTCCCTCAGACGCCACAGTGGAGACATAGTTCCATCCCATGGTCTTCACGATATCCACCATGGCCTGAGCCTGGAAACTGTCTGGAGGAACCACCCGAGAGAAGAAGTCGTACCTCCGATCATCGCTTAGCTCCGGGGCTGTGGAGGCGTAACTGATCTGAGGGATCTGAGGAGGGAGACAAAGAGGTCACATCAGGAGGGTAGAGGTGTAAAGTAAAGAGAGTCTTTCCATCAGAATGCTGAAGAAGGAGAGAAGCACAATATAAACGCAAGCTTCTGAACATATTCTTCCTTGACAGCATTTTATGTTGGTGCTCATAACGTTGATTTGATTGAAAAATGAACCAGTGAGAAAATACATCATGTCAGGACAGTAATGTGGTCACTTCTCTTCTTATATATCCAACTCTGCAGTCCACACATGTGGATGATGTGCAGAATAAAGAGCAACACATTAACTTCACACCTGATACAACAAACTCCTCAATTTCTGTAAAGGGATTTTTTTAATTGACTGCTTTTATTGACTTTTTGAACAAACATAAACACAGAACAATCCATACACAAGCATACACAGTCCAAAAGACAATCAGATAATCGATGAATTCATAATTAATACAAAATAAATATTAACAATAAAAATTCAGCAAAATGAAAAGTAACTTATAAAACACACTTAGCATGTCATCTGTTCACATTGTTTCCACTTTTATTCATAAATCTTTTGATCCACTTCAGTCCTGATCAGAACTATCAAGATTTAATTTTTTTCACAGTTATAAGCCTTTAATGGCAGTATAAGCAATGACATCCCAAATTTATGTGTTAAAAAAACAAGTTAAATGTTTTTATTATATGAGATGCAAAACTTAATTTTCTGGGTTTGATTACTGTATAAATTGAACATACAGGAGGCACCTAAAATGTTAAAATAAACACTTAAATGGTTTCAATTGGCATATATGGGAATCAGATTGTTAAAATCCATGAATATTTGGCAGATATGATCAGGACTGCAGTGAATCAAAAGAATTCTGAAGAATTAGTTGAATAAACGTTAACATAACAAAAGTCATTTTAGAAAAGGACAAAGATTCCCCTTTTAAGGTGCGGTACTGAATTTGTGTTTGAAATTTAAAAATGCACACTTGCACCAAATATGAAGAGGAAAAACATATCTACTGTGCAATTTATAGTTTTAAAGAAACTGGAGGGAATTCATGCCCAGGTTTTAATGACTATTTGCTGTGATGGAGAAAATGGTTTTGGCGGCACTGTGGTGCAGCAGGTGCTCCCACAGCAACAAGGTTGTAGTGGGAGTTCACTCCAAATAATCTTACCCCATCCCACAGACCAAAAACATTCTTGTTTTGTAAACAGGTCACTTGAACTTGCCCTTAGGTATGAGTGTGTGTATCGGTCTCCATACATTAGCCATGTGATTGGCAGGAAATTGGAGTGGTGTACCATGATTTTTACCCACTGTTGACATATAAGGGCCTCACACAACCCAACAATCAGGCCAACTTTTAGCTCAGATCACCACTTCTGAGGTAGATGTTTAAAACACTATCAGGTGTTGAAACCGTGAGAACTGTCAGATTTACCAGTTTTGTTGCTGCAGAGTGTGGTGATCAACAAAAAGAGAGACGTCGGACATCATACACCAACCCATTGCTTTTAAAAGAAGGCAGCACCTCTGCGCTCACAGCGTGTGATCTCTCATGATCACGTCAACGTCAACAAACAACAGACAACGTCAGGAGGCTAAATGTGGCTATCTGTTAACTTCCTATAACATCCCTCAATCAATAAATCAATCCAAACTATTTGTAGAGCACTTTTCACATGAAATCTTGGAGCTAAAAGTACTTCACAAAAGAAATGAGCTAAAATAATCAGAAAATAAAAGAAATAAAATCTAGAAAATTGAATACAATGAAAAAATAAGACCCCATCCACCCTTGCAAATCCACATACAACACACACACTCACTTATTCACACACACTCATAATGATGAGATTCTAACAGGAAACAGAAGCTAAAACTGAAATCTGATCAATAAAAAGCATGATACTAAATTAGATAAAGAAACAATAGGGAAAAAAATGTAAATAAATAATATGATCAAATGAGACAAATCAGGGAATAAAATTCCAAATAAATAAATCTGAACTGGACTGAAGAAATAAAACAGAAGAGGGTTACATTAAATAAAAGAATAAGAAGAGAAAATAATAAATATAATCAGTTAAAAGCCAGACTAAAAAGAAAGGTCTTGAGTTTGCTTTTAAGAACATGAACAGTAGATGTTGCCCTCAACTTTTCAGGTCGACTGTTCTGCCGATGGAGGCCATAATAATGAAGAAGGTTCACTGTGTGTTTTAGTAAAGACCTGAAGACCTGGACTCTACTGGGTTCATAGGATAAAAGCAAATCAGTTAAATAAGAAGGAGAAAGGCCATTAAGAGATGTATGAACTAATGAAATAACCTTAAAATTAATTCTAAAATAATTTGTACTTGTGATGTCCATCTCCTCTCCTTAGAAATGTATTACATTTACAGGTTACACCATTTCTTTTTTTTTTTTTTTAGTAAACCAATGAGCTGGACCTTTTGTGCTTTACTCCTTTTCTCTCGTTGTCATGGCTACGTTTGCTTCCTGCTTCAGCAAGCTTCAGTCCATGTGACAAACACAGAGGAGATGCTGAGCTGTTCTCCGTTCTCCACACATATCAGGACTTCTGGTCAGAAATATTATTGAACATGTTGAGTCTTTATGATTTAAAATCTTGGGTTGCTCTGATAAACTTTGGGACCCCCAGATATTCGGCCCTTTGCTGAGGTTGATCGGTAGCAGGGAATCAAGTTGGCCCAATAGTTTGAACCTAGCACATACCAACACAAGGTAGTTTTCCACCCTAATATGATATTTCTAGAATTATTGTGATGGTACATCACCTTATAACAGGTTGAATGACACCTCTGTCATGGTCTGAGGGGGTCTGTATCACCTTTCACTGGCACTATATAACTTCGATGTGGATGGTAGGAACACTTCACACTAAAAAAATAGATATTTTTACTGCTTTGACTGCTTTACAGCATACGTCATTTCCCCCTCGGGCGAAAGCTAAACATTGAGAAAAGGAAAATATGAAGCAGTTTTGAAAATTTTAAAACAGATCTAATGAACCCAATTTAGTTTAAAGTAAATATGCACTTATTTTCCTAATGGAAATAGGATTACACTCCTGCATAGTAGGTGGAGGTAATGCTCCTCTAACTTTCAATAAACAAGGGGAAGAAGAAGGAGAAGGAGAAAGCTTAATGTAGAGTTGTTATGAAAGAAGGCAACAGCAAAAAATAAAAGTTTTGTCGAAGGAGACGAAAAAAAGGGACAGTGGGAGAGTAACAAGCTAAATGCCGGGAAGGGATAAATGTTGGCCCGGCGTTCACTCGCTGTCATAAGCTGAAAGACGAGGAGGGATGTCTGACCAACGCTGATTTGGCCCTGTTATTGTTGTACTTGTAAGTACATGATGATTTATTTGAACAGAAACATAATCAGACTGTACCTTGTCAGTCCACATGGTTGTCGGCTCGCTTCTCCTCCCTCTGTACGTCAACAAACACACGTTGGTTTATGACAGTGCAGTTACACTCAACAACCACAGAGGGCACTAGAGAGCTAAAAGCCAGGATTTTCCATAGTGCAGCTTTAAATTTGGTGGATGAAGCTGAAGCACTCGGCGTCTCTTTGTTTGGCGGAACAAGGGTCTGGACTGTTTTTAGAGCAGAAGGACAAAATGTTGCGAGGGAGCCAATTATACCTGACCTTTTAAACCAGGGTTCACTATGACACCATATTACTGTCCCGTCCCTAACAGACACACCTTAAAACTTCTCACACAGCTGGTCTGAGAGTAAAAGGATATTTATCTGAGCCTTAAATCTCTGTGATGGAGTGAAGGTGGATGCTCATGTTCCGTGTTTGTGCCTCCGCTCAGTTTAATGTGTTTGTGGTAATTACACAGCGTGTGTAAGAGCTAAAGGGTCATTTGACCTCTGTCCTGCTCTGCTCTGACGGGCTGTAAAAATTAAGTTCAGTCCCTGAGGAGAAGCTGGCACAAACTCTTCAGGTTGTAAATCCCTCCTGTGGATATTTCTTCCAATTAGCCTTTGATCGCCCGGGTAGGAGCCCCTCTCCCTTTCTCTCTTTCTCTCACACACACATCATGTCCGCTGCTGTATGCAGAGCTGCAGAAGAGGAAGGTTAAACACTCACACCCTGATCCTTGCCTCATTATTTTTGTTTTTTTTCTCCTCTCAGAAAATGAAAATGTCTGAGGGGAAATTGGATTTTAAAAATACCATTTACGACACAAACAAATTTATTTTAAAAATAAATTTCACAGAAACTGGAGCTCATAATCAGACTCTCATTTTCACTCCCTGCGTCTGGAGGCTTCTTGGGGCTGCTGGCATCACAACAGGACCTCATTTACTGTGAACAGATTTCATCTTTGAACAGATCTCTGCAGCACAGACAGTAAACCTGAGGAGGAATCACCAGACTCTGTGTGTTTAGACTTTAACTCCCACATTCAGACTCAGACTAAAAACAAACCCAGCAGTCCTAAAACACAGAAACACAAGCTGAGATAAGCTCACTTCCCACAGAGTTACATCTGTTTGACAGGTTAGCTTTTTGATTGAAAAGTAGTCAATCACATGGCAGCAACTCAGTGCATTTAGGGCGGTGAAGCTCAAACAGAGCATCAGAATGGAAAAGATTTGTGACTCTGAACGTGGCAAGGTTGTCAGTGCTACATGGGCTGATCTGTCAGAAACTGCAGATGAACTGGGATTTTCACACACAGCTATCTCTATTTTTTAATGGCATGGTCTAAAAAAGAGGAAATATCCAGTTCTCTTAGTTGAAATTGACTCCTTCTCAATCCAATAGAGCACCTTTGGGATGTGGTGGAACAAGAGATTCACATCATAAATGTGAAGATGACAAATCTCCTGCAACTGCATGACGCTGTCACAGAGATGTGGACATAAATCTCTGAGGCATGTTCATGCAACTTGAATAGCGTATATCTCTTAAATTACAATTGCATTTATGAAAAAGAGTAAAATCTGTTAATGGTTAGCATATTTCTAAGCTTTATCTACCCTTGGTTGGTTTTATGCCTCTGAAGTACAGACACTACCAGAGTGAAACATCAGTTGTGAGTCAATTGGCCAGACAGCTACAGCTTCACAAAAGTCTCTTTCCAAATACTGCATTCACAAGTGAAGGGGGACAAAACTCCATGACCTCTCCTTTGGATCTATGACCTGCAGAATGCAGCAGGTCCATAGTTCTGTCACAAGATATTTTTGTGGAACTTTTAGTGAAAAAAAAGGATCAAAAACAGCTTTTCTTGGGCACACTTTGTTTCAACCATGACCATGTTACAGACTTCACAACCTGTTTTCCTGCTGCAGGGTGAAGGCAGAAAGTTATTCTTATAACTCTAAAGCTCTGGCCACAGGAAGGATTCTCCAGTGTTGTTTTAAACATGTACGTATTCTGTGATGCTGATGGTTAAAAAATGTGACAGACAGTGGTATGAGGGTGTTAAATGTTCTCTAAAAACAGCATCAACTCCTCATCATCCTTGAACTGAAGCAGACATGTGATGAACCTTTTTTGGCTCCTGACTAAACATGGCACAAAGGACACCTCACCAGGCCTCCAGCTACGGATGCTGCATCACCATGAACACACACGTGCATACAAAGGCGTGACATTGCTGTGCACACACACTGACAGAACAAACACACAGTAGGAGGCACACATAAAGACAGTACTGCAGCACAAACCAGAGCAGGAAGGAACAAGTGCATAAATATGGAGGTATGACACACTGCAGCGTGGTACCCTGTGGCTGACTCTGGGATTACGGCCTACAGCAACTTCAACCTGCTGCAAACACAGGCAGTAATCAAGGACTTTATGTTTCACACAGCTTTATCACACCCCTGACTTTGTGAGGACTTTATTTTGTCTCAGAGGGGGATTGAGGGAAAGGACAGCCAACAGCAACAGAACAGATTTCAAAGTTTAACACCAAGATTGTCTAATTCTGCTCATGAGGACACTCTGAGCCAGTGGAGTTTTTTCTAACAGGGTAAAGTACAAGAGGAGGTGCCAAAAAAACCAAGCAGGTACCTCAATAATTAAGTTCTAAGATTCGGAATCTGTTCCAAACCTGGAAAGCTTGATCCTTACAAAACCTCTCAGACAGTTCACACAGCAAACCCTCTGCTGCTCCTGGTTCCCTTTTCTTTGGTGCACATGTGGAGCAGAAGATGTGTCAGCTCTGGCTCATGCTAAAGTCTGGCTCATACATAATCAGTGTGGTGTATGTTTGCACAGCTCTGCATGTAAGTAATGATGTAACAGTGGTAGGACAACATGCTGGTTGGTTGGGTCCTGCTTCAGGCATTTCAGGAAGCTACAAATGCTGTTAACAGGAGAAAAAGAAGTCCTGATGCTTTAGACTTTTTCCTCACTGGCGTTACAGACTCGCAGTCTGACAGTGCACTTGGTCACTCGTTGGGAGGTTGGAGGTTTGAGTCCACTTCCAAGTGTCACATGGTAATGTGTCTTTGGGCAAGACATTTGACCCCAAGTTGCTCTTACTGCTGCATCAGTGGAGTGTAAATTGAGCTGAATTGAAAAGAACCTATTTTTTTTTTTAATATTTTAGAAAGAGAGACAAAAAATAGAATATAATGCAGTCATTCCAAACAATATATCAAAAGGAGTGACAGGAAGTTAAACTTATCAAGTCCCACCCATAAATGCTTTATATTTTATATAAGAAAACAGTTTCTATGTAAGTGAATCTCTATGTTTAGTGATCTCACAAAACAAACAAAACCACTAAACAAAACAAAGGAAAAACAAAAACAACCAAAATATCATTTTACATCATTTTAACTTTCGTCAGATTGCTCTAGGTCCTTTTGTAACCCACTCCACCACACTGTGAAACACAAAAGTTTTTTCATTCTTGTGCATGACTTATGAATTTTTTAATCAAAATTTCCCCTACAATATAATCTCCATCTTGCTCTCTAAAATGTTTTATGATTGTAGGTGGTATTGAATTATTCTTGTCCTTGTATGTTATTTGTGCTGATTGCAGTTTAACAACATGCAGAAATTTAACTACTCTTGACCTTAAAAACAGTGAATTGGTGTGATCTAAATATCCAACCCTGTGGATATAAAGGAGCATGAATTGTTTGATACTGAAGGACAACTGATATAGAAACTCAAACCATCAGTTAGTGGATTTGAGAGTGAATGGGTAGGTGTAAACTGCAATGCAAAGCTGCTTTAAGAAGTCAAAGAAAAGTTAAGCACAATATAAGCCCAAGTCCTTTTACTTATCACATATAAGTATTCAATGAAACTGAGGGTATCCTCTTTGGGTATTGTGAACCCAAAGAGGATCACAATATGAAGTCTTCAAATGAATGCAGACCATAAAGCTGCTTCCTTTGGGAACATAAATTTCATGCGTGGTGGATGAAGCAAATGGCCTATAATGGCTTGATACAATTAAATAAGAGGACAACAGCTTGAATGGCAAATGTACTACAAGTTATAAATGAAAAAAGCCCAAACCAATCCAAACCAAGAAATCACCTGCAAGAGCAGAAATGCTGCAGAACCAGAAACAACAACAGAAGTTGTTCCTGTTAATTTATACATTCAAACTTTATTGGTATTCAAAAAAGGGAAACATGACTTCAGAAATTCAAGGAAATATAAACAATGCCTGACACTTTACACTTCATATTCTAATTGACTATATTTAAAGTAGATTTCATAAACTATAACGTAAAGTATTCATGTATTCAAATATGCATTCAAAAGTGCTGTCAAAATTAACACTGGCTGCTCTAATATTGTTGTTTTTGGTGACTGCAGGTGCTCCATGGTCTTCAAAAGCTTTAAAGTTGGATGACAGTTTGGAAAACAAGATGCATGTGTGTGTACACGTATGCAGAATATGTGTGTGCTCCTCATCTGCTCGTCAGTCAGACAGCCACAGACCAGAGACGAACACACTGCTGCTGTCACTCAGATGACACACCCTGGTCTTTGTTTCATTGTTCTGACAGTCTCACACACACTCACACTGAATGTCGTGCTGATGAGAAGTGATGGACACTGAACACGAGCTGATTGCAGCCTCTGGAGGCACGACCATCATCCTGCCTCTCACTGTGGTGGCCAGAAACACACTGGACAACAACGGGAGAGAGAGAGGGAGGATAATGGAGGTAAAAATAGACCGAGTGAATCATTGAAGACCATAAGGACGACTCCCCAAAGTGTCCGATGTCCATTTGTGTCTCATCCTTGGGGACACGTGCCACCTTCAGACTCCTCATGTAAAGCAAAAGTACAGGTGGAAAAAAAAGACTTGTGGCACGAGCAAACACATGCCAGAAATAGTCTTTTATAGCAGAGGGCAAAATGGAGTGATGGCTATGGTGCATTTCCACATTTCCACAAGCTCAAGTCTCTTTGTTTCAATCATACGATCATTGTTTTCTATTACAGTTAATACTTTATAAAAATATATATATTAATACATAAATACTACTAAAAACATACAGCATCATTTTTGAGACTGGAATGTCGTCTTGCTTGTTTTCCATCTTTTCTGATCTCAAATAAACTGTCACAGTAAAGGCAGCAGGTCCACTGTTGCAAACAAATTCCTGCTATAAAATACTGGCACTGGTATTGGTACAAAAATAGAAATAACAGCATGTCAGATGTTGACATAAATGGAATGTTGTGTATCCCTTGTTTTGTTTGATACTTCAATGTTTTTGGGTTAGCTTGCTTGAAATTTTGCTAGCAGTGTCAGGCAAAAGGAACCTGACTTGTTGCAGATGGAGCACCTGCCTGTTGTCATGACTGTAATGAGATGCCTCACAATAATATGACAGAAAACTAGAGACTGGATGAAGCTGATACTACCTCAATAAGGATATTTAAGGACAAGCCTATTGGATGTGTTGTGAGTAAAGCAACATTGAACGGGCATGTGTATGGAGAAATTTGGCATATATATATATATATATATATATATATATATATATATATATATATATATATATATATATATATATATATATATATATATATATATATATATATATATATATATATATATATATATATATGACCTCCGCCAGCACCACAATGCTCACCCATATTGTGATTTTCACCATGAATATTAGTCCTACCTTTATTTTATCTAAATATTTAGATTCTTTGACCATGAAAACATACCATTGGCAATTGGATTCATAATAATATCTATATTAGTTCAGTAGTTATTCACAAAAATCACAATTTCAGTCATGGCGGATACAGACAGTGATCTGGATGACTCCCAAAATCTAATCAATTGTTTCTTGTCCCAATCCTGACAATTCCTGAAAATTTCATTGAAATCCATCCATAACTTTTGAGTTATGCTGCTAACAGAGAAATAAACAAACTAACTAACTAACAAACAAACATATGACGGCAATAACTTAACCTCCATGGGCCTGTACTACGAAGCTGGATTAGCTCTTAGAGAGATAACTTCCTGGATAAGTTTCGGATTTTCCACACTACGAATGTGGATCTCTTTTTATCCAGACACGTTGCCCCGGTAACTGATGCTGAGCAAACCTGGTCCGGAGCAGGTTAAGTTCCAGGATAAGAGCTCATGGGTGTGACAGACCGCCCGCTGACCAATCGGTTCTCTCGGCGGGCATAAAGATCACAGTCAACAATTTGCTGTCTTGGAAAGTGGCTTGCCCATTTCTGCCAGAACCGGTTAATGTCGGTGCACAAATTGTAAGAGGAGCGCTTCGTCTGGAGCGTTTTTTTCGTGACAGAAGTAATTGGCTTGATTTACCAGAAGAAATCTTGTACGAGAGGCACAGATTTTCACGGGAGGGACTTCTATACATCTGTGACCTGCTGGAGCCTTACGTGGCAAATAATGCACTAAGGTCATTTTGAAAATATGAATGTGATTTTCCTGGTCAAACAAGTTAAAAAAATTAATTGCGTTTAGACAAATGTAGAGTATTTATTAGTATGTTGACCATGATGTTTTAGCAACAATAATGGACACATAGAAAAATCGTTCTTGTCAGTATTTTTATGTTATTTCTGTCATTGGTGTTCACATATTTTAGGTTACAATCACAAGATTCATGATGCAATAAAATTAATCTAAAGGCACATATCACAACATCTGAAGACTGCTGACAAAACTCCATGAAATAAAACAGTAACTTGTTTAATTCAAACTATTTGACATTATTTCTCAATGTCAGTGATAACGTTTGATCCGAGGATGTTTACTTCTGAGAAAAGACAACACATGCTGATAATTGTACTGAACTTTATTATGGATAAAGTCAAGTAACAATAATTTTGGTTTAAAGTTCAATTACAATTACATAAGTAATCATCATATCTTAAATGTTGTCTAATGTAATATGATCTCCAAATTTTGGTAGTAACACCATGAAACTGAGGGACAGAATTTAGTTTGAAGAAATATTTTTAAATATCTAATTTACGTTTAATTTCATTCATAGATTTATCCCGGTGTTATCAACACTGTCCATTTATTATTTTAATTAACAAAAAAGAGGAAATGTTTTACACTGTCCAGTAGCGGTGGATCATGACAATGGGACAAATGTTGTTTTAGATCCAAAGTACACTAAAAGTGAAATTAAATATTATATTTAGGCTAATTATATTACATTTAAAATAAAAAAGATAATTATTCATCACCATTTAAAAGACTATTTAATTCCATAATTTTGGTTTAATGTGGACGAGCTCTTTATTACATTTTAAGCGATTTGTGTTTCTGGAAAATGTAGGAAAATGTGGAAAATGTGCCGGCAATCCCTCCGGCTTCTCGTGGCTACAGTCGTGTTGCTCCTGGCCTGGATAATACTGCGGTACTCCTCATACTTTTGCAGGATTATTTGCTGCTCCTCCGCTGTGAAGTAGGCTGCTCTCTTCTCCATTGTGGAAAATGCTCCGGGGCCGCTAACCACGCCCATTTTATGTGAGCGCGCACAGATCCCAGCCGGATTCACTTATCGAGTTGATAACGAGCCTCGTAGTACAGCAGATCTGGATGACGGAGATCCGGTGAAGTTTAGCGAGATGTCGCAGAGTTATCCTGGATGACTTAATCCAGCTTCGTAGTACAGGCCCCTGGTGGAGATAACCATGGTGTAAATTTAGATGGGCCATAACTTCACTTGCTTTAATGGGCCCCTACAAGACTCTCGGCTCCAGAAAGCTCCAGCCTTGCCCTCACTATCGGGGGTGCAGCCTGTTCCATGTTTTTGTTCCTTCTAGTCTTTGTACCAAGAAACCAGAAGTCTCATGCAAGACTTCTGTATCAACTGTCAACATAAAAACAAACGTGTACGAAATCTGCCGGAGAATCAGACCCCAGAGCGTCCCGTCCTTTGACAGATTAGACTCATAAGTGTTTCGGTCACCTCCCCTTCCCCCCCTATACCTGCTGGCACCCTTCTCTCTTCCCTCTGGACACAGAAAGGTCAGCACCATGACAGCTTCAATAAAATACAAACACCACTACAATGTGACATGGCTAAACCCGCATTGATCTGAAGTGCTGAGACTGAGAGGTGTGGGTGAGAGGGGGGACGTGACCCAGGTTGGAAGGTGACGGCGGCTAAAGCTGCATCGATCCAAGACCGTCATGTGAGAAAAGAGAAGAGAGGAACTGATGGACAGCGGAGAGAGAGGCTGTGACAGCAGGAAAAGGAAACAAAGAGGAGAGGAGGACGGATGACAATGCCACAGAGAAAGCTCCAAAATTGATTTAGAGCCCAGATGGTCCTGTGAACCTGAGAGGAATGAGGGAGAAGAGAGGCTTGGAGGGTGTGAGCGAGCGTGAGGAGACACAGTCCATCCGCCGCCATACTCCAAACGCGCTTATTGACATTTCCTTCTGACATTTGCGCACGCCTTCGATGGCAGAGGACTCAACTTATTGACCTTCTGCCGCAAGCTGATGTCTATTAAACAAGTGTTTTGTGCCGGATGAGTTGGCGTGATGGGTGGCAGCTGGTGTCGCTCAGGTCTGTTGACCTTTTGGCTAACATGTATGTCCTGAAGAGGGTCACAGGAGGGTCGAAGCTGTAGTAGAGTATGGGCATGGGTGCAAAAAATGAGAGAGGAAGCAGCTTTGTCTTGCATCATCTTGTATGTCAGTCTGGTGTCGCGGGAGTGGGTTGCTTGTGGAGCCTGAGGCATGGCTGCAAAATGAGCTTCAACAGTGAAGTCAGCAACAGACAACCATGAAAAAACAGTTTTGTTCCAACATATAAGATAGCACACGTGTGTCATGTTAACTGAATTAGGCAAGTCACACTGAAGCTGCTGGATCTGTACCAGTATGACCAATTTCCCCTCCTTGCCACCTACCTGCCAACTTCCATCTAGATGCAGGCACGGGTAGCCCTCCCACATCTGAGGTTGTGTCTAGAATCAACTAACAACATGCTCATTCATTGATTTGCAAAATTTCTCCATGACATCCTTCACAAGTTAACATAGCCTCAGCCTTTCCCTTAGTTAGAAAGTCATCTGCCAAACCAACTGATGTTGACACCACAAATCCAACAAATATGGACTAGAGTTTTCAATCTATGAGTGTCAGGGTGAGCAGGCCCTGACACGGACTTGTCAGGGACCAGCCAAGACTCTATGAGCGACAGTGGAGCAGTTTTAGGTGGCTGCATCTGTAATGAACTGCTCCATCACAGTCAAAATGACAGCTAGCATGAGCATTCAACCACTTTCTGACATCTGCCACTGTTAGCTGTTGGGTGGCTATTTTTTTTATTGCTATTTGCTGTTTTATGATGTTAAAGGTGGGCTGAACCAGAACATTCCAGACCCTGGTATTTTGATCTAGGGTAGCTTTTGGTTCTTTTAAAATCACTAATTTAGTTGCTATATAGGTCACAGACTTGCTTTATCCGTGCAGGCAGGGGACCTCCAGGGAGCTGTGGGCCCTATGAAAAAAATAGCACATTGACCTCACAACTACAGCACAAATCTCTGGTCATACCTCTATTTTGCAAAGAGTAACAAAAAAAAAGACAATTTAAAAAAACAGGTAACAGTGTAAGCAGTAGGGCTGCCACCTTTTAACCTATATTTGAATATTCCTTTGAGCTTGGGGATTAAAATATGTACCTGAAGTTTAAATAACCATTTAAATATAAACTACACGGTTAATGAGCATACACGCTAGTGCCTAAATGTCTTCAATTTTTAGCATGGATAATTACACACATTCAATTATGATATTTTAGTGCCAGAGTAAGAGATCTCATGACAAAATCTGTGTATATTTCTTTACCATGTTCACAAATGAGGGTCAAAGGGTTTTGACAGTTTTGCAACCTAAGGCTGGTTTTCAAAGGAGTAGTAGTGTCCTTATCACTGTGAGAACAGGATATATTAACAGGATAGATACATTTTTCGGAGAGGCTCTCATCAAAAACAACATACATCTGAGAGAAATAAAACAAATAAAATTTAAACCAGAGGAAACAACATTAGTAACAGCAAAATACTCCTTCATGTCTGTTTGGACACAGGTGCTGCCATGTAGTGCCAGAGGCAGGGGCTAATTTTATTTAAGCAAAGCACCTGATAGAAAAAACTGTCAAGCCACCCCAATATCATCATCATCATCATATCCTCATGTCAATGAATTGAGCATCATATGAAGCACGAAAGTACTCGGTGCCAAGTTGATCATAAAGAGCTGGGTTAAACCCACAAACTCACTCTACCACTGAGAAGGAGAGGTAGACGAGGAATGTCAGAGTTCCCTAAACAACGGAGTCTTCAACTTTCTCCTCAGAAGAAAACAGGGACTCTGGAACAAGTACAGTTTGGTAATTCATTCCAACGTTTGAGAACACCAGAGAAGAAGAGCCTGGCGAGTTGTTTGGAGCCATGCTGAGATGGGAGCTGGAGCCATCCTTCTTACTGTTTTGTCAGCCAGAAGTAAAGGTTTGAATTTGATTGTTGCTGCAACTGAAGCTGATGAAGAGAATGTAGTGGCAGAGTGGAATGTGCCGTTCTGGGCTGCTTAAAGACCAGACATGCTGCTGCGTTCTGGATCATCTGAATGTACAGGGGGGCTGCTAGGAGGGGCCACAATCAGGGCCCCTCCTAGCAGCCCCCCTGCTCCTGAAGTCAGCTGTTCACAAATAATGACACCCATATATATGGAAGAGTTTGTGGGAATGAGATTTTTGGATCCAAGCTGGAAATAGACTGGTGGTTGAGTGGAAGGACTGGCTGGAAGGACAATCAGCTCAGTCTTGGATGGAAGGAAGCTTTCCTTGATTCATGCAGGTATGTCATCAGGTAGGAAAGTGGTGTTAATGTTGTTGAATAAGTATTTTCTTCACAGCTTTCATCAACAACCTTATTGTCCCCAGACGAAACTAGTCCAGAATTAAAAAAAAAACAAGTATTCATCGACAAAAACAAAAACTAAATTAACAGACATTTTCATCAACAAATCAAAACTAGACAAAAATTGGTGTGAATATTCATTAACTTAACCACAAAGGTGTGAGCTTCTTTGGTTTATACTTCAGCTCTAGTTTTCGTGCAATATGTTTTAATTCAATGCATGTTTTTGTGAAGACGTAACTCTTCTTTATGTTAAAGGTATGAAATCTTCATTCACGCCAATTCTTTACATGGTAATTTGCCATCTGTCCCAAAGCCGTTGAGCCATCATGGGCAGCGTTTTGACACAGATTGAAGTCGTCTGGCTCGGATGATAACTCATTTGGAGGAAAACAGGTTTGTAGCTCACAGTCTTCATGACAGTGATTAAAAGAGGGGTGGGGTTTGTAACTACGATGTTTCATTGATGAGTTATTAACTTTGAAAATTTGAATCTGTGAATATCTTTCTAACTTGGTGGGGGACAGACGTAAGTTGAAACCTGCTATTAGCGAGTGATTTTGTTGCCGCTTGAGGGCAGCTGCGGCCTCCCTCAGCAGCTTTGGCACAGATATGGACATGGTGGTGATCTTTCTGCTGTTTCTGAAAACATTCACCACAGTCTGGTACAAACACATCCTTCACACTCTGTCCTTTCCCCGAACATATTCAGCATGTCTAAAAAACAAGAGCAGCCACTGACGTCACTCTCCTGCACCACTTGGAATTGCCAATTCAGATTGAAATAAGGGCCAGTTTTTGCGTCATAAAACGTGCTGCCTAAAGAAGAAAATGAAAATGCAGTTTGGATGATTTAGTATTTATTTTAGTTATGAGTCAAAATTGTGGCCATAAAAGCATATATCCTTCCTATTTTCAAATTTGACAGTTCAGATTGAATTGCATTTTTTGAAAGTCCAATCTTAAACATCTTTTTCTTTTTCATTTTAATTAAGTCACATAATGAGATTTTAAAATTTGACAATTCAGATTAAATTTTGGTAAGTATTTGCTGGGGCATATTTTAAAAATCAAATCTTTAATGTCTTTTGTTTTTTCATTTACATTAAGTCACAGAACGAGCAATTTCTTGAACAAGAAAATGAAAATTAAGGTTGGAAAAATTATAATTAATATCATCTATGAGCCAAGAAAAGCTTTATTCTGAAATAAAGCCATTTTAATTTGGATTCTGCTCCTTATTTTCTTTCGTAAAGAAGGACATCGTCTTAACTAAGGGACTGCCTTAGCTAAGTGGTGGTGGAATCCAAATGTAAAAACATGACTTCAGAAATTCAAGGAAACATAAAACATTTCTTACACTTAACATAATATTTCAGTCAACTAAATTTACAGTAGATTTTGTTGTTTTGTTGAAATTTCATAATCTAAAACTAGATTAAAATAAAAAAAATTAAGATGGCTAAATTATGACTAAAACAACAAAAAAAAAAATTAAGGCAAAAGAATAAAACTAAAACAAAATTAAAAAGTGTTGTCAAAATTTACAATGTGGGAAAGAGTGTTGTCAGCATGGCAATGGTAGGAGAGACCATGTCCGTCAATAACTACAATTACAGACATGACACATATTTGGCCATTTCATAATCCACATTCAATTCCCATCATCATTATAGCTGTTAATGTAGATATTAACATGATCCCTCTACCATGGTTGATACATCTATAACTAGAAAAGCACTCAGAGAGCGCAGACTTCCACCAGCACCACAGTCCTCTCCCATATTGTGATTTTTACCATAAATATTAGTCCTACCTTAATTTCATGTAAATAAAGGTAGGACTATGTTTTCATGGTCATGTTGACCTTGAAAATATATCATTAGCAATTGGTTTAACAATGATATCTATTTTAGTTCAGTAGTTATTCACGAAAATCGCATTTTTCGTCATGGCGGATCCAGACGGTGATCAGGATTAACACCAAAATTGAATCAGTTCTTCCTTTTCCCATGCTGAACATTTCCTGAAAATTTCATCAAAATCCATCCATAACTTTTTGAGTTATTTTGTTCACAGACAGACAGACAAACAGACTCTCCCAAAAACATAACCTCCTGGGGGAGGCAATTATTTTTATCATCACATAG
Organism: Scarus forsteni; assembly: GCA_036419115.1. Classification (NCBI taxonomy): domain Eukaryota; kingdom Metazoa; phylum Chordata; class Actinopteri; order Labriformes; family Labridae; genus Scarus; species Scarus forsteni. The sequence continues at coordinate 2,643,392 of JAZDUH010000150.1, read as the reverse complement.
TCATGAGGTCCCTCTTGAAAATGAGATGTCACACTTCGAGAGGCCTTTAATATATTTGTACTTAACAGAGACAAATATGGTAGGGATGCACTTGTGGTCTGGGCACTCATAAATCATTGATTATATTGCTATAAAATGATCACCGCAACCATTCAGACATGAGGACCCTCCTGAAAACGAGATGTAGCATCTCAAGAGTCTAACCTCTGGACCTATGGTTCATAGATGTGTCACCAGCTTTAGTTCTTACTTTAGTCCACTTGTCTCCTCTTACCTCCCTTTCTTCACCCTCACACTCAACACAGCATCGTGTGGATTTGCTGTTCATCATGAGACTGGGATCCACATTCAAGATTTCCTGCTGCTTAACAGAGGGTTTTTTCTTGACACCATGATGGAGGGATTCATGATTGGCTACATGGATTCATGTTGGGTGTTGGTAGTACATGTTTACACACGTGGACAAAATTGTTGGTACCCTTCATTTAATGAAAGAAAAACCCACGTTCACTGAAATAACTTGAAAATAACAAAAGTAATAATAAATAAAAATTTCCTTAAAATCAGCTAATGAAAATCAGACATTGATTTTAAATTTTGGTTCATCAGAAATATTTTAAAAAACAAAATAATGAAACTGGCTTGGACAAAAATGATGGTACCCCGACAAAGGATTGAAAATGGTGTGACCATAGGGACATGTTAAACTAAGGTGTGCCCTGTAATTATCATCACAGGTGTCTCCAAGCTTGTAATCAGTCAGTCTTCCTATTTAAAGGCTGAAAAGTGGTCACTGTGCTGTTTGGTATCATGGTGTGTACCACACTGAACATGGACCACAGAAAGCTATATATATATATATATATATATATAATAAAATTATAGACAAGCATGTTAAAGGTAAAGGCTATAAGACCATCTCCAAGCAGCTTGATGTTCCTGTGATTACAGCTGCACAGATTATTCAGAAGTTTAAGGTCCACAGGACTGTAGCCAACCTCCCTGGACGTGGCTGCATGAGGAAAACTGATGACAAATCAAAGAGATGGATAATACAAATGGAAACAAAAGAGCCCAGAACAACTTCAAAGAGATTAGAGGAGAACTCCAAGGTCAAGGTACATCAGAGTCAGATCACACCATCCATCACTGTTTGAGCCAAAGTGGACTGAATGGAGGACATCACTGTTGAAAGCAAATCATAAAAAAGTGAGACTGGAATTTGCCAAAATGCATATTGACAAACCACAAAGCTTCTGGGAGAATGTCCTTTGGACAAATGAGACAAAACTGGAGCTTTTTGGTAAGTCACATCAACTCTATGTTCACAGACACAAAAATGAAGCATACAAAGAAAAGAATACTGTACCTACTGTGAAACATGGAGGAGGCTCAGTTTTGTTCTGGGGCTGCTTTGCTGCATCTGACACAGGGTGTCTTGAATCTGTGCAGGTACAATGAAATCTGAAATCTATCAAGACATCCTGGAGTGAAATGTGCTGCCCAGTGTCAGAAAGCTTGGTCTCAGTCACAGGTCATGGGTCCTCCAACAGGATAATGAGCCAAAACACACAGCTAAAAACACCCAAGAATGGCTCAGAACAAAATACTGGACTATTCTGAAGTGGCCTTCTATGATCCCTGATCTAAATCCTGTTGAACATTTGTTGGAAGGAGCTGAAACATGCAGTCTGGAGAAGACAGCCTTCAAACCTGAGACAGCTGGAGCAGTTTGCTCATGAGGAGTGGGCCAAAATACCTGTGGACAGGTACAGGAGTCTCATTGAGAGCTACAGAAATCACCTGATTACAGTGGTTGACTCAAAACCTTTTGCAACAACACATTAGGTTAAGGGTACCATCATTTTTGTCCAGGCCAGTTTCATTAGTTTGTTTTTTAAAATAATTCTATTGGACTACAATTCAAAAGCAAAGTCTGATTTTCATTAGTTGATTTCAGTAAATTTTTATTCATTATTACTTTTCTCAGTTTCAGCTTATTTCAGTGACCATGTGGGTTTTTCTCTCTTTAATGGAAGGGTACCAACAATTTTGTCCATGTCTGTATATGCATAGGTGTATTTAGATATCTATCTATCTATCTATCTATCTATCTATCTATCTATCTATCTATCTATCTATCTATCTATCTATCTATCTATCTATCTATCTATCTATCTATCTACATATATATATATATATATATATATACATATATATATATATATATATATATATATATATATATATATATATATATATATATATATATATATATATATATATATATATATATATATATATATATATATATATATATATATATATATATATATATATATATATATACATACATAATGAAAAGCTTTATGCTCTACTGTAAAGTGTCTTGAGATAACACTTGTTATGAACTGGCACTATACAAATAAAGATAGATTGATTGATTGATTGATTGATTGACTGATTGACTGATATCTGCACCAAGCAAGATGGTATATGGTGAGAAGAGCAGGAGACTTAGCACTGAACCTTGAGGTACCCCTATTAATAAGCAAAATGAATCAAACTATCCTGCCTGCCATTATACTCTAAAGGATCTTCCTGTGAGGTTGGACTTGAACCTGAACAGATCCTTAGGCAAAGTTCAGAGAGTGCTTACTCATATACTCAGCTGATGCACCATGAAGAATAAATAATGTGTTTATGTTCCCATTCAGACCTGTAGCCTTGCAGTGGAAATGTTGGAAAGGATAAACTCAGTCTGCCTCTATGGTAAGAAGGAAGAGGCAGTCAGGGCTGAGGATCTCAGTATGTGATGATTGTGTGAGGAGAAAAAGTGTGAGCAGGGATGGAGAAAGTTGGAGTCCTAATCACACTTAATCACAGTGACCTGCTGGCTTGGGGTGCAGCAATCACCGGTTTCATTACAGCCTCTAATTTTCTGTGATATCCTCCTCCTCTCTGCACACACTCACAACCATGCACACACACACACACACGTACTGAGGCTGACATTTCAGAACAAAAAACACACTGCAACAAAAATACACACGTAGGCGCACACATTCATCAACACGCTGTTATTACCCGCCCGCCGATGGACGGCTAAATGAAGCAGAAAGCAACAAGCTCCATACACACACACAGAAAATCAGTCTCAAGAGAGTGAGAGTATGTGTGTGTGCATGTGTGTGTGTGTGTATCAGTATATTTGTAAAACAGAGCATCAGCATTCACCAAGACTCTGATTCACACCAGAAAGAATCGGAGAAACCCCCCCTCTGCTAACTGACTCATTTCTTCATCCCTTCATCCTCCTTTTCCTTATCGTCACGCCTTCATCTGCTTTCCCCTTTTCCTCCATCATTTCTTACTCCATTTCTTATTCTTCTCCCTGCATTCCCCTCTTTCTTCTTCCTCCTTGTGTCTTCATCTCCACTCACCCCCTTAACCTCTCCATTCCTCCCTACTGACCCCCTGGGCCTTCCCCCCTCCATCTCTTCTTCCCCTGCTTCCTCCTCTTTCCATTTCTTCTCCCTCATCTCTCCTCTTTACTCGCTCAGTTCACCTAACCTGGCACACCAGATTGACTGTTCAATGCGCTACACTTGTCCATCAGGGTCCATCAGCCCATAGAAAGTGTTCGGGAATGAGCATAACCTTCCAAAGGATGAAAGGTGATTGGATGATCACACTCATTATGGGCCAGTCAAATAATGTAGTGGGTAAACACTACTGCTGCAGTGTAAAATACAAAATATAAGCCACTTCATTGAACATACGCTCACCAGAATTCACTCATCTCTCTCCAACACTCCAGGTCTGGAGCTCGTCTGTTGTACTTGGTTTTGCTGCGTTTCTTGCTCTTGTTGGTGTTTTCTGGGTTTGATTGTTTTGGGCTTTGTTTTGATATTAACATTCAGCAGTTTATCTCTTCTTGAATGGTATGGAGTTGTTGTAGGTACTTTGCTCTGTTTGTCCATTGTAATAAACAGGGCCATGATAATTATGTGTTGAAGTGAATAGTGGGTCCTAAAATTCCAATCAAAATGATTTTATTAAAATTAAAGAAAAACTGCACATGTGAACATGGCTATTGTTTTGAAATCAACTTAAAAAAAAAAACAGCTGAATTGTTTCAGTAGATCTCCAGGTTGGATTCTGCTCACACCCTGTGATGTGGTGAATCTTGAACTTCAGCTTTCATCATGGACAGTCATGAATTGTTCTTCTATGTGGACTTCAGTATACATACATGTAGACCTTTGCTTTAAAGCATCACTGGTGCTGAAACTTGTTTTGCTGCTTTACAACAGAGCACAAGCTAATGTTGATGCTATGATCAGAAACCTATGAAGGTCAGTTCCTAGTACATGTATTGCTTCTCTGATATATGTTTACAGCAAATACTTATGAGGATATGATGCTAGAATTGCACTATTTATGTGCAAGTGTTGGCTCAAATGCTTTCTTTTATATGATGGTCTCATGTTTATAGGGTTGGACAAATGGAACCTTCAATCATTTTGACCTGAGGGAAAATACGTATGTGGTCACCTTTAAACTGCAAGCTTGGAAATAGCTAATAGACATTGTTAACTTTTACAAAACTGTTTAATTAAGTTTTAGTTACCGTATTTTTCCTAAATATATTTAATTATAGTCATAATTTGGTCATCTAAATTGTTTTAATTTCAGTCTGATGTTAGTTGATAAAATTTCACAATAAATTTAGTCGATGAAATTTACTGTAAATTGAGTCGACCAAAATATGAAGTGTAAAGGGTAAGGCATTTATTTATGTTTCCTTGAATATCTAAAGTCATGTTTTACACTTAGACAAATGTATTTATGTTCTTCATCAACTCGTTTTAAAAATATGTGTGATTATTTCATTACCTTATCAGCACTGCTACAGTGTAAAGCCAAGTAAAAACACATCAGCAGTCCATCACGTTTGAAGAGCTGCAGTCCATATCAAGGTTGATTTGGGCAGCTGATATGTCAACTTCATCTGTATCCAGAATCCACTTGACAGCAACAAGATGAGGGTTTTGTGGATTTCATGTCCGCTAACGTATCTTTAGCTTCGGTCTACTCATCATTGCATTAATGTCCTGGTAGGATGACTCACCCGGAGATGCTGCTTCAAGTTTGTTGTGCTTTTGTTGGTCATAATTATGCCATACCATTTGCACAGAGACTCGTTCACCACAGCATCAAACATGAAATGTGTCCATACTATCCTTTTACCTCCCAGGTTTGGGTGTGATTCATGCAGCAGAACATGCGATGAATCCAACTGCGCTAGAGAGAGTGGCTCTGAATGATGTCTTCTGCCACCACAAAGCTAAAGCAGCTGTGATGGGATGTCCCTCTTAACTCATCCAGCCTTCAACTGTGATCGGATATATTCCTAACTTGTTCCTACTTTCTACATGACCAAATTAGGTCTGATTTGTCTAAATCTCTGTCAAACATTTTTGTCTTGATTTTATTTGTTGACAAAATTGTCAGTTAATGTAGTTTGAGCTATGTCCAAGTGCACTTTTTTTTTTATTAGTTTCTGTCTCGTTTTCATCAGGGGAAAAAAGGTTGTTGATGAAAGCTATGGTGAAAATAATTAGTCAACAAAGCTTACTGTGCAGATCGACCAAAAATGTCAAATTTTTGTGTTCCATAATGGCATGGACATTTCATATGGGCTTTAAAGATGGCTGTGTAAATCGGTCCAAGGCTCTGTTGTATTTGTGTTCAATCTGAACAGCATATTTCTGAAACCAGACTTTACCCCCTCACCTTTACCTGCACAAACACTCCCACACTGACACACTACTGTTTACATAAAAACAGCATGTGTGTGATGGTCCCGTACACTCGCCTTCACCTCGCTCACACACACAGACTAATAATACCCTGTTGCTCCCACTCAAGCGTCGACTCAAGTGGGTGCTGCAGAAGCTCTTAGATAAGTCTCTGCTGATGAATTCACACACTCCTCTCCTCACATCCTCGCTCCTCGACAAACATTAGCGCTGGCTCCTGTGCTAAAATATTTGACACTGCACACACACCTTCACTCACATGCAGCTCAGCGGCGTGCCATTAAATCCGGTCAGGACTCTTTGTGCTTACATAATTCATTAGATGCTCTCTGTCACCGAGAGCAGTAATCCCCCTCTAATCTGATGCTGTTAATTCATTTGTCCTACATCGCCCCCCATCCTCACCTCGTCGTCGCCTGACACTGAGATGACGGCGAGGGGAGGGGAGGAGGGGTAACATAACGAAGACAAGGAGATGCGAGGTGAGGAGGTCAGCGGAGGAAGAGCGGCGATGCAAACCCACTCAGACTTTAAAGTAACGATCGAGACCACAATTAAATCCTGACTGACCTCGCTTAATTAAACGACCCAATCCTCGTCACAATGAATGTTTTAATTTAGCTCAATCAGGGCACTCTGAGGGAGGACCAGAACATTATTTTAATATGAATTAATTTAAAAATCATTTCAAAGATTCTGAATATTGGCTTCAAGTGGCCTGGGGGTTTCTTTGTCTGAATTATGGACATTTCGCACACTTTCATTTGGCTGAAAAAGACCATTTAGACCTGGTTATTCTGCTCCGGAAGGATCTATTCTTCAGAGTGAATACACTCTGTAAGAAAAGAGTGCCCAGAAAAGAGCAGACCAAAGAGGACAAAGTAGATAAAGGATAATCAAGAAAACAGAGATGAAGGTCTTTGGTCACCAAGATGGCCGCTTGATAATTACTCTTACTGCAAGAGGACCAGAGCTTGTCAGCTTTGTAGCGCTCTTGAACAACCAGATTTATTTAGATTTTCATACTACCAGGAAAACAGAGAAGTTTATTCTATTAAAGTTTATCTTCAGAGTTTTTATGGGGTAACGACACAGCCATGGTTTGGATCATAAGTTTACCCGATGAAAACACACTGTAAGTTCATTACTGAGCAGGTAAACCAAATTACAATAACACAGGTTATCAACAGCACCATTTTTTAACATTTGTACTTTTAGCTACTACTTATTTGGAATGGAGTCATAGTTGTATAATCGGTAAATGTCACTGGTGAGACACAATAAGACTTCACTGTGTGAAAAACAAAGAATGGAGGAAGGGGATGTCAAAAAACGACCAAACATGCAAGAAAAAAACCCCACAAGACCAGAAAAAGAAGAAAACTGACCACATTGACACACACAATCAGAATGAAAGAAGTTCTCACAGAGAAAATGAAACTCATTGTAACATTTATCACAACAACAATACTGTAACACACATGTCAATAAAAAAATTACATTTAAACAGTTCTCTCTTTATACTGTTTGTTTCACTGAATCTTAAACACTAAAAAAGAAAATTACAAAACAGAAATGACAAAATCCTTAATGACACCAAACTGCTCAGATGCTCAAACTATCCAAAAAAAGATTGACACAAAACTGCTGGTTCTCCAGACATTGAGAGCAAGACAAAAACAATCACAGAGGGACACAAAACATCTGAGATGAGGGTTGAATTAAGTCAGAAAATACTCAAAGAGGGACTGGAACTACTATTTATTATCAACTTCCAAAAATGTCATAATGCACAGCAACAAGAACAATCAACATGACTGACAACATAGGACGGTGAACCAACCATAGAGACACAAAAAAGCAGGAGGCATGAAAAATAACAACAAAATAAAGAATAAATTATGTTGAAATTTACAGGCACATAAAAGCTGCAGCCAACAGGGAGCCAAAATGATCAAATATGAACAGAGACCACCAAAGACTTCTGTTTCAACTGTTAGAATGATGTCTTGTCTGTGGCTATAAGGATCCTTACATGCTAGTTATGACTAGTATCATTTGTTTAAAAAAAAGATAACAAGTAGATACAACTTGCTGCAGATTTTTCAGCTGCACATCCATGATGAGAATGCTAGGGGGTTGGCTTGGTAGCTGGGGAGAAGCAAGCTGACCTAATGGGGCAAGGTCCCTGGTCATGGCTGTTACACTGCTGCTGATAAGCAACTCAGGGTGTAGGGTTTGCACTGTTCCCTAAAACTTCATCCAAAGAAAAGATCTATGAATTAAGTAGTGTGAACATTCCTTGGTGCAGAAGTGAGGTGCAGGAATGACAAATTGAAAAGTCTCACCCTAGCATGCGCTCCCATACCTGAGCTGACCTGGAGGTACGATGTAGGTGATGTGAAAGACAACACTGTCCCAGTTTAAAGTCCACCTACAATGGGACCAGCCTTGGCAGTGAAAAAAGGTTGCTTTAATAACTTAAAAATCAGCAATCAGCAGCCAAACCACCAAGTTCTAGGCCCCTGTGGCAGGTAGAAACACATATCCTATCCAACCTGTAGCTCTGTCCAACTAATCAGTTCCAACTTTCTCCCCTGTCCTATCAAAATAAAAGCCTAAAAGTCGATGGAATAAAACTGAAGGGGAAAAAAAGGCTCACTTTTTTAAATGTCCATGCTGTAGCAACAAAATGTATCTCCTGTTGGACCAATTCAAGTTTGAGACTGGCATAAATCAAGGAAAATGGGCTCATTGATTTAATTTTTTTGATAATTTAGTGATGACTACACAAACCATCTCTGGTCTGAGGCATATTTGAGGTTTATTTGAGCTCTGACTTTAATGAAACAATAATTCAGAGGTCAATAAATCCCACAAAGCAACAGTTATACAGCTTGTAATCCTTTATGCACAACCCCATTCACTCTTTTTTCATCTTTTAGTCTGGCTCCATCTTTCAAAGTCTCCATCCTTCATCCCCTTCCTCCCACTCGTCCCCATCGCTCTGCCCACAGACCCATTAAGCAATCATCACCCAAATGGCAGCTCATTCATTCACTTTGTTTTGGGAGCTGCTGCTCACACACATCCACACTGCTCCTCGGCGAGCACGGTGTGAATTCACTGCATTCATCTGCAGAGTGGTGCTAAGAGCAGCCGCGTGGTGCTAAAAGCAGCGCTGGAAACACTCAGCTGTGGAGTGGGAAAGCTCCAGGCGCTCCGTATCGCTCTCTCACACAGACACACACACTCTCCTGTCCGCAGCTCTCTGTGGGCTTTTTAAATGTCGTTCAGCTCGGCGCCAGGCGTGTTTCTCTGAGATAGTTGCTTTACTCAAACGCTCCGACAATGAAGCTCTCCCTCAGTGATTTGCTCTAGTGATGCCATCCTCTCACTCGCTCTGTTTGTCTGCTAGCTATCACGGGCCAGATTAGCCGTGGTCCCCCCGCACAACTGTCCCGCATGCTAGAGCAGAGACAGATTACACGCCCAGACCGATGCGGCCTTCACACGCCAACCACAGAGGGCCAAATTATCTGAGACGCTCCTGCTGAAGCAGTGTGACTTTCTCAGAGTACAGACAGAGTCAATAAGAGCAAAGACTGATAGCTGCTCTGAAGGAAATCAACAACCATATTTTCTGCTTGGTTTGTCTCAAAGCTGCACAAGATTGAAGTGATTCAATCTAAGAGCAACATGTGGAAGACGACAGGATTAGGATCAGGACTGACTGAGGACTCCTCTGAGGGAGAATTCTTTTTGTTTCTGGATTTATTTAGGGGCTTTGGCCTTTATTTGATATAAAGGGCTGTAGAAGGGAGTTGGGAGACAGATCAGTAAGCACCATCTGCCAGGGTCGTGCTGTACATGTTACACCTGAACATTAAGCACCAACCTACAAGCACAGTGAAAGGTTACTATGTCACGTGATATCCTTACATTCATAGAGACACAGGAGCCTTGACACTCAACCAGAGCCAAGATATTAGAACCTGTGTTTTTTCTAGCTGATACAGATGAATACGGCCAAAGTGTCAGATGTGAAAATGTGCCCATGCACGGGTAAATAAAAAATTAATAACTACAGACCATTGTGTTACAACAGATCTATCTTTCCAAGCTCCATTATAAATAACAACTGTGCTCGGCCCAATGTGGCTTGGCCAAATTAGAGTCCCTTAGAGCAGAAAGAGGTTGAAGCTGTGAGAGAGATGACCACATAAAGTGACTACTCCTACTGACATTTGCATAGATGTTAAAGTGATGGATTGAATAAGCTTACAATCATTGGCCTCAGTTGGAGTATTTTTCCTATCCTAAAATAGTATAAACATCTCCATTTCTATAAGTTTAAAGTTTAAAACATTTACTTCCTGTAACAAAGATTCAGTACAGCATGTTGTGTTTATTTATGTTTAAGTGCCATCCTAACCCCAGCAGAACTAGTGAGGTTGTAGGTGTCAAAGGGAGACAGCAGGGGAAGCACTTCACTAGTCCCTCTCAGCCATTACAGCCATGGCCTGAGGAGAATTTGTGTCCTGAATCATTTACTCATTATTCCACTTTTCAGGTATGTGTCCTCTTTAAAAAGAGATGTAGTTTCCTTGAATTATAGTTAAAATGTAGACATGCTCAGGAGAGTGTTTATAAATGTTATATGTCTATGCATTGTTTAGTAATTAGGAATTACATAATGAGTGAATGAGTAGCCTTGCGAGCTAACCGTGGCGATGCTAGCTGGGCTACACTGTTGTCTATATGGTCCAAAGTGGTGGGAAGATTTACTGTTTTTGTAGTTTTAAGCTAATGTATGTACTGAAATGCCGGACAACAGAATGTGCAGTTAGAGCAGGATTTAAAGTTACTGTAGATAATTTGGGTAAGATGAGCCTACTTTGTTTCAGTGTTTTCTGTATTATATGTCAAATAGACATGTTACTGAAGTGTTTATATGTTTTCTGTGGTAATATTATCCAGTGCAAGTCTGTAAGTTGTGATGCTGCACTGAAAAGTTGTTGTTGAAGTAAGTCATTACAGCCATGGCCTGAGGAGAGTTTGTGTCTGTGAATCACTGAGTCATTACTCCCCTTTTCAGGCATTTACAGCAACAGATTCCTTTGTTTGTCAGATCTGGACCATGTTTCTTTATCAAGTGTAAAACAAGCAACAACAATAAAAGTACTTATAACTAGACAGCATATTTTGTTCTACTTTTAACATGTACAGTGGTAGCACGGTGGCGCAGCAGGTAGTGCGCGTACCTCACAGCAGAAAGGTTCCCAGTTCGATTCCGGGGTGGGACAGGGGCCTGTCCATGTGAACTTTGCATGTTCTTCCCGTGCATGCGTTGGTTCTCTCAGGGCACTCCAGCTTCCTCCCACTGACCAAAAACATGCTCATTAGGTTAACTGGTGACTCTAAATTGCCCTTAAAGTATGAGTGTGAGCGTGAGCGGCTGTCTGTCTCTCTATGTGGCCCTGCGATCAACTGGTGACCGGTTCAGGGTGTACCCTGCCTCTTGCCCAATGACAGCTGGGATAGGCTCCAGCCCCCACCGACACTGAAAGGGATAGCCGGGTATAGAAAATGGAGGAATGAACATGTACAGGTGGTAGTTTGTTCTATGAAGTTGCAAATGTTTTGTGCTTTAGAGCCCGTCTACTACAACACTGTAACAAAGTAAATGGCCTGAAGTTCATTCTTTCTTTTTTTTCTCAAACTTAAAAACAAAGTCTAAACAAAATAACACATAATACCAAACAACTGTACATGTCCATCATATAAACTAAACACATATAAGTACTGACATATGTGTGTCAAAACAACAATCCAGTTTGAGAAAAGAATGAAGGAAATTCATTTTTTTCCCTTCCAAAAAAAGGAAAAAGATGGAGGGTCTTGTTCCTTGACCCAATTCTGAGACAAAATTCTTGTTCTTTACCTCTTTAATGAATGTGATTGAAGGATTGATCATCAAATCACCTGCGGGATATGCGACTTGGGCTGAAGATATGGTGCTGTGGCTAAATTTAACGAGGCCATTCCTGCTACATTAGTTCAGCATTTGGGCCAATTAATAACTATGATGTTAATTATAGCCCCTCTCATCTGAGTCAGCTTGTTGTTATAAAGCTCCAAAGATCCACTTTGGACTTTATTGCCCCACTGGGACAAAAAGTATTAAGTGCCAGGTTGGACACTTTACAATTGTCTTCATGATCTAAGGGTGTAATGGTTTGATAAGTGACAGTATCAACTGGTGACTTTCAGCAGATTGTGTTCCTACAAGTCATTGTTAATCAGCTGATAAAAACAGAGTGAGTCCTTGTGAATGTTGGGTCAAGGAACAAGGACCTCCATCTGATCCTGAATTAAAGTGAGTTAAAATCTGAGCAACATGTTTAAGCCTCCCCCTTCCCACTAAGTTTTAAGTTTCTGAAACAGCCCTTAAATCAGCCCAACACAGATTTATCTATAAAAAAAGTACTGTTTGAAATTCAAAAAAATGTCCAAACTTTCTGTGGTCTTAATTTACAACATTTAAATTCAGATTTTTTAGAATGAAGATTAATTTGCAGAAGCCCCAGGGAGATGAATCGTGTATGCAGCAGCACCCCTGTCTTGATATGAGCAGGTTTTCCTACATCAAGTTTAGAGCCTTCATCCCTGACCCCTTGGTTTTTTTGCATAGCATATGGACAAAATAACAAGACCATTGGTGGTTCCTCCTGTAAGTGAATTTTTGTATAGTTTATACCAGAGGAATGGAGTAAGACAGAAAAAGGAGACAGAGAAGATTGATTTAAGCTCAGGCCTCTGAGGAAAGAACCAGTCTGAACAGGATAAAAATACCTCCTGCAGGCTGCTAACAGTTACATAATCCTGTTTATACTGATCCTAAAAACATTAAAAACATAACTGGAGCAGGGCTTATACAACAAATATCACCCAAAACATTGTACAGATATTACAGAATCAAAGCTTCTGAAGGAACACAAAAAATCACATCAAGTAAATGTAACAGTGTAGATGCTTTCATTAATTAAGGTAGAATGAAACTATAAACAAAGAGGACTTGACCATGTATACATTCTTTTACTCAGCATTTCTCAACAGGGTGTCTTCTAGCTTTTAAAGGAGTGCCTTAAAAATGTAGTTGTACTTTTCCAAGTTTTGTAATGATTATGCATATTCTCTTGAAATTATAACAAGTGTCTATGTTACTAAATTACTTGGCAAACATCAGAAAGCATTACACAATTGGCAGAACTTTTTTCACTTGGTGGGTGTTTGTTGAAGAAGGGCAAGAAACTCGACTAAACAAGCATCACCATCATTATCTAAATCCAAGCCATTATTTATATCATGTATGAGCAGCGAGGGCAGATAGAGGTAATATATTCATTCATTCACTTTTAACACCCCTCATCCCTTTCGGGGTTGCGGAGGGGCTGGGGCCTATCCCTGAACCAGTCACCAGCCAATCGCAGGGCCACACGCAGTGACAGACAGCCATTCATGCTCACAGTCATACCTAAGGGCAATATAGAGTCACCAACTAACCTAATGAGCATGTTTTTGGTTTGAGGTAGGACGCTGGAGTGTCCAGGGAGATACTTATTGCAACATCTTGAGAGGTCTTCCAGGTGGGGCAAACTGAGGCTGTGCAAAAAAATTGAAAAATGGAGGTTTCAACAAAAGTTTTATTATTTCAACCAGTCCAAACAACAATCCAAACCAACACAGGAAACTCAGGTAAGTCTCTTCTTCAACTTAAAGTTCAACCAAAAGTGACCCCAAAGGGTAATAAGGTTCTCTGATAATCTGTCCAATAAAAATCAAGCAAAAGTGTCCAACTTTCCTGTTTTCAGAAGGTTTATCTCCAGCTGAGGTTCCCCAACTTCAGGCTTCTCCCACCTTCTCGGTGTGGTCATCTCTTCTCAAGTGTTTTCCCTGATTGCCTTTTCTAGTTTCTCTAGGTCCACTCCCCTAGCCCTGCTTCAATCAGGTGGCTCAGACACCTGCAGCTGTCTGATTCCTGGTATCTATCTATCTATCTATCTATCTATCTATCTATCTATCTATCTATCTATCTATCTATCTATCTATCGATCTATCGATATGTATATATATATATATATATATATGTATATATATATATATATGTATATATATATATATATATATATATATATATATATATATATATATATATATATATATATATATATATATATATATATATATATATATATAAACTTTTATTTTTGACTACTTAGAAAAAATCCATGCTCCTTCATGCAAGGGTCCTGCAGTTTAGTTTCATGCGTATTTCTTTCAAGAAATTCATGAAGTGCTAATTGTAATCTGAAAATAGTAAACGTAACATAATGTGGAGTTAAAACAAGTCACAATAAGCACACAGGACCATTTAGAGTTGCTTAAGAATTTATCTGATGACTGTAGTTATAGGCAGGCTAACACTACCCAGTGTTTGAGCTAAGCTCAAACAAGTGGCTAAGCTAAGCTAGTGGTGTGTGAGCTTTGCCCGTCTCTTCCTTCTTACTGCAGCACTGTTGAAAGAATGATGTCTATCTGCTTGTCATGGACTCTCGAGTGAGGCAAGAGACAGAAACAACAACAAAAAGAAAAGTTGGTGTATACATTTTATAAGAATCCTTGAATGCTTCACGCCAGCTTTGAACTCATTCAATGATTTAAGTAGCCTAATGACCTAATTAGCGCAGCGTTATTACGTTTAATATATCACAACAATTATGACGAGGGGCTGAGTGGGAAGCTCAATGGGTCATTCCTTAAACATTATGATCAGCAATCAAGTATTCTACCCAAAAGGTTTATGAATAAATGCACATTTCTGCTTTGTTTTATTCATGCTGTTGTTCACTTTGTTGAGCTTAGAGGGATCACAGCTCTTCCATCTATGTACATAAAAATGTACTTTTTTCAACCCGGCTCTGGAGCCTAATCAAACACATTTGTCAACCAAAATGCAGAGTAACACACACACACACACACACACACACACACACGCACACACCCACACAGTCCAATATGACAGCAGGTAAGTCAAATTGATTATGGGACTGTAATTCTGACCATATGTGCTGTATTTGTGCCCATCAGTGCTTAACAACAGAGCTACATAAAGTGTGATTTATGGACGTCTGCTACATAAACATGTTCTGTCAGGACGTCTGAGAGCATTATCATGTTTATGAGGCTCTGATGAAAACAGCTTCACTGCAGGAAACACCAAGAAGGCTCTGCTGTGGAGGGGACACTGTGAAAGCTTGAGGAAGGCACAGAAGGCTGCAGGAAAGAGTCTAAAAAAGGCAGTAAAGTATTTTTTATACAGAAGTGTCCATTCATGCCCCTTTCCTCCATTCTTTGCAGTCATCTTGTCTTGAGCCTGCTGTGCAAGTGAGAGCCCTTTCAGCTCAATCAAAGTCTGCAGTCACGGATATTTTTCCACTTTTTATAAGTGTGGAAGTAATGCAGTAGGCAGCATGCTGTGACAACCTGAGCTGGCTGTTAGCGAGAGTGGCTTTTACCCTCTCATGTAATCACACAGTGACCGTTTCTCATTCTGAGTCCCCACCGGCCGCCATGATCATGCTAGTCCACTTAATACGTTTAACAGCAGTTGTATATTGGGCCCTGCAGGTCGGAGGCCTTAATATTAAGATGTTCTGCTTAAGAGAGACCAGGCCAAGAGGGCACACGGACATGATGAACATCAGTTATTTCATCTTTTGACAGAGTTTTGTAAGAATTGATATTGCTACAGCAAACTTTGACCAGTCTGCAATTTTCCCACAATCTGCTCATGTACAATGCAACTTCCAAAAAATCACTCCCGGTCTCGTTAATCAGTCAATTTTCACATCCTGTTCTTTGATACTTCTCTGGTGTGTTTTAGAAACACCATAACACACTGATTGGCTGTATGTTCAAGGGGAGTCTAGTTTCAGTGGGAGCAGCTTACCTGCCTTCAAAGTGACCAAAAACAACAAGTAGACAGAGTGTAGACCAAGCACTATTGTTTGCCTGTAATTGTTTTTTTTCCTTGTTTGTTATTGCACATTCCCTCCTAAAGTTCTCTTGTAATCTTGTGTTTCGAACTGCTAATGGCTCCACCAAATGAACAAACTTGTACTGAAATATTTGTATGTTAGTGCTGGAGGCTACAGTCTTGCTCTGTGACACAGTAACAGGACTTATTCTTACTATCTGTTCCCAAAGTTCACATAGATATGGGTAAAATAACTTAAGATCTGCTGCTCCTGCAGACTAACCCAACACAAGATAGACTGCTGAATACATTTCACTAGACCAATCACACAGAGTGTTTGGGCATGGGCATAACCTTGCTAAAAATCTGGCAGGTGATCAGACAATAAATCATACACTTATATTACTGGCCAATAATATCAAATCAAAAATTAAATTCAAATTTATTGTCATTCAGTTAATACCAATGTATCAACAGGACGAGATACATACATTTATACATCCCTCTGAAATAAATAAATAAATAAATAAATAAATACATAAATAAATAATGATAATATTAATAATAATAATAATGTTAGAGTTGGAAGAAGCTGTTCAGAGGGTGTGAGGGGTCCCTGACAATATTCTGGGCTCTGTTCCTGCAGCGCACCGGAATATGTCCTGGACAGAGGGAAGTGAGGCTCCGGTGACCTTTTCTGCAGATCTCATCACTCTCTGTAGGGCCTTTTTGTCCGCTGCACTGCAGCTGGAGAACCAGCTGGAGATAGCATGCCAGCAGGCTCTCCACTGCCCCCCTGTAGAAGGTGGTGAGGGTGATGGTGGGAAGTGAGGCCTGTCTGAGTTTCCTCAGGGAGTACAGTGTCTGTTGTGTTGGCTTCACAAGTCCAGCGGTGTTCTTTGACCAGGAGAGGTTGTCAGAGATCTACACTCCCAGAAACTTGATGTTATGGACCCTTTCCACTTCACGATTGCCGATACAGAGTGGTTGGTCTTGTGCCTTGGCACACAGTCGTGGGTTAGCAGCGTGTACAGCAGAGGGCTGAGCACACATCCCTGAGGGGATCCTGTGCTCAATGTGACTGACTTGGAGGTGTTATTCCCAACACGGGCTGACTGTGGTCTCTCAGTCAGGAAATCCAGTAACAGAGAGTGGGGTTAATGTCATAGGCAAGACCTACTGTTAAAAATGTGAACAATAAAATGTGAACTACTTCATTAAATGAGTTCCCATTACAGTATGTTGAAAGTGGAGCGAAAATATCGTTGCTATAGAGAAGTTTGTGGTGTTATTATTTGTTCTTTACTTCATAAAGAAATCAATCAAGATCTGACTTGCCGCTGTTGTCTGTGCTAATTTTTCCTAAGTGTATTGGGAAGTGAATCTTCTTGTTGACCTTTGGCTGCAACTGGATTGGACACTACTGTCAAGAAATAAAGAAAAACCTGGATGCATCTTAGTGCTCCAGGAAGACATCACTTTCTCTGCGAGTCAAAATGGAAGTCTAATGACATCACTTCTCCGGTTTTTATAAAGAAAATTTGGTAATGCTTTAATTTAATGTCATACTTTATTCACCACTAATCAACAGCTTATTAAAACACTAATAAGCAGTTTGTTAGCTGTTTATTAGCCAATATTCTAGTGTTATTGGTAAATAATTCTGTTATTGCCATCATACACAGCTAGTAGGTCAATTGATTGGGCTCCACTCACAAATTTGTGCTTTGCTACTAACTCATGATCAAGTATGTCTAACTTTGAATATTTGTCTTAACCTAAATTGACGTCCTGTTTATATATTACTAGCTGTTGATTCATAGTTGTTAACTTGAATTAATAAGCATGGGCCATGCTTGACATTGTAGCTGCATCCTACATGACCTTGCAAACTGTCGTTTTACTCTGTCAAATTCAGGTCACAATGACCTGCTTTTTATTTTACTTGCTTCATTGCATCCGTGCTTGGACGTAATGAATGTTTGGTTTATCGGATAGCTCTTACACATTCTGCAAAGTGAGTTCTGTTTGTTATGTTCATCGTTACAAGGAATAAACCAGTCCTTTGCTGAACATCTTTGATTTTCTAAGCTGAGCCTCTGGTCTCATTACGTGTTCCTTCATTAGCCTTGCTCGTGTGACTTCTTTTGTAAACATGTCATGCAACTTTATTCACAAGCTGACAGGGCCACCTATTGGCTAAATGAAATATTACCTGGTCATTACACTGATCTGCTGAGAAGGTATCCTACACCCCTGTAATTTTAGCGTTCTGTTCTTGGCCTACGCACAGAGTTCATGTGGGATTTTGTAACACTGTAAATCAACCAAAACTTTCCAAAAAAGCAAACCAAACTCACTCATGTAACCTTACCAGTTTCTTCAAATCCTGATGTTCTCTTCCCTCCTCTATCTTTAAACCTTAAATCAGAGCCTTTACTTTTCCTGAACTGTTTTTTTTTTGTTTCTTTACTCAATGTTCTTTGAAACATCACTGCAGGTGAAAAGCCTCAGATGTCACAAATGTGAACAGGATATTTCCACTTCTTACCAAAAAGATAAAACTCAGTTTGTGAAGCTTTTATTTCTAACCTGGAGAACTGTGAGAGTCTCGGCATCAGACAGGATGATTCAGCTCTCTGATGAAAACCTGAGGTTCAGAATGTCTGTGGAGCTTCTTTGATTCACACTCGCTGATTTCAGGGACACGTTTGTTGTTTCCCCTCTGGAGTTTGTTTACAGGGAAGTCAAGAAGTTGTCGGGAACACGTCAGGCTGCATGTTAGGGCTCTATAAAAGATAGTTAAAGAGAATCTCTGGAGATGACAAAGGCTGACTTGTGTTTTGGCCCTCGTATTTACTTCCATCATGATCATTCCCTCTGCTTTAGCCTGTGGAGCTCTGAAATGCAGCATTGAGGTGTTTTACATGCTACACATTTAATAGTATGGGGGCCAACGAGGGCTAACAGCCTACAGCAGCACAATGCAGCTCAACAAGAGGAAAAAAGCTTCAACTAAAGAAAAGATACAAGTACAGAGACACATGAGAACATCAAGTTCTACAGGCCAACAGGGGGTGCTGTGGCAGGGAGAGCTCTTTGGAGAGCCAGATGATACAGAAAGATAGAGAGAGAGAGAGTGTCAAGGAGAGAGAGAAACAGGTACAGGTACATCTCAAAAAACTGGAATATCATGAAAATGTTCAATATTTTTTATCACTCATTTCAGAATAACCAAAATTTCAATCAATAAATGTTTAAAATGTTTCACTCTATCCGTAATGAATCTATATAATATATGGGGTTCACACTCTGAAATGAGTGATGAAAATTATTAAACTTTTTGATGATATTCTAATTTTTTGAGATGTACCTGTAATTCATGATCCTGATCTATCCATTACCACAGAGCCCCCTGCAGGCCTGGAGCACTTCTACTGTTGAACCTACTTAAGCTGGAGATATACTTCACCTATATGCCAGATAAACAGTTCCATATATCCACCATGAAAATATTTTACTAGTCCATCTGGAGAAAAGCCCATAGAAAATGCTTTCAGAGGGCAGAATCTTCAAAACAACTGCAGCTAGTGACTGGACGATCAATCTGCCAGTCTTGCTCATCACAGACCAATCCATATCAACCACAGTTAGACCCTGCAGTTAGCCATTAGCTAAAAGGCAGGGTGGGTAATCTTGGAGAACCAGCACGAATTTAAATGTAGCATCTCTTCAGGACTCCATAGCCTCTTCGATCCCCTCCATGAGTTCCTCCATAAGGACGCCCCAGCTCGCACGCACGAGCACCACTGATTTGCAACCATGTGACTGATTCAACTCAAAACAGGCCAATCACAACATTGTGTCTATTTTGCATTATGCCAAGTCATGTCTCACTCAGCGGTAAGAAAACACCAAAATATTATCATAGCAAAGTTAAACAACCAAACAAACAAAAATGGCTAGTTAGTTAGTACTCATAACCCAATGTTGACTCTCGTTTTTGCCCTGGCTTTGACCAGGAGGAGCAGTCTCCAGTTATTGGGGTATAGGTAGTTCCTCTGCCATTCCCCACATAGCTGTCAAGTCTCTACCATATTTTGAGTATTTTACCCCTCTTTCCCCCCGTCCTCCCGTAGTAGTCTTCTCCCGTGTTATGATACAAGAATAAAAAAACATTCCTCTGCCTCTCCAAACTAAACCCTGCCACTAGCCTGAATGGGGCGGTAATGCACCAAAACCATCTGCAGTAGCCTGGGTGGCAGTTTTTGCAAGATTAGTACCAACGGTGCCAACAAACCAAGAAAAACAATGTTATTTAAGATTTCTTGTTCACCTGTCTTAAAATGTAAGGGAAGCTGGAGCTGTCATTTAAGAGCACATCATGCATTGATGGCCATCAGGACATAGCAATAATTTTTACCAGTATAACAAAAAGTGCATCTAAATCTGATTACCAACCCTGCCTTTAAACTACATTTCAGTCCTTAGACTTTTGTCTTACATTAAATTATACCACACTGATGTTTTGTCATTTTACCACTTATATGTGACATGAACCTTGTCAACATCGATCCCTGCCAAGTGATCTGAGACGAGCAGATTTCTACAGGTATCATTGAGTAACTACGACTCTGAGCTACCATAGACTAACTGGCATCGTCTGTAGAGAATTTCAGCATCCCTCCCAGTTTCCCAGCAGTGATCCCCGGTCGGGAGAGGAGCAAAAACCTGAAAAGCTTTAAGTGATGTTCTTTGCTCCTCTTTTAAAGAAGAAATTGAGTCAATTTCTGATAAAACTGCAGATATCACTGCATCCACGGAAACCGCTTCAGAAGCTGCTATTCTTTTCAAACATGCAGCGACTTCCCGTTGTCGTCACGTCTTCAGTTTCCATCTCTCTTCCCTGATTGGACCGTCCAGCTTTTGGCCAATCAAGATGGATCTGTGGGTTTTCAGACAATCAATCGGCCAGATCCATCAGCACTGAAAGGTTACAATCTGTCCTCTCTGTACACTGATCTTACTGGTGATGTCTAGAATGCAGCTCATGTATGTGTCGCATTAATTCTGGACAACACACACAACCAATGTGTTGAACTGATGCAGGAGACGTGAGGCAGCAATCATGCATACTGATGGTATAGATAACAGTCAGTGTATATCAGGCTTCATGCTGCGTTTCTGCTCTTGCAGATGTTTTCTGGCTTTGGATTGTTGTGGGTTTTATTTCACTTTGAACTTGGAGCATGTCATTTTATTTGCACAGCGTTTCCATGTTTGATTTTCATTCTGCCCTTTGGTGCTGTCTCTGTTCTTGAATCTTTTCTGGTCTGGAAACCGTTTTCCTTTCCTGAACTGCATCGAGCCGTTGCAGGCCATTTGCCCTTGTTGGCCGCAGTCAAATGGTCTCAACTTTGATCAGCATCGGGGAATGTGAATGAAAAAACCTAGTTTGTGATAATAGAGAGTGAAACTCTCTATAACTAACAGCCTGGTTATTTTGTCACATCATTCAACCCTCTGCAGAACTCAAACACTTCACAAAAAGGCTCTTATTCAGGCTGTAGACACAGCTGACCGACATTGATGCTTGGATGTCTAATGATAGAGGTGGGGGGGGATCTGTAATCATATTTATTATATAAATGCAAATGCTAAATATCCATTCAGCAATGTTGTTGCTGTGAATGATTTAACACAGGATGCATTCTGTCTGGACGGTTTTGTTTGGATAACAAACCGAGCACAGTAAGTAGCACACATGTTCCTCGGTTGATGGTGGAAGCTGTTGTTGTTCCTGGGATGCACCTTCATGTGAAAGAGGCAGGGTACATCCTAAACCGGTCACCAGTCGATTGCAGGGCCACAGAGAGATGGACCATTGTGTTACAGACCATTCCTGCTGACACTCAAACCCTAAGGGCAATTCAGAGTCACCGGTCAACCTAGTGAGCATTTTTTTGTCTGTGGGAAGAAGCCGGAGTTCCCAGAGAGAACCCATGCATGCAAATTTCCTACAGAAAGGCCCTGTCCGACATGGGGATCTAAATGACCAACATCTATCTGTGAGGCACATGCACTACCTGCTCCTTAAAGATATTTTAAGAGTCAGGTTAATAGCAGAAAAGTTTGAATTTGAACTTAAAAATCATCCTGATGCCAGCAGCAAGAAGGACCATTATGTTACTCATAATTCATTTTAATTAATTTAATCAACAGACTGATTGTATTTTTTAGTTTTCAGTCCATGTCACAGTGAAAGCGTAAGCTAATATTCTCTTGCTTTTAGGATCTTTTCCCTGCTTTTTGAAAGAAGTCCTATTTTCATGACACTTTCCCTCTTTATGCTCTCGCTCAGTCGGTGTCAGAGGGCTTCACTGCAGAGACGAGAGCAGAAACTGTGCCAAATTTTGAGTCAGACAAATTAAATATTTAATGTCCAATCATCACAGAGCGTCTGCAGGGAGAGGGAGGAGGAGAATTACAGAGGAGAGGAGGGAGACAGGTACAGGGAGACAGACAGACGCTCATCCTATCGTCTGGATAATGAAGACATTGTTCAGAGACTGACTTTTCAGCAAGCTGACTTTAGATGAGGACCCTGTTAGGAGATGAAACAGCAGGAAGTAGATCATGTGACCCTGTTGGAAAACGAAACAGCAGAGTTGAGATCGTACTGAAGTGAACTCAGACTCAAACATAAGAACCTTTAGACCAGAACATCTGCTCTCCTGCTGAAAAAAAAAGTCCTCACTGACTCTGTAAAAGCTGACTGCACACTGAATGAATCTGAGCCAGGTTTTGGATACAGAAGTACAACCTGAATATATTGAACTAAAAATATCCACCAATGTAGAAGAAGGATTCAGTTAAAAGTGCAATATGAAGATGTGGAACTCACCAAAATGGATTATGTTCCCTTTGGGCCAGAAACACCTCAGATTTAGGGAGAAGAGCTAAATGCTATTGTGAGGGAGAGACACCTGGGTCATCTGACCGTGATGAGAGGGTGAAATGGAGAATGGATGGACAACATGAATTTTGGTCTTGAAATTCTGAAATCAGTTTAAAAGTGAAACACAATTATGTCACGTTTGTTTTGGGCTCTATCATTTATCTAATAAATGTACAACAGCACTGAAGAGCAGAGAAATCATGAGCTTTCTCCTCCTTTGACAGGATGTTACCAGCCCATTGTGACCAAATAGCCTTGAAAGACATAAGACATACAAACATATTTAGCATTGCCATGGAAACACCAAACACTATGTCAAAGAGCTCCAAATGAAACTACAAGAGGCTGGGTATTTCATGCAACCTCACAGTATCCTGATACTAAGACTACGATTTGATACCTATCCTGTTAAGTGTAAAATATGGACATTTATTATGCTTTAATCAGAATTCCCGACAATATTTCACTAATCCATCTGGGGAGGAGCCGTTTGAAAATGTTTTCAGGGGTAGGACATTCAAATACAACAGCAGCTTGTGATTGGACGATCGTTTAGCTCAACACAGTCATCGCAGACCAATCCATATCAAACAGTGCTGCTATGACGGAGCATATGTAGTGGCTAAACGTAGCAGCTAATGGTTAGCCGTAAGCTGCTATGGCTAATGGCTGACAAGGGCAAAGAACAGTAAATGGCTGTTAGCCGTAGCGGCTAACAGTGACACAGCATGCAATGGAGGACTGTCCGGAACGATCATGATGGAATATTGGTGAAAAACATGAGCTTTTGGACGATTAATGCAGTTTTAGAAGCGGCGATCTATGCCCTACGTGCTACCATTATACGGATGTCCGCTGCTCGATTTTGGATCTAAATATCTCCTGAAGCACTGTTTGGATCAGGAAAGCCTTCTGGGTGAGTATATGGTTCTGCTTCATTCTATGACAATGTAAAAGCTGCAGGAACCGAAGTTATCCTTAAAGGCAGCATTGATAAAAGCATATTTCCTTTACCTCTGCTGAGGAGGATGTGTTTGCTTATTTCGATGGATGGCCCAGGAAGAGCAGAGGGTTTAAGCTCCAGCCCAGGATTGAGTGAATGTGAGTGAACAGGTGTGAATGTGTAGATGTGACCTGTTGTGAAAGCTCTTGGAGTAATTAAAAAGACTTGGGGGAAAAAAAAAAAACATTACATATACATTTATTTACCATTTGACTAGTTCTTTAACCACCTGGGCTAATATCAAGCAGACCTCCCCTGATTATTGATCATAAAACTAAGAAATCAGGAAATAATGGTATCAACATGATGTGCTTTACACTGGGCGCAGGTTATTTCATGCAATACGATGCGTATCCCGTGAAACATAAATCATGGACATTAATTATGCCTTTATCAGAATTCCTGACAATTTTGTCCTTAAAGATTTTAGACCAAATTTGAAACACATTCTTCATTCATGAAGTTTGAGCACAGGATTACTTTAAACTCATGAAAAGAAAAATCTACAATGAGAAACATTGTCTCTAGCTGCAGGGCTGTGGTTGATGTTTGCAAAACAAAAAGACCAAAAAGAAGCAAAAGTAGAAAGCACTCTGAAACCTCTGTCAAGGCAGCTCACACATTACATCCATAAGCAATAGTTCCATGACAAAGTCACCATCATTCTTGACCCTGAAAGCCCACACCTAGCACTCATAATCATGTTGATGTCTTTGCTAGACAGTGATTGAGCAAAAACCATTGTTCACTCATGGCTGTTATCTGGATCACCACCAAAATCTAGTGGTTTCTAACTTGGACCATTCACAACATCCTCTGAAAATTTCAGCAAAATCTATCAAGTAGTGTTTGCGTAATCTTGCTAAAATTAAACAGGCAGACAAACGAACAGACAAACATGTGTTGGCAGAAACACAACCTCTTTAGCAGAGGTAAATATCCAAACAGACAACAGGACAGCACAAGACGATATACGTCTGCCAATAAAAGACCAGAAATCTTTAGACATTACAGTAAATAGGATTGATCAGCAGTAACCAGGCATAAATCAGCTGATGAGTGATCTCTGGGTGCACATGCAGATTGATTATTGATTCTCTCTGTCTCTAACAGTTAGATGAAGACCAAAAATCTCCTTCATAAAAATGACATTTCTATTATCTTCTAATAATTCCAGTGAGCACTAATGAAAGAGAAAATATTACAGTCACAGCCAGGAGAAGATCAGAGACAAAGATGATGATTTATATCTTTACTTGAGAATATGATCATCGAGGTGATGATTGTGTTTATTGATTTAGGAGGAAAACATGCCTTTACTCAGAGTGATGTCACAAACAAACTGAATTATGTCATCCCAGAGAAACAGCTTTCAACATGCAGGGACAGTAATCTGATGATATGAAATGTCTTCATATGAGTAATAACGAAGCATACACAATGATTTGATTAACTCTTCACTTCTCTTGTGTTTAATTAGAAAGAGAATATCACAACTTTGGTGTGTGTTGAAAAAAGATTTATTGATCCTTAAGATGCTGTGATTATTACAATTTATGACAGAGTAAATGGTAAACTAGCACTCTTTTAATGTCTGGAATCATAAGATATGCTTGAGAAAACTTCTGTTTAGCCAATGAAGAGCTTGCAGTGCCAATGCATAGAGTTGAATCAGACCATGCTAAAGTGCTCACAGTGTCTCTTTCGTGTCTCTCTCCTTTTCTCTATTTGATTATACCTATTATTTTTATATTTAAGTGACCTGCATGCTTTTACCTTGTGTCTCATCATACCCAGAATGAAGGCTCACCACCTGGTATCAGATCACCTAACCAAGATGTTCATCATGTAAAATCTGAAGTTCTGTCTGCAGCTTATACAGATTGCTATTTTCAAATGTATTTATTTTCAGAGAGAACAGTGTGATCCCATGTGTATCTCCATATGGCAAAAATAAACCAGCCAAAATATGGCCACTGACTAATTCCTGTTTTCCCTGAATAGATTGTCCAGAGGAAGAAGAGATAAAAGACACATTTATGAAAACTAAAAGATGTGGCTTCAAAACATCTAAAATAAGATCAAACCTACCATGACATCACTGTAACACAACCTAACATAATTATAGGTAAATTGCACATTCCCATAAGTATACTGCACATCTTTCAAGGTGTATTTGCACATTATTTTTGTATATTACTTATTTTAGGTGTATAGCAAATTCTCTTAACCGTGTGGACATTGATTTATCTCAGTTGCAAATTTTCTAGGTGCATTGCACATTCTCTCAGGTAGATTTCACATTGTTTTAATTGTAAATTTTCTAAAATATATGCCACATTCTTCTGCATATATTGCACATTCAGTTATTGTATAAAATTTATTTTAGGCATGCTGCACATTTTCTAGTCATATTGTACATATTCCAAGTATACTGTACATTTACTTAAGCATACTGCAAATCATCTTGGGTATATTTCACATTTCTTATGTATATTGCACATTCTCTTAAGTGTATTGCACATTATTCTGGGTAAATTGCGCTTTCTCTAAATTGCATGAAACATTATTTAAGTATATTGCACATTCTCTGAAGCATTTTGCACATATTCTTGTTGTATTGCACATTGTCTTGGGTATATGGCTCATATTTTACAGATATTGCACACTCTTTAAGTGTATTACATTATTGAATGTTTATTGCTCATTGCTTGGTACATTATGCAATATATTTGAGGTATATTGCACATTCTTAGATATATGATGTAAGATATTCTCTTAGATCCATATTTTTATGTATATTAATATTAGATGAGAAGATCAGGGAAGTGAAGGAAATTCCGACGGCACATTCCATTGAGGAGTTTCTCATCTGCAGATAGTTTTAGTTAAACTTTGTGGAATTGGAGAGGTTTTGGAGAGAGAAAGAATGGACATAAACGAACCAAATGACATCAATGAAGACATTTCGGTAATGAAAATGTATGCACTTCAGAGAAGTCAGCTTGGATTCTGAATGTCCAAAAACAAATATTCATCTATCATTGAGACCTGTGTTTTCTTCTATCATTGCTGAGAATGAAATAGATGACTTGGTAGTCAGCCCTGAGCCTCATCCACTTTAAAATGTCAGACTGTTTGAACAGGGTCTTTGTAGCATCATCGTTGTCGTTTGGCCTTTATCGTCTTCCTGTTGCTACACTCTGGACTGGCAGAGTGGTGTCATAAGTTTGCTCCTCTCTTACACCCTATTGGCCTGATTTGCATGATCCTCCAGAGGCTTTATGCCGCTCTGGGGATGTACTGGAGTCAGAGGAAGCATTAAGCTCCTGGTGGAGAAGCTCCTGAAACTGGAATCTCCTGGTCCTTCTGGAAAAAGCCCATTTGCTCTTCTTTAGTTTCATCAGCTGAGGGGATTCCAGACTTTTCTGTGCCCAGCTTGGAGCAGGCGGGCGCTGACGTCACGCTGTCAGAGAAAAACTGTTTGAAGAGAAGCGATGTGGGGGTGTGTGTGAGCTGGATGAAGATTGGAGGAGCTTAAACCCTCTGATCTCCCTTTCTCTCTCTTCCTCCCTCTCGCTCTTTCCTTGGCCGGCTGCTCTGGCACAGCTCGTGTGAAAAGAAAAAAAAACAGGACAAGGTTTGGCAGGATCAGATTCTGGGTTTGGCTCTGAAATGACGCTAATATGCTAATTCCTCTCTGTTAAATGAGGAATGTCCCCAGTGGAGGCTCAGGCATCAGGGAACTACTCCACTCCAAGTGATCTATTTATAAAGCACACAGCGAAGAGGGTGGAGGAATCCATCATGGTGCCTTGGAGTGGAGGAGACGTGTGGTTAGCATCAATTATCCTGTGAAGATGTAAGTTTATTCTCAGGTGTTTGAGTGGAGCTGCCTCAGGCTTCACTTATCTGTATTTATACATGTTTATGTATAAATAAAACATAAAACCATCAGAGTGGCCCTCTTATAAAAAGGAATACATTACTGAAGCATAAAGTGCATTATAAAACAGTTATACTGCTGCTGGTGTTACTGCTGTTATATGTATTATGAAATACACAGTAGCCTCAAAAGAAGAGAAGAAGAAACAATGTTACAGTATCTTTAAATTCCTTGAGTTAAAAAATGTTTATTGACAAAAGCAACTTTCAATGAGGAAATTTAGCTGTCAGGACTGAGTTTTTTATGGATCAGAATTAATAACTTTGTTGAAACCAATGGTATAATTGATTCTGCTTATTTATCCTATTCTGTAAACATTCCCTTATTGATTCCTGAGGATTTTCAGTCTGGAAAATAGTCTGCATTTCTTAGTTTCCAGTGGCAACAATGTCAAACATGTCACTCCTGATTTTCAGTGTCATGCTGCAGTGATAAAATTCAAAACTTCCTGTATGTTTTACAAAGTACTGCATGAGCTGGTCCCACCTCTGATGATTAAGTTTATCAAACAGAAAATAACCACCCGCTCTTCAAGCCGAGTCACAAGAGCAACTGCTCGAGGAGACTATGAGGTTCCCTCAGACGAACCAGCTTTAGGTGGGCGTTACACAAGTATGAATTTGTAAGACTCCGGTAAAATAAACTATCGATCTGGTGACATTGACATACGGAGATGTGTATTTGTCCATGACTCCGCATCTTTTTTGAAACCGGATCTGCAAGTGGATATCTGCGTATTCGTCTTCATGCCGTGGTTGGTATAAACAGATGAGTCCGAGAAAGACGGTGACTTCATAGCACCCCTCCTCCTCCCCACCCCCCAACCTACGCTGTCACACACACCAACAACAACAATGGCGGCAGCCGGGCTGATTCTGATCTTGTTCCAGCAACTACAAATATTGCTACGACTTTTATACCATCATTTGCTCAAAGAACATCAGCAACACCTGCTACGGCAACAACAGCAACAAGTGCTCATGCAGAGACGCAGCATGTTATGCGCGCATGAGCACTTGTTGACATGGAATCCACATCGGAGCAGAACCAGACGGGCAACCCGACAGGATTTTGCGTGGATTTTGCATTGTCCTGTAAATGCACAAGCCTATGTACAATATGATATGTAAACAGCGGTACATGTTTTGATGCAGACGCCAAGACAATACAGGGCCATCCTCGTGTGAGGAGGGCCTTCGTCAAAATGTTCTTTTGTCCAAAGGTAGCTTATTATGGAACAGTTTACCAGTGGTTTTCTTTGTCTATAGGAGGCGCGAGAGGGCTAATTTTGGGATGTTGGGGCTTAATGTTTTAATTTTAATAGCTTTTTCACCACACCAGAGGTGTGTGCCAATTTTGGTGAGTTGTTGAGCATGTTAGGGGGTCAATTTGTGCCCTGATTTAAGGTCATGGGTACAATTTTACCCTTTAGGTGCTAAATTTTTTTCAAGAAAATATTTACATTTTGCAATCACGATTTAAAAAGGCTGCAGTTTGAAAGTGGTTAGAGACAAAGGCAAACTGTCACTGAGAAAAATCTTCAGGATGACCCAAAATTTGGGTCAGAGAATGTTCCACCTTTGCAGCTTTTCAGGGTCATCTGCAATTGTGGTTCAGGACAAGCCAGACCTGTGACCATTTCTAAACATCCATACTTAATATGCGTACATAAATACCGCTATGTATGTATGTCATTTAAGCACAACTTTGCATGCATGATTACATCTGTGTGTGTTAACCATGTGCAATACTGCACATAAAGTGGTCTACCTTTGCACAGCCTGTGCAGTACAGCTGGCCTGGGCAAGTGTGCAATCATACCTCAGCACTTCTATTATGATGTGCAAAATACAAGCACTTTAGCACTTCAGCACTTGAAACACTGCATTTTGCACATTAAACAGCTCATGCACTTTAACCCTGAGGGTCTCTTTGTTATCGTTTGTCTTGAGCATATCATCTGTGACGTTGTATGTTTGTCCTGTAATTTGATATAAATTTCATGTTCTGTTCATCCGTCCTCTTTCTGCGGCGTCGGTGGTGCAGTTGGATAGTGCGCTTGGTCAATGATCGGGAGGTTGCAGGTTCAAGCCAAGCTCCGGGTGACACATGGCGATGTGTCCTTGGGCAAGACACTTAACCCCAAGTTGCTCCCACTGCTGCGTCAGTGGTGTGTAAATGGGCATGAAAGGGCTAGAGATACTGATGGATAACTAACATACATACTCTGAACCATCAGTCAGTGAATGTGAGTGCAAATGGGTGTGAATGGGTATGAATGGGTAGGTGTGACCTGCGGTGTAAAGCAGCTTTGAGTAGTCAAAGATTAGAAAAGCGCTATATAAGCTCAAGTCCATTTACCATTCTGCTGCCTGATACTGTTGTTTTATGGACTATTTTAAGTTGTACAAATGCATTACATCACCCTACGGGGGACTACAGATTAGAGAAATTAATTAGACTGTGGCTGTAATCTGGCACATTTACATGCACTAATGTGCACTGTCCTCTATTTAAAAAAATATAAATAAAATAAATACAAACATTTATTATGCAAGTTACTGGTGATAGAAGTGAGACGTATTGAAAACGGTCCATCTTGTGTGTCCTGCTACACAAGCCTTTACTTAAAGAAGTATAATAAAGGAGGAGCCACCCTCCAGAGCAGTTCTTACCTAATCTGTATACTCCTATATTTTGCATTAGAAATGAGGATGGAGGAAAGCAGAAACTGCCAATGTGCTTTCGTTGAGATGGAGAAGAATGTCAGGTAGAGCAATATGCCCTGTGATAATAGAGTCACTTAGCACAAACCCAGTAAAACAACCCCCTTGTAGAGTCAGTCTGGCTCTGTGTATCCTCATTTTCTGTTAGAATTATACCACACCTGCCTCATAACCTCTTTAACGCACTAACTGGCCACACACAGTGGACTTCACGCCCATCTGCATCTACGGCGTGGACTCGGCTGTCAGCGCCAGTTCCAGCGTGTTCCATATTAGGCGCGCTGTCGAGTCCCTGCGGCGAGCCAGCGAGAACAGAGGGTGACCCACGGGGTGAGACCACCATCTGTACCTGACTCAGTGTGTTCAGAAAGCATTCCAACACACACACGCACACACACGCAGGCCTGGACGCTGCTAACAAGGACACTTGTACCAGAGCTGATAATGAGGGTTTGTCCCTGCTGAAGAAATAAATAAATATACGTCAGCACCAACTGTTATTCTTCATGCAGGACTGAGGCTGCTGCTGACGTAGTTTGGTGTTTGAAGGGTGATTCCTGTATGAGTCACTTTGCAGAGGCGTTATTTTAGCAAGAAATTAAAGAGAAAATGGAATACATGATGAAAAAAGTCTGTTCAAGTCTTATCACAATATTACTTGGGATATGGAAAAAGAGGAAACACATGATAAGGAGAGAAAGAAATATGAACACATTCTGTTTCTTTTAGAAGTAAATGTTATTCCATTTGTTTCATCTTTTCAGACATTATTTTAATATCCGAAAGACTTCATGTGGTTCCCTTTTCCTTTAATTAAAGCTGTATTATCATGTGTATCCGTCTGTTCGGCCCTGGCTTTTACTCTACAGACATCAGCTATTGGACCAAATCCATTTTCTCAAATGATAGATAAAATGCTTAAAAATATCCTCTATACCTACAGTATGAGAACATACAGCATCCATATATTGAATTATTTTGAAAAGACAGTGTTTGATAGCATACATCTATTCATTATCTATACAGCTCATCCCTCTCAGGGTCGCAGCCTATCCCAGCTGACGATGTGCGAGAGGCAGGGTACACTCTGAACCAATCACCAGCTCATTACAGGGCCACATAGACAGACAGACAACCGTTTACACTCACATTCATACCCATTAGGGCAACTTCGAGTCATCAATTGACTTAATGGGGTATGTTTTTAATCTATGGGAGGAAGCCAAAGAAAGGCCCTGGCTGACATGGGGATCAAAACTGGCAACCTTCTTGCCAGGACGCACCTGTACCACCTGCTTCATCACCGTGTCACCCACTTCCCACATAGAAAAATGGGTCCTGCCCAGTTCTGTCCCACATGATGCACTTCATCTGGCACAGATCCGGTTTGCCATACCAGATCTGGCCCACATCCGGTTCACTTACCACTTGCCATGCCAGCAGTAGACTGGCTTGATGCCAGATCTGGCCCAGACTGGTCTGTTATGTGGGTTGCACTTTAGTTTGACCAGGTCAGACCAGGTTTTTATTATTATTGTTATTACTATTATTATTATTATTATGATTATTATTATTATTATTACTATTATTATTACTGTTATTATTATTATTATTAGATAGCATATAGCAATAAAAAACTGGCCCTTTAACACATTCGGTCGATGACATAAGCGAACTTTCTTGACAGAAAGAACATAGATTTTCAAGCATATGACTATAAGTCAGCATTTTCTCTAAGGGGTATTTAACATTCAAAACTTTACTGTAAATGTACATTATTTCTTGATGTTGTTCATAAGCAGTCATTTCCAAAATGTGACCAACCTTCAGGAACACTAAGTTCAAATCAGTATTGTTTAGTGCCCACAGAGAATCCAGGCATGCACAAGGAGAACACAGACATGTCACACAGAAAGGCCCTGATCAACACAGGGATCGAACCAGCAGCCTCTTTGCTTTAAGGCACTCACACTACCTGTTGAGCCATTGTGCCTCCCTGTTTGATGGCAGCATTTCAAGAATATTTCAGCTTCTGCATTTAGCAATGACAAAATGGTGTCAAAAGTCTGATTAAACCAATATTTCACTAAAGCTTTTGGACCGTTTCTTTAATGCATTTATTTAAACCAGGTGAAAGAATACCTGGCTTCCAATTTTGTTTTGTCAGCTAATCAGTCAGATTTCAGTCGGGCTATTGCACCATCACTGCTGAAAAAACCCCCATTAATGTCATGGTTGATTCCTTCAACAGAAACAGTGTTGTTCGGCCCTTCTCGTTGGCCTTTAATCATTGCCTCCCATTCGATAGTTTCAGGCCTTCAGATGATGTTGTCAGATGACAGGTAGAACCCAGGCTATCAGGTCAGATAGTGCCACCTTGGTTTTTCTTCATGTTTGCAAGGCTGTGTCTCAAGGCTTAGTGGTTGGGCCACATTTATTTACCACTTACATTAATTGCCTTTGCCAGAATATGTCAAATTCCACTTTTGTATTTTATGTTGCTGATTCTGTAAGTTATTGCTGTGCATCATTACCTTCACAAGATTTTGCAAAACCTTTTGCCTTTGATTTAGTTCAAGAGATACAAGGCAGTAAAAGTTAATTTTCAATTTCTTAGAAGATTCTGTCATGGAACAAAAGTCAAGTGGGATAGATCCCAAAAAATTCAAGATGATCCATTTGGCTTTTATGACACAGGATGACCCTCAACCAAAATGAAGGCTGTTACTGGTGCTGACTGCAACCCTGTAACCAATGGATAGTATCTACAGTTCACAATGCCCGTCTGACAAAGGACTTCGTATACTCAACGTCACTCTTATGGACCATCCTGATCTAAATCCAACTGGCAACATCTTCACCACTTGAGAAATGTTCCTACTAGCCTCTTCACATGACTGGAAGAGTTTTTGAAGTAATCAACACGAGTGGTATTATTTTTAGGTATTTTTGAGCTGTCATCTCAAAATTTTGATCAGCTGATGAACATCCCATTTCAGTTGAATTGTTTTCAATAAATTGCTAGCTCAAAAAATTATCTCCTGCCCCCATTTCTTCCTTTTACATTTGAGGCTCTTCTTAGAACCTTCTTAAGATCTTACAGGGCAAAATGCAAATTATTGCAATTTTACAACTGGTCTTCAGATTTTGATCAGGAGTGTTTATACAGCCATTCTGGGATAGATTCCAGCCCACCTTTCTTCTTTTTTGATCCCAAAGGATGGCATAAATTACCTTCAGTTGCTGGACGTTGTGCAATCCATTATCCAAAAGTCTAAACTGAGTTGGAGAAGAAAGCTTTTACATTAGCATGGATTAATCGTAAGACTGATTTTTAAATACAAGGTTTAGTTTCTCTAGATGTCATAAAATCCAGGTAAAAAAATCTGAGTCCAGACTTTTAGTGAACAGCTGCTTTAAGTGATGACTTGATATTGATCTTAAATCTTATTTTGTGTTTCTGATCTCATTGGCACTAACCTGGATTAATAAAGGTTAAATTAATAAAGTGTGGTCAAGAGAACAATGTCCAGGTCTTAAGACAGCCTCAGCAGGGAGACTTGACACTTCAACTTTGTTTTTCTCATCTTTTTGAAGGTTATATTTTCTTGAATGAAGAAATATATGAGGCATACAGAATAATTTTTAAGGAAGCATATGTATAATACTGAGGGGAATGGGAGTTGGTTCATGTCACCCTGTAACATAAAACTGCCGATAAGCGCTCCGAGCTTTGAGTAGACAAAGCACCAGCTGCAGAAACAGGCCCTTAAGGATTATTTCTGCATAAATGTTTCTCAGAAAAGTGATAAAATCTGGGCAAAGTGACAAATTTACCACTGAACAATCATTTGAAGAAAAATGTCATGCCCCATCTAACCGCAGCAGCTCACATCCTGATTAAGTTCGATTTGGTGGACCTCAGACTCACACACGTATTATACAGTTAATAAGACTTCCACTCTGCTTTAGTAATGAACTCCAGCTGCTCCTTTAATGAGGTTCAGCCATATCACTCTTTGATTATGTATCTGCATAATGAATGAACATCTGTAGAGATATATGGGGACCATTTGAGTAGCTGTCAATGAAAACATCTTTAAGATAAATATGTGTGGACAAGCAGCATCCTGGATTTTCAGCTTATGTGACATACAGTTGTTAAAACTCTCAGTTGTTCTGTTCTCCTTTTGCGCTGTTATTGAAACAAAGCTGTGAAAGTCTGACACACTTTTATCTCTGAAGATGAGATGGTGGTGTTCCCAGAGGGAAACCCAGCAAGGAAGGAAAACCACCAGAGTGAAGTCGGTATAACAACAACGACCAAGAAGGCAGATAAATAAGGAGCTCTGGTCTGCTTCAACCACAAAAAGAGTGTCGCTTTCTACTGAATGTGATAGTTAATTGGTCAAAGTGCAGCATGCACAAACCAAAGCTTGGATAATGTCTATGCTCTTCGGCTGGACAAAGCTACTAAATTTAGTCAGATTTTGACACGCATCAAATGCTAGGCCAAAATATGAGCATCAGGATGGACTAACGCTATTGTATTGTGAAATGGGGGCATCCTAGATGTCCCTACACCCTGGTTTAACCAAACAGACAAAATAGAATTTCCCAAATCCATCAGATACCTGACCGGACATTACCATGTGTATTCTGGTGCTGACCAATAGGAGAGCATTTTCCTTTCTTATCTCTCAGTGTGACAACAGAATCTTCCACCCTCTTACAGACCACCTGTATGAATAAGGAAAAGTTGGCATAGCTAAGACACACATAAATATAAGGCTACACTAATGCAGGGGTCAGGATACACTGTTCATACCCATTTAAGTTGATAGTCATAGGGCTTAAGGACCCATCAGCTATGAAATATCAGTTGTGCATCAGTGGTGCAGCTGGATAGTGGTCAGTAAGCAAGAGGTTGCAGGTCCAAGTCCAGCTCTTGGGCACTACATGGTGATGTATTCTTAAGCAAGACACTGTTGAAGGTTATGTTCTGTTTGGAAGATAAGATTACCAATACAGATTAGATTGGTTAGCTGTACATTTATTGACTATGTGCAGCAATACAAAAGATAATAAAATCACTCAGCTGCTAAGTGCTCTGTTCTGCATCTCACTGGTGATTTACAGGCAAAGAGCACTGAACACAAGCATACACAAGATCTTATACACATCAGGCTTCGGGGTGGTATCATCTTATCATGTGTTAAGATCATGTCTGGTTTCATTAGCTATGTCTGCCAGGAAAAATAAAATGATATATTTGGATACTTGCTAGCATTAACTCCTAAATAATTATATTTAACCCCAAGTATCTGAGAGTGAATGGGTAATTTGACCATCAGTGTAAAACTACTTTGAGCAGACAAAGCACTACAAAAGTGCTTTTCAAGATCAAATATATTCAGCATTTTTACCCTCCACCCCAGGCAGCTCCAAATGTCTCATACCACTTGGGTCAAAAGACCAGTCTGGGATGCCTCCATGTCAGTTCATTGACCAATGAAAGCTGAGAGAGCTCTAGACTGTAAACAAACCAAGGTATATACTAGATCCACTAAGCCCCCATTTGAGCAGGATTATCAGGGGCCTCAAGGACATTTATCTTACCCGATTTTTTAGTGACTTTCTTCTGACATCCCCTTTTACACCATACTTTTGACCAGAAATCTAAAATGCTAAGCACAACAAATCATCCTCATGATACGAATCAATCCTCCCTAAACCGGAACCATCAGGAAAGTCCAGCTCAAAAGCCGATTTTATCCACAACCACTACCACTGTGACCCATCACTTCTGATTGTCTGGCTCTGGGAAAAAATATCCCAGAAGATAGACTGGATAGGCTGAGTTTTATTGTCCTGTTTGTCAAATTTGGCTCCATCCTTTTATTCCCTTTTCTCCCTCACACAAACCTTTGTTAATGTCTTTTGTTAAAATAAACTCTAAATAAATACACTGGTCTCATGTCAATCTTGTCATTGAACTTAGCTTGACTTTACAAAAGGGGACAAAACGTGTATTGAGAGCAACAAGACAGAAGAAAAGTTTACAAAGCCTGAAAGACAACATCCCCGCCCTTATGAAGTGTTGAAGTGGAGCTACTATCAGACGTTAGAAGAGAAATGATAAAGAGAAACAGCAAAAGAACACTGAGAGTGGCTGCTTACATTCTTCAGCAAACAAATATTTCTTTTGACGTAGATATAGGGCTCTAATTTCATAGACCAGGCCCAGGCGCGGCACGTCTGCCCTGTGCTGCGTCTGCACCGCGCCGACAGGGTGTGTCTAGAGCACATTGAAAGTTTCCCGCAGTACCCAGAGAGGCGCACCCACGCCCCTGTCCCTGTCCCTCAGCGCAAGTGCCAGAGAGGGAAGAGAGACGGCGTGAGTGGGTTTAACACAGCTGTCACTTCAGCAACTGGGGAAGTGGACGGACAGGCACATCGGGGGCCATGAAGCGCGTCACCGTGTGGGGTAGCCCCCGGGACGGCTGTAATCTGTTCCTTTGTTATAAATAGGAGGGCAAAATGGCTGTGCGCCAATCAAAATGAACACTGCACCGGGTGTGCCGGGCTCTGCGCACCATGCGTCACCCGTCTGCAATTTTTTGCAGTTGATTCAGTCGCGTCGTCATTCATGCTCCTCACAGCACAAATGTATGACTCCATGGTTGCCTAATCTGACAATGTGTACTCATTGTTAGCACAGAAAAAAGTCTTGTAGACCTCATCATGTCAGTGTGTACTTGGCAGGTTGAAGGAGAAAAGCTGTTAAAGAGGTGCAGGCAGCTCCTCAGCTTGTGTTTCTTGCAGTTCTATTTGTAAGCAAAACAAGTATAGATTTACATAAATATCTTGTCACAAGAGCCTTGTCCATCACACCCCTATTGTCCTCGCTGTTCATCCAACATTACATCCATCAACCGCTCAAACACTCATCCTTACCTGATCCAGTTAACCAGTAATCCATCCAGCCATCAATATTTTCCTTCCATCCATCCATACGTTCATGAAGCCATCCATAGACCTACATATAAACCTACAAATTCCTCAATCTATTTATCCATCTATCCAGCCATCCATCCTTCTTTTGCCCATCTTTACATTTTTCCATGTTTATCATTTCTTCATGATTCCCCTGCATCCCTCTCTGCCTTTCTGTCTTCCCTCTCTATCGTGCCTCCTGTCCATTTTATTTTTGTAGGCGTCTGTATTCAGATCAGCTCTCTCAGGAGCTGCCCACCAGGATTTCCATCTTCAGTCTGATATAAAATGTATTGCTTGATGGCCGCTGAGATCAACTGCGTGTTGCACGCTCGGCCTTCCCTTTGTTGGGAATGGACACACTCAAGCATGAAGGCATGCACACCTACACACACACACACACACACACACACACACACACACACACATACACACAGTAGTTTTATTTACTGCTCTCCTGCAGTTGTAAACATGTGAAATACAAACACACATATGACTTGTTGAGGTAAAAATAGAGCTGTGTTCAAATGTATTTCATGCCTGTTTCACTGACATGTTCTGTATGTTTGCACTTCACACATTCCAGCATGGAGCACACTGCTGTGTGTGAGTGTGTGTTTGAAAGGAAACATGTGGAGGAGTCTTGTTACTCCTTGGAGGAGTAACATGGAACAGATATTATATATTGATATTTCTTGGCATCATGCTGATGCATGTTATACTGTGTACGTGGATAGTTTTTTAATACATTGGATGATGGTTGCCTTACATTGTGTTTTACTTGCATGACAGCAGCAATGCGGGCCTGTTTTTGTTTCAGAGTCATGTCAGAGCTTTTAGTGGGGAAGTGTCGACACAGGCACCTCTCCTGCGATGAAAATCTGAAGTGGAGGCTTACCTATTTTTTCCATGAGCTGAGTGCATTTCTTGGCCAAAACAGACAGGTAAATGACAAATGGAGAGCCATATTAACCTTAGTCCATCTGATATGGATTTTCTAAGCGGCAGAACATGTCACAGAAAATATTGAAACTTTCCAGTTTCTGTTCCTGCCTGAGCCTCTCTAAGTTTGAGCTTCAGTTTCCCTGTTTTGTGGAGAAACTCACATTGTTTGCCAGAATACTTTCATTCTTAAACACTTTGAGCTCAAAAACACCTACGCAATGCTGCTCTTCATTGACTCCAGCTCGCTCTTTAATCCAATTTGGCCTCACAAACTCAGAGCCAAACTCCTCAACCTGGGATCAGGCAACCCCAGGTGCAACTGGACTGTGGACTTTCTGATGAACTACACTCAGAGTGTGAGAGGTGATGGGCACACCTCTCTACTCCTCACTAACACCAGAGGCCCCCAAGGATGTCTGCGCAGCCTACTTCTCGTCTCCCTATACACGCATGACTGCTCCATCATCTCTCCATCAAATCTTAATTTAAATTTGAGAATGACACCACAATGCTTGGCCTCATCAACAACAACGAGACATCATACAGGACTGAGGCGCAACATCTAACAGCATGGGGCAACAACAATAACCTGGTCCTGAACATGAAAAAGACCAAGGAAATCATTGTGGAAATGGATAGCAAAACCACTCTCCATTTTTTATTGGCGGTGAGGTGGTGAAGAGAGTGTTGAACTTTAAATACATAGGGTTAAACATTTCGGAGGATCTGACCTGGAGCACTAACATCTCTTCAGCTGTGAGTCCAGCAACGCCTGTGCTACATAAGGAAGCTGAGGAACACCCAGATCCCAAAGCAGCTTGATGGTGAAATTCTACAACTGTGCCATCAGCAGTGTTTTAACATTTGTTTTTTAGTGTGGTTTTCCAGCTGCACTGAGTCCGATCAACAGGCTCTCCAGTCAGTGGTAAAAACAGCAGGGAGGACCATGGGTACTCTTCCAGAGATCAGGGCCATCTATACTGGCTGTCTTAAGAGAGTGCACAACATCACATGGGATCAACACAACCCGGTGCACCACCTCTTCCATCTGCTGCCCTCAGGTAGGACGTATGACCCAAAGCCTGTAACCCCATGCAGTAAGGCTACTGAACAGTTACTCCCTCCTTTCCCTGCCCCACCTATCGTCACAATAGGTGTGAACTGGTCTTTATGCTGCTGTAGTACTGAAACATCATTTGTTCGTCCCCTTAGTGTGTGAATGTTTCCCTCCTTACCCCCAATTTCCACCGGACGCGAAAGCGCCGCGCCGCGCAGCATCCTTCAGAGCACTTCGCTCCCATTGTAGTCTATCAGGCAATTTCCACTGCACGCCTTTTCTTGATCCTGAAGCGCCCGCGCCGATCCTGAGCGCCCGGCCTAAGCGAGAGAGAATCGCTTCACCTTTCAGGTCTATTTTCTGCGCGGCCGCTTCCAAACCTCGTAAATTCAGAGTCCTTAAGAAAGCCCCAGACATGGAAGTCAAACCGGAAGTTTCAAAATAAAACACAATGCACGGACTTTTGCACGTAATTTTCCTCAATTAATTGTCATTACGTCGAAACCGGAAGCACGAGCTTCAGGTCAGCAGTCGATCAGAGTGTCCCAGAGACAACCGCGACACCATGGGCGAAGAAAAAGTGAATTGTAGAGGTACAGAAATATATAACACTGCATGCATGACACCATAGTCTTTCTACGGATATAGGCGGACAGAAGTTGAATAATTCACGAAGCTGTGTGGTTGGGACCAGCAGAGGGCCCTTAGAAGTGAAGTGAGGTGTTGTTTATTTCTTTTCTGAGTCTATAACATGCTTTATGAGCGTGTGACATCGCTATTCTCATGAGAGCCGTGGCTCTCTGGGGATCAGCCCTCCCCCTCCGGATTGAGCTCCGCGGCGCACCGAGGCGCGCCGCTTCCAGTGGGTTTTGAGATTCGGAGCAAGATCGCGGCGCTCCGCACTGCTGGCTTGAGCGCTGCTGAAATTGGGGTGGCCTACTGTGTATTTAATCCGTGCCTGTACTTAAAGAGATAGTATAGTATTTTTGCAGTGGGGTTGTATGAGCTCCATGTGGCCACTAAGTACATTAGATACAGTAGTTCTCTCCTCTTCCTCAGTAAGCCACAGTCTGACAGAGTCGGTGACGCAGAACTAGCCGCAAACAGGGAAGTATTATACCAAGAACAAAGGGTATTTTCTCCACCTACAAGAACTCCCATCAAAAAATAATACCACAGTTTAAGAGTACGTTATATATACATGTTTTTAAGTGCATTAACTTTTAGAAAATATAAAGTTTATCTGGACTTAACTGACTCACATCACGTATTCCTCCACGCAGTGCTGCTGCGAGCTGCTGAATCACTCCGCCAGCTTTTCAGCGGATGTAAACATAACAAACTAGCAGCATCAGATGCGGGTTGTAGCCTTGTGCAACTTTTAACAAGTATTGTAATTCTTTACTTCTGACTCTTGGCGGTGTGAGGAAGAGACAGCGTAGGGAATTATGAATGAGTGACTATGACAGCGACGACAAAGTTCCACTCCCTTTGGAGCCAGGAGGATATCTGTATAATCTTAGGATGTCCGTATAATCCGGAGTTCGCAGGAGATGAGGTGCTGCAGATGGAGAATGAACAGGCCTTACCCCCAGTGCTGCTGCTGCCTACTTCAGGATCTGTCTTAGTCACAGGATGCTCTTGACTCTCACACGGTCTGTATCACTCATCAAACAGATTTTCCTGCACTTCTGAATGCCGGAGTTTTGCGGACATTCTTCAATTTTCCAAAGATAAACTGAAATAACGTCCCAAACCTGGAAGACCTAATGACAGTTTCTCCTCAAAGTAAGTAATAATGATATCAGAGAAGAGGAGGCTGTTTACCTGTTTTATTGCAGACTATGTGTGTGTGTTTCTTTCTCAGACACACACAGCCATTACTGTTGTATACTAGCATTGCACGGCTAGCGGCACCACTGCCAGCTGTCATTGGGCGAAAGGTGGGGTACACCCTGAACCGGTCCCCAGTTGATCACAGGGCCACATAGAGAGACAGACAACCATTCACGCTCACACTCATACCTAAGGGCAATTTAGAGTCACCCATTAACCTAATGAGCATGTTTTTTTTGGTCTGCAGGAGGAAGTCAGAGTGCCAGGAGAGAACCCACACATGCACAGGAAGAACATGCAAACTTTACACAGAAAGGCCCCTGTCCGACCGGGGAATTGAACCAGGAACCTTCTTGCTGTGAGGCACGTGCGCTACCTGTTGAGCCACTGTGCCGCCATCAGTTACATCCTGATAAACTAAATTTTTGAAAAGAGAATGTACTTTAAAACATGCATATGTAGCATACTCCCCTGAACTGTGGTATTTTTTTTAAATGGGAGTTCTTGTTGTCTGAGAAAATACCCTTTGTTCCTTGTACGATACTTCCCTCTTTGTGGCTAGTTCGGTGTAACAGACTCTTACAGACTAAAGAGCTTTCTACTGCATCTAATGTACCTAGAGGCCATATGGAGCTCATACAACCCCACTTCAAAGATACTGAACTATCTCTTTAATTACTTATTTGTGTATTCAACTGGGTATTGTATGCTGCTTTTGCACAGTAGGTGGTCAGGGATTGGAAGATGGGGTTTTGTACTTTTATAACTTTTTGTATGATTGTATGATTGCTCCGAAACATAATCTTGTTGTTAAGATTGCTTATGATAATGATAATGACAAAAAATAATTGAATTAAATTGTGCAGGTTTCTCAGGTCAGGTCGCTCCTGCTTAATGTTGTTTATGAATGCTGCATTAGCTTCCTTACTGTTTGGATATTTGGTCAAATTCAAGCCTCAATTCACTGTTTTTTGGTTCACTTCCCTTTATTTGGTCCTTGAGTGGGTCAGATGACTTAGGGCACTTTTAGGCCCACTTGTTTCTAAGCGTGCTCCGGCGCAGTTCGCCACCCTC
Source organism: Scarus forsteni (assembly GCA_036419115.1). Taxonomy (NCBI): domain Eukaryota; kingdom Metazoa; phylum Chordata; class Actinopteri; order Labriformes; family Labridae; genus Scarus; species Scarus forsteni. The sequence continues at coordinate 2,600,987 of JAZDUH010000150.1, read as the reverse complement.
CCCCTGCCCCGCTGACTTGCATTCACACTTGCAACATCGAACCGTGCCCAGGCCCACTTACATATTTACTCAGTTTGAAACAGCAGGGGGCGATATGCATGTAACTGGTTGCCAAAGCTGCCATGGAGGAGAACAAAGAAAAGGCTACCATGGTAACTATTTCCTACACAAGACAGCCAATGTTTACGTTTCGCTCTCTTCTACATTTTCTTTCAAATGTGTTTTTTTTGTCATGTTTGAGACGGCATCAGCGACCTTCTGGACCCTCGTACATCATCGTAATCCTCAACCAGAATAAACAAATCCACAAATTGAGAAAGCAAAAGATTAAACCGCGGGATTAACAGGAAGTAAATAATGAAGGACTTTAACCATAATTCAGTGCTTTCAATACCCATAATGCATCAAAAGTAGATTGGTTCGGACCACTTTGCTTCACACCAGTGAAACCACACCAAATGTAGGGAGATGGAGCGGATCGAGACCACCCCTTCATGGAGGTCTCGGACCAGCTGATTTGGTGCGCACCAAAGTGCAGTGGTTGCATTCACATTGACACTAACGTACCAAACCCTGGGCCAAAACTTCTTTGGTGCGCAATAAATATGGTTAGTGTGAAAACGCCCTTAAACAACCAAACTATAGCTCACTTGAAAACAAACTGAGACCCTCATCGGAGTTCAGTTCTTCGGTCCACACCAGAGTTTGTGAGCCTTCACATTCAGATTTACACCACCATATATCAATCTCAGTGTTACTGAACATTAGACCATAAATTCATGTTTATTTTATTTCATATTATCGCACATAGGGTCACTTTGAATGAAATCCTTTCAATATTTATCATATTCAAAAGCAGCTCTTACCAGCTCCACTGCATCCCTTCAGTCTCCTCATGTATATGCCTGTAGGTGCATTTGCATCTGTTCTGTATGATTATTTTTGGTAAATGAGGTGTCTCTGTGCTTTCTCTTTCTAGGTAAATAGGTCTCTCTCTTGGTCCCTGCAGCAAACATCTGCCGACAGAATGATGTCAAAACACCAACAGAACAATCAAAGAGAGTATGACAGCTGAGCTGCATAGTTAAAGGTCTCACACTGAGAGCACAGTTTATTTGAGGACTCACACGGCTCTGCAGGAAACTTTATAAAAAACCCAAGCTGTGTTAGATCGGTGTGTAACTGACAGCCACAGCCCGGAGATGGAGTTCCTCTGAACAGCTGCACGCTGTTGTCCAAGCTGAGAGACTGACCAACGTTAATAGTGACGCCCACTTTACAGACAATGAGCAAAGATTTAATTTCTCAACAGCAGCAGGACTGGACAGCAAACTGTTATAATATTCAGATGAAGCAAACATGCAATCATTAACAAGGATTTGGTTAAGAAGGCAAAAAAAAACAAACATCAGTGCCCTGATGAAAGGACATGCACTGACTAAATACACTCCTAAACCTTCATGTGAGTGTTCATGTTGACTTTATGAAGCTTTTTGCAGTTTATAACCCTCCTTGTGTCAAGGAGCTCAACTGTGCCAGAGAGATCCTGCTATACGACTCCAGAGACGCCAAGATCAGAATCAGATGGGGGCTTTTGTCAAGTATGGGACACACGCAAGGAATTTGACTCCAGCAGTTGTTTCCTCTAGTACAAAGAATTTAAGAAATAAAGTAAATATAAAAATAGACAGTAAGATTTGATTAAATTAAAGTTAAATGACATTAACTCTTAACAAATGCGGTATATATATATAAAAATACACATCAGGAACATTTACAGACATCCAGGAATATTTACAACTGATAGGAGGAAACTGCAGCCGTGCAACTAAATAGTTCAGCTATTAACTGTCTAAAATGTCTAAAATGTCTAACAGTCTGCTAAAAAGTCCCTGCAATGTTAAATAAACACAAACAAAGCTCATAAAACTGCCCAATAATGACATAAGGTCTAATTTACCTCATTGGTCCAACTTGTTCCAGTCTTAATTTATTTGAGAATTGCCAACTGGTTGTTAAAGACTGCAGAAGTAATGGTAAACTCAATATTTGTGATTAAGCCCATGAACCACCTACAGTACATGCCTGCATACTCCACATGTTCCCACATTTGGCTGAAGCACGGGTACTGAAGGATTAGGCAATGTTGTCACTGTCATGTGGAAACTGCAACTACATGTCCACTTACATTTTAAACTCATCCTTTACAGCGTTTTGGAGCATGACAGTGAGCTCTGCTGCTGTTCTTTGTCTCTCTGATGGTTTGTTTGGATTGGATTCTTCTGCACTTTTTGATCAGTTTTCTAACTAAACCACTGAGCTATTAGACTCCGTAAACCACAATACCACCACAAAGCTAATGGAAAATGAAATTAAGCTACTCTGTTGTGATGTATGGGCATTACTGGGAAGGAGACATGTGAAAAATACTCAAGTGCATATTAAACTAAATAAAGACACACCAACTTATTCTTGGCTGAGGGACCTAAAGTCTTTCTTTTTTTAGAGAAAATTAAGTAGCCTACAACATTAGAGGTTGCTCTGACAATTTTAACAGCATATGACGTCCTTTTCTTCTCTTTGTTTACCCTCTTCAGTCTTTGGATGGCAAATGTAATGTCTGATAGTTACATAGACTGAATAACAATATTTCTGTGCTCCATTAAATTGTACAGCTCTATTTGTAATGGGATTTATTAATAATGTTACTATTTATTTTCTATACGTTACTTAGAATTTGTAGGGACATTTTTGATATCTTGGGGAGGTTATGTGCATTTGCATAAGTAAAAAACTGGGTAACTTGCACATTGTTATGGACATGTGTGATGTTGATAAGCTCATAAAAATAAATAAAAAGGAGATTGTGAATTCATGTGTACTTTTGGCAAAGTTTGTTATTTAATGTAGCTTGACAGAACCAACAAATCAGTTTTATTGCTGTCAATGTATGTTATTGGCTGTGCATAAATCCAGTGCACAGCATAAGTAATAGGTCACATGACAAGACATGGCAGAACTGCCAAGCACTGATACCAGGCGGTCTGATCAGCTCAGATCATGCACCTGCTATTTAAGGTGTCCAGTATGATTGGATGGACATTTTGTAGAATAACACTGTATGTCAGAGTTAGCTGCTTCATGTCAAAATCACAGACACAGTCCCCTTTAAATGACATTAGTAAGAAAGTACAGGCCGTCACTTCCAGACAGTCATCTCACAATGTATTCATGTTTCCCAGTCCAACAAACTTTACTGCAGCTGCTGTAAAAAAGGCTGAAACCAAGAGCAGAGACGAAACCCAAACCAAAACCCCGCTCATATTTTAGTCCTAGAGTCCGGAGCTTGTGTATTCATCTAGAAATATGCAACAGTTTCATCCGTTTATTCCTCATTTGCTTTTGTAATATGAGGATAATTTCTCTGGTTAGACCATCAGACCATAAACTGTCACCTTGTAGATGTCATTAGCTTCTTTCTGCTCAGTGTATTTAGTGAGAGCGAACTTGTTAGGAGGCTGAAAATGATGCCGAGGCAGATAATTAAAGACAAATCAGACCTCCACAGAATGAGTTTCGTGTCTGTCGCAGACCTTTATCACAGTCTGGAGGTTTTATTTAAGACCATCGTCGTCCCCTCCCTCTCTCTGTGGAGGACTTTTGTTCCCACAATCATCTACAAGGCTGTAAAGAGAACATGGAGCAGAGAGATTAATATACTGCAGCGCCGAGCAGTCTTAAACTTTTTCAGCGCAGGATCTCATTATGATAATTTATTTCTACCTGCAGAGACCGGGGCTCATTAAAACACACGTATCCTTGTTGAGTCAGGGCCACCACAAACAAGCCCGTGGCCCCTTAAAGACCCCAACCCGTTGCTTAATACTCCCCTGTCAGAGAGCCAGGTTCGACTTCTTTTAACAAGGTGCTTGTTAGTTCAGTCAGGAGGCCTCATGGTCCAGGATATAGAGTGGTACAACTTCTAAAGCCTCCTAACCTGCAACAGCATGGATCAGTTCATCTATAAGCCAATATCTGAATGAAAAAAGGAACAGTTGAATGAATGAAGACATTTCGATAACAGCAGCAAATACCATCAATCATACATATTTTCTGCCATATTTAATTTGTCAAAAGTCTCAGTTAAAAAGTATAAAGCAATATTCATCTTTAAGGACCAACATTCTTGCAGTTCACTCTTGTTTAGTGTCTGAGAGGATAAGATAAGCCATCAGTGTCTCCCATCTTTGCTGTTCAGAAGGTCATTCTTGGCCTGATTAGGTGTGAATCGGGTGATCACAAGGGCCCCTTGACATGTAATAACCCACCCCTTAACCCTATCATAGATAGATAGATAGATAGATAGATAGATAGATAGATAGATAGATAGATAGATAGATAGATAGATAGATAGATAGATAGATAGATAGATAGATAGATAGATAGATAGACAGACAGACAGACAGAGAGATAGATATATAGATTCAAGGATGAACTTGGTAGATTTTGGAGATCCTTAGTCAAAAAGTAATCTCCCTCTTGGTAATGTGATAACCTGAATATTCATCAAGTGATTTTCTTTAACGTTGTACACATATCTAAAGGGTGGCCTGATGTCACAGCAGGTAGTGAACATGCCTTTATGTTGGTTTGGTAGCTGGAAAGGTGCCAGCTAACATCCTGGGCAGTGTCAAAGCGTAAGAGACCTAACCACAAAACTGCTCATAAGTGCTTCCTCAGGAGAAGCATGCCATCACTCTTTCATCTCTACATTAGTGAAAGATCGTAGGACCTGTTTGTACAATTACATCCCAGCCTATGTGTGTGTTAGTGTTTCAACAACAGAATGTCAAAAATTGAATTTTCCCATGAGGGACAATAAAGTGGGCCCTAACCACCCTGTGCAGGAGTTAGTTTGTCAACCAGGGGGAGGTGCCGACAGATTCAGGTTGGCGCAGGGACAATATCGTACCAAAAAATTGTGCAGAGAACTCCAATTCATGACAGCGGAACAGATTACATCTATCCCGCAAGGTGGTCCATACCGTGACTCACGTCGTGGCCTCCATAGCCACAGTGGCAGGGATCAATCAGACTGATCAGTCGCTGTGCCTCGCCTACAGCAGCTTTAAAGGCGATGAGAGGTGTTCATTTGATAGGTGAAGATTACAGTCAGCTGTGTTAAACCCACTCACTCCTTCTCTCCACCCTCTCTGCTAACTGCGCCTGGGGAAGGGACGGACGCGTGTGTGTGCTGTGTCGTGCAGGAAACTTGCAACCTGCCCTGGACACACCCTGTTGGCCTGATGCAGGCAAGGCGCAGGGCAGGTGTACCTGTACCATGCCTGGTCTATGAAATTAAAGCTCATTGTTTCTTCTTGTTCTTCTTCATTCTGATGGCACAAGAACGTGTAGGCTGTGCAGTGTCTCAAAAAGTTCCTACTCAAAGCGGTTTGGTCGTGGAATATTAAGTGGATGTAAAAACAAACTGTCATAGCAATATGACAAACAGTTGTGTGATTACCCCACATTGTTTTTGTGTCTTGTTCCCTCTCACAAATCATTTAAATAAGCAAAAAAATTTGGCACCAGGTACAGCAATGTATAGCATGCCCCTTGTTTTTTTTTTTTTGTTTTAGTTTTTTTTCTGAACAGAGAGAGAACTGAGCTGTGACACTGTGGCACATGTTCAGTTTCATGTCATGTACCGCAAACAGCCCCCACTTCATTTAACTGAGAGCAAAGGAAGGCTGGCTTGATGCCTGATCTGGCCCTGACTGGTCTGCTATTTGGCTTCCATCATGTGAAAGCTGTGAGCAGAGGCATCAGTGCACTACACAACGTCATTACCAGGAACAGGGAAGAAAGTTGCCTCCATGAGCCTCTTTCTGACATAAAATGAGAAACAGATTTTATTTTTAGCAACACACTTAATGTGCTCCCTAAATGACAGGTGTTCATCAAATCAGATCTAGACCTGAGCATGTATGTCGTGTCTGATTCATGCGCAAACTGTTTGACAATTGACTGGTTTTAGGTCAAAGCTCATGTTTACATATTGCTTGTGAGTGTGATTTCTTAAGAATCCTTTGAGAGATAATTGTGAAAGTCTGCACTGAAGGAGGGGCATTAAAACCCAAGCAGCTGTTCAATATTCTATCAGGTTCTCCCCTGTCACCGGGCTCATCCTTTGCTTTGCTCTCTCCATCAGAGAGCGAGGTACTACCTTTTTAATGTTAGGTACTTGTTAGTGCAGTCAGCGGGCCTCTGGCTCCTCTTCACACACCCTCAGTCAGAGTGTGATGAATGCTGAGGGGACAAAATCTCACCAACACCTGCTGCTTTCATGAAATAAACCCGGCCCCAGGACCTGGATGACAATTACCAGCCATTATAGATTACAGCCGTTACAGCTGCAGTCGGCAAGATTTTTATTTAAAAATACATCAGTCTTATCTGCAGTCAGCACAGTGCACCTGCAACCGAAACGAGGGCTCCATCTCCCCCTAATGAAACTCTGCCAGAGTTTCTTAAATTAAATTCTAAAGTACTCAGTGGTTAGAAATAATTTCTGTTCAGGTTTGGAGGGGAACGCTGAAAAGTCAAATCCAAACAGCAGGAAGAGTTTCTCTCTGAGGACATTAAAGTCATCATACATGTCTGAAAGTTTGAAGTCATACTAACTTCTGATTATGTATTTTAACTACTTACATGCTTATTCTTTAGACTCAAGTGATTAGTTGCCCAGACACAGTTTGTTCCTGGATGAGCAATTTAAATTTAAGTAATCCAGTAGCTGGCCATGCTGTCCATTCTGCCATGACTTTGAGAGAGTCTACAGTGCACACTTAGATTTGTGGTTTAAGGCACATAGTCATGGAAGGATATGGATCGGCATAATGTGATCCAAAGGCCGTGACAAATACAGGGAGAAACTGCAACATTGATCAAAATTAATCTGAATTAAACCAGTGTATCAAAAAATAATCTGATTCTCAACTACAAAATAAATTAAATGTACATTTTTTGTAATATTTTTTATGATAAATATATAGATAGGGATGTTTAGATATCATGACCTTAACCCTTATGGGTAATCAGGGACATTTTTGTCCATACAGACAATTTTTTGCTCAACTTTTGGCCGTAATTTTGGCAGTGTTACTCAGTATTGAATGACTTTTGTAGGAAGGTTTTGTTCATGGAAAGTCTTAAAATTCAAAGTTTGATTTTTGTCAGAGGTCAGAGGTTACCGTAGAACAAATTTACTACCCTTTGAGGTTATCAGAGGACATTAGTGTCCTCTCCCAAAGCTGCTATAAAAACATAACAGATTTTTTTTACTTATTTTGCTAAAATCATTCAGTCAACTTCAGTTCTAATCAAAAATACCAAATAAGTATTTATTTTATTTTAACCCTTTAAATGCCAACTTGATTACATGATGTACGAATTTTAATGAAAAAAAATAAACAAAAAGTGAGTTATTATCAATATTATCAATGTTGAAGGGCTGAGGATTTTTTTTCAAAGATCAGGCTTAAATATACTTAAGATCAATAGCAAAATTGATTTTCATGCATTGTTATTTTTTTTGCAGTGCCCAATTCATGATTTACTACCCTTCGAGGTTATCTGAGGACATTATTGTCCTCTCCCAAAGCTGCTATAAAAACATAACAGATTAATATTTGTTTTGTTCTTTTTTTGCTTAAATCATTCAGTCAACTTCAGTTCTAATCAAAAATACCAAATATTTGGGAGAGGACATTAATGTCCTCTGCTAACCTCAAAGGGTAGTAACTTAAAGCAACCCACAAGGGTTAGTATCCCTGCACAATCAGTTGCACCTGTTTTCATCGGAAAATGTATTTTTATTTATTGATTTTAAAGAGGGAACAGTGCATATTAATAAACATTTTTACAAATGTAAATATGCCAGATTATAGCCTTGGCCTAATTTCCATCTGCAGACCCCCTGGCAGGTTGACGGTAACATATACATACGAGACACTATGCAGAGTAAATACAGTAGGACAAACCCAAGGACAGCAGACAAGTATAAAAAGAAACAGAAACATATATATTGCACATCCTCCCACCACACAGAGTCCATCAAGCATTTAGCAAATGCAACTTTTATTGCACCAACCCCTATTGCACTGAATGTTATTGTAAAGATTTATATTACGCAGACCCAGTTCATATTGCACAAATCCCTATTGCACTGAATATTATTGCACCAGTTTATATTGCATATTATATATCATCATGTCATTCTGTGTTTTATTGAACTCTGGTAGTTGGCAGTGCAGTGTTTCCTGCAGTCCAGTGGCTGACTAAACATGCCTCGCTTTTCTCTCAGTTGGCTTTGGCTGAGGCAGCCTTCTCATAAAGACCCAGACAATGCTCAAGCTCCTGGATGTCTTCCTGACCCTGGACAAAAACATTTACATTGTCAGCACAAGCTGACACCACTAATGGCTAACTCTGAGCCAGTTCAGGTAGACATAAGCCCCTCAACCGCTTCCTGAGTCAAAGAAGAGACTGAATGGCCACAATGTAAAGTTGGCCAGAGAGAGGGCGGCCCTGCCTGATACCTCAGTCAACTGGAAAAGGACATTTCCATCCAGGGAGACACATTCTGAAGTGTGCAGACGATACAGTGATAATCCATTTGCTAAAGGAGGAGGACACAGCTCAGGGACCAGTGATGGATGATTTTATTAGCTGGTAAGATGATACCTTTATAAGATCAAACATTTCCAAAACAAAAGACATGCATATTAAGTTTAGAAAGAAGTCAGAGTCACCCCCTTTTTTAACTTTAAATGGTGAGACAGTGGAGAGAACTGAAAACCACAGGTACCTGGGTGTCATCACTGACAACAGGCTGACATTCAGTGTCAACACCAAGGCAGTCTTCAAGAAAGGGCAACAGTGGCTGCAGTGACCGTTTTAGAGTATGTAGTAGGCTACTGACCGTCTTTTATAATTCCATGGTAAAGTCTGTTCTCACGTTTTTATTTCTTGGTTTGGGAGCCTTGCCTTTCCCGACAAAAAGACGCTTGAAAATATTGTAAAGGTAGGCGGCAAAATCATTGGTGTTAAATTACCTGATCTGTCTGATATCTTCTGAAACAGAGTAAGATCCAAGGCTTGGGACATCAGTCAGTGTTCTGATCAAACCTCTTCATGTGGAATTTGATCTCCCGACCTCAGGCAGGAGACACAGGTCACCCCTGGAGTGGATATTAAAGTTAAAGTTGAACGTTGAAAGATGACTGATGTTCACACATCCAGGCAAAATATCTACAGGTGCGATTTTTCCCTTCCCACCAAATGTCTGACAAGTTCCAACCACTGGGAGTCCCCCAACCTCTCTGGGGCTGTGCCTAAATTCCACCATAAACATGCCCACTCACGATGTCTCCATATCTTACATGAACTCATCTAGGGGACCTCAACTTTCGCCCTTATTAGAGTAGCAATAGCAGTACATGTTTGTGACAGCACCATGGTGGGCAGATTCAGGCTTGTTCAAGTCAAGACTCGGTCAAGGACAGTGGGGAGATTTCAGCGGCTCCATTTGTAAGTAAATTAATTTGCTAGTGGGCAACATTTTGATCTGTTATTCCTTAGATTTTTCATCCTTTTTTAATTTTTTGCAGCTGAAAAATTCCAACTTTAGAAACCATGTCCTGACAGTTACTCATTTACCCCATCAACAAAACAATATTAAGTCAAAATAGCAGGAAAACTGACATCACATCATCCTTAGAAAATCAAACTAAGGTGCTGTTAACATGTTATTTTTGATTGTAGCAGGATCATCTTATCATGTGATTCTTTTTCTTCAGGTTTTCTGACTCTGAATGAGATGCAAAGAGGGAGGCACTAGAGGCTGGTGGTGCTGTCAGAGAGGAAAACCACGGCATAGATGGACGGTGGTGCTGTCAGAGAGGAAAACCACGGCATAGATGGACTTTATGGAAAGTGCAGGTAATATCATTGAAGATGGATGAATGGATAGAGAGACAGATTAAACAAACGAAGCATTGAGAGAACATTTTAGGTCAAAAAGAAGAAGGAACAAGTGTGTAAACGTATAATAAATGTTTCTGTTGAAGTGTTCCTGTGCTGCTCGGAGAGCTGAAAGAATTAATGAGCCTTAGCTCAAGTCTGTTCGAGATAAAAAACCATGAAAAAGGAGAAAGAGAGAGGGGGTGGAGGGTGATGGACGGCTGCAGAGAAAAAGACTCCTCTGGGCTCCATCATCCTCCATACCTCCTTGTGTTTCCTTAGGGGTGTGTTAAAGGCAGTTTGTGTTGGAGTCTAACTAAACCTCAGGGTTTTGGCTAAGGTTCATCGACCGAGAATTTAAAAACTGCATCTAAAACATCATGGAGAGGGCTAGTGGGGGCTCTCCTTCAGAGACACCCTGATGCCTCTGTGTGTTGATTATACCAACAAGGTGACAAATATCACTGTTTTACAAGAAAAAAGACAAATCGAAAATGGAGATGGTAACAATGTTTATACACAGTAACAATGTTTATCGTTGTGTCCAACTATTACCAGAAAATGTAATTTCTGCATACACCTTCAGGCTATTATTGGCCAGTACCAATGTTTTGCAGCTTGCGCCTTGTATGCCTTGACACAAGGCCACAATTAAACAATTAGATTTTAACAAATACATGGTTTATCATAGAGCTGAGTATTAAAACACTTTTTTTTACTATGGATGTCCTCATCAGGTTTTTGACCCCAATCCTGTTTTCAAATAATGAGTACCTGGTGATTTTAAGTCAGGATGCGATATTTACATTTACTGAGACAGTACAGCAATGTTTTATTGTCCATCTTCAACTGTTCTTATATGTCTGTTAACAAAACTAAGAATGCAGGTTTAGAAGATTACTTTGCAGTGCAGATGGATTGGACTGGTGTACAGATCCATTGTTCGGCTCTTTTACTGTCAAGCCCTTTGAAAAGCCACACCAGGAAGCACACAATGTCGTGAACTGTGTTTTTCATTCATTGTTTATTTAAATCAAAATGACCATAATACACAGTATTATTCAAATAGATGATCAGAAATAATGAAAGCATAAGCTTGTACTGTCATTTATAATCGCATTGACTACATTACTCAGAAAGGGAGTTTGCGCGAAGCAGCTTTCCACTGTCACCAATAGATATTGTAAAAACAAAGTTTTTACCACAAGATTCAGTTTTGAAAGTGAAATTTTGTAATATCCAACATTCAAACAGGCAAATAAGAATTTTAATTTAAAAATGATGTACTGCTTTAGATTATGTGCCTTGTATGATAGCAAAACGTTCATTGTTAGTCAACCGTTGTCACGAATGCCCTTTTCACGCGAGCAGCCAAAATTGCTAACAGTGTGTAAGATAGAGGTGTGTTGTTTGTTGTTTGTGTGTTTTTTTGTGTGTGTGTGTTTGCCTGTTAATCCAGGTTGTATTTTTCAGCTGCTAATAAAGCCTATACAGTTTTTTGCAATGATTTATGTCATTTTTCTACTGTGCTGTGACACCAGTTTTAGGACTCCCCCACCTGTCAAATCCCACTTTATCCACTGGTCATATTCAAAATTACACTTACTCACAGACAAACAGAAATATCTGAACATTTAAAGAAACCTTACAGAGCACTTAAAAAACACTCACTGTCATTTCATCAATATAACTTAAATTATTTAGACCCAATAAATCCCAGTAATTTTTACTTAATGAACTGAAAGTCTTAACATCCATCTTGCCAAGCTCCAATCTATGGTGATTGGAAGCGGCCTAAAACGGTACAGCCCAATCAGAAACACTTTTGAGTTGGAAGACTCAAGTGCAACTCAAGACTCAAGACAAGCAAGATCACTGCGGGAAGTGACTCCTTGTACTCCTTTTTTGCTCCACTTGCGGCATGTTTTCCCAAGAACTTGTCCAACAAGTGGCTTCTGTCTTTTACACTGCAGGAGTTTCTGTCTTTGTCATTATCTGACTGACCTGTAATGAATATGGTTGACAGAACAATTGTCTAATCACCAGCCAGATAACACTAACTATGGGCTCGTTCAAAGATTAACTGGTAAAATATATCAAACAGTCCATCTGGAGTATCAAGATGCTCCTATTTAATTCATTTTAATTAAGTCAGACAAGCAGTACTGTAAATCTCAAACAAAACAACAAACTCTAGTCAGAGTGGTATAATTAGAGTAGGGATACACAGGTGACATATTTGCCAGAGGGCTGCTACCCTCTCATTTATGGCCTGCTGAATAATGTGTGGAAGTAATGGAAATGGATGTAAACAACTGAGGGGCAAAAAAACAAAAAAAAATGCGGTAAGGCAAGACTGATACAGTTACATGAACAGTGGTGCTTTTACTGACAACATGACACTCTACTTGAAATGTTTTGAGTAAATGTGAAATCAGCATCATATGACTAATAATCAAATTCACAACTGAATCAAAAATCAACCCTGAATTCTTCTACTACCACAGTGCTGAGCATAGACTGTAATATATTCTGACCCTGATCACTCAGGACATACACCAGCTTCAAACGGCTCCCTGTGGAGACATCACAGGCTCGTACCCCTTCCTCTCATGTTATATGTGTGCTAACAACAACATTACATCACTTCCTTTGTCACATTATTGACTGGACACTTCAATTACACACACACTAACATGCACGTACACACTGCCAATCATTGGTCTTCTCTCTCTCCCTGAGTGAGGGCGATCGACAGCAGGGTCTGGGGATTGAGTCTCGGTGGGAATCATTAGTAGTAACTGATTTCTCTGCTGTGTGTGGGGGGGCAGAGAGGCTGAAACTGGTAAGATGTTAACTTGAAATATTTTTCATGTCAACGATAATATGCCGAGTGAGACATCCTGATTCTACGATGGCTGGCTCTCCAAACTTCAAAAGCCAGCACAGGCAGAGCTGTCTGGCCTATTAGGCAACATAGGCAGATGCTAAGGGCGCTGTGGTCTACAGCGTGCGCCACAATACTGCGAAAAATTAACTTTCAATAAAACTAGTTATTACCATTAACCTGTTCAGCTCCAAAGTACACAATTTTGGAAATGCTTACATGTTCTCCAACAAAAACTTAAGAAAAAAGTAAACAATTCATGTAGAAATGTAGTCATGTTGCACATTAAATTAAGCAGGAAATTTTCAGCAAACTAACCATATAAGCTTTTTTTACACGCACCACATGAAACATCAACACCAGGCAAATGAATTATCAGATATGGAAATCTGTTTCTCTTTGACTCAAACTTGGGTTGGTTTGTATGGATTGCTTTGAATGGGAAAATGTATAGAGTTGGAGTTGATTTTTTTCCAAATGGTAAATGGAATGGTAAATAGTAAATGGACTTGAGCTTATATAGCGCTTTTCTAGTCTTGGACTACTCAAAGCTGCTTTACACCGCAGGTCACACTTACTCATTCACACCCATTCACTCTCACATTCACTCACTGATGGCTCAGAGTTTCTATGTTAGTTATCCATCAGTATCTCAAACACATTCACGCCCTTTCATGCCCATTTACACACCACTGACGCAGCAGTGGGAGCAACTTGGGGTTAAGTGTCTTGCCCAAGGACACATCACCATGTGTCGCCCGGAGCTGGGCTTGAACCTGCAACCTCCCGATCACTGACCAAGCGCACTATCCAACTGCACCACTGACGCCCAAAAGAGAATCAAGAAACAAGAAAAAAGAAACAACAAAAATGATTATTTTTTGTTTTTGTCTTTTTTTTTTTCAAAAACAGTCAAAAACTGCCACAGATAAGCAGAAGAATATAAAAAATACTGTTGTATCTTGATGTGTTTTATATAATTATAAACAATTATACTTTCATATGTTGATTATATGGATCTTTAAGTCTGGAAAAAAGTGTCTATCAAATCACAGATGGATGATGGTGCCGTATTAAATCTCATCTAGGGCATCACATTGGGATAGGGATGGCTCTGCTCACAGTGGTTACTAATAACTGATGGTGTGAGTGCCTTGTTGAACTGAAGACACTGATCTGAAGACTTTTCCAGAATGTTCAATATTTGAATCTAACATCTGTCAAAGGAAAGGGTGGAGTCTGATTCCTTATCTTGTTGCTCTTTTTAGTAAAAAAAAAAAAAAAAACACTCAGTCTTGATATTTGAGATAAACAAAGGTTTAAAAAGCTGCAGTTCGAGTGTCCACTCGAGGCTGTGTTTGAAGCATCAGCAGTCCCATTCACTCTCCATTTTCATTTGTCCTTTGTAACAGCATCAATAAACACACAGCCTTGTTAAAAATATAATAAATTAAGGATAGAATTCTTATCATAACTTGTTTGTAGGAAACAAAAAAAAGGCCTAACTGTAAACAAAAAATACTGGAAAAGAGTTTTCATTTTGAACAAGTGTCTTTATTTTGAAGAGGCAAATATAGACCTTTTTCAAAGAACACATTAAGAACTGTTTTTATGAACAAGGGCTTTCATTTGAGAGTCACAAATTGAACAACTACAAAAAGAACATGGACTACAACAGCAGTAATGACGATGACAAAGTTCCAAAATAGTTATTAAAGAATATGTCTGTTATGGACAACTTCTTGAATGTTTTTATTTCAGAAAATAAGGTATTAAACTGTAATTATAAAATAAATGCTTAAAAGGTTTAAAATGTATAGAACTGTTGAAATGGTTAATTGTTTAAATTTATGCTCAGGTTGTCTTTTTTGTGGAAGATTCAAAACAAGTCATGGAGTGTGATGTTTATCAATTACTGTTTTATTTTGAAAATATAAAAGCATTAAAAAATAGGGTAACACTTTATCATGCACTATATCAACAGTCATAAAACATGATATCTTACATCTTACATATAATCATCACATTATGTTTTATGACTGTTGATAAAGTGCTTCATGAAGCATTAGGAGTGTAGTTATGAAGCATTATGAATGCCCTCATAATGCATTGTGATTGTCAGGGCTTCATACCTCATAAAGCATTATGGATGTAGTGTTCATGAGTATTCATGAGCATCCATGGAACAAGTCATGATAATGTCATTATAAATGACATTATAATGTTTTATGACCGTTGATATAAAGCATCATGAAGCATTATGTTTGCTTATAAGTGTAGTTATGAGACATTATGAAGGCATTATAATGCTTTATGGATGCCGTTATAATGCTTTATAAATGTGGGCTTCATAGAAAATCTTACCAAAAATAGTATAAAGGTATATTTATTGTATGGACAATTGTGTTATCTCAAACAACCAAAGAAGGGAATGTGACCACTGAAGTTGCATCTTAATAAAAACTGAAGAGAAAAGGGAACTAAACATTCAGTCACAGCTACAACAGTTACAAATGAGTGCATTGAGCCTTTGCGATTTTTCATTACTAATTAAAGTGCTTGAAAATATAACTTAATGCATGATCTCTTAAATATGTGTAATGTTACATCATTAACCTGGCAAGAGGAAAACTATTGCATGGTATTTTGGTTATATCATCCACTTTAATCAATGGTGCAACTAATACACAAGCCAGCAAAACAAAACTTCTAGTGCATGTTTGCATAGAAAAGAAACAATATGAGTCAAGACTGAGGTCCTTGAATCAGGGTAAACATTGCATTGATAGAACTGGCATGGCATGCAGCTTTGCTGTGAGCCAAGGCAGGTCATGTAGCTGTACCTGCCTTGGCTCCACCTCCTTTAGTTTTAAGACCACTGTGGATTAGAGTGACAGACCACCTTCACTAACCAAACAGCTGACAAAACTCTGGCCTCTTCAAAAAGCAAAATCAGATCAATATTTTACCTACAAATATTCTGCTGCTGCCCTGGTATATGAAAAACCACAGGTGTAACTGTACACGACAGCCATAATGAATGTAACAGATGCAAAGTTTGTTGAGCCTGCGTCACCTTTATTCATCACTCGTGTGGGTAAAAGGATTTGCTGCCATTTCTCTGTTATTAATGCTGTTATGCTGCTGTATTGCTGCAGAGAAAATGAGATATTTCCAGACCATCTGCAGCCTCTTTTCAGACAACAAGAGTCCAAATGCATTCTGTCTCAACAAAGTGGAAAAAGCACACAGATGTTTTGCTCCATTAAAATGGAAGAAAAACAGCAAAATGAGGAGGATTGTGGGTTTGTTCTCATGTTTTATTTATTTGAAGGTGTTCCTGTTTAGAGGCACAAAGCTCTGCAGCTGTTTTATCACCAATGCTGCTGCAGGAAACAAACTGAAATATAAAATCTGCATTCTGCTTTATCAGATGCACACAAGGAGAAAGGCTGCTGCACCGAGGCATACAGGAGAGTAAGAGAGTTTTAAAAACAGGACTTTACAGTAAAATAAGACAAAAAGCCCAGTAAGGACTCAATTTACTGAAGAGGAGGTGATGGTCAGATTCAGAGCTAACATTGGGGCTGATTTGTTGAAAGAGCACAGAGCACAGAGCTCCTTAGTTCTTTGTGCCATAGATACAACAAAGTGAATGTATGACACAATGTTTGCTGCAAATACCAACTTGGCACCAACAAGCATGCCGGGTTCAAAATCTCATGAATCACCTTTCCTCTTCTGTCTGATTCTCTGTTTAACCTCAGCTTGGCCATGTCTACAGCCTAATGCATTAAGTTGCTGCCATAAGACTGGCTTATTATGAAGAAAATGGACCTGTGATGAGTTTGCAGAGTGTCTTCCCCTACTCTCTCACCCCCTTTCACAAGTCTATCCACTGTCTCTCTCCTATCAATAAAGGCACAAAATGCCCCAAAAAATACATAAAAAAAAAAAAATGGACTTGAGCTAATATGGCACGTTGTCTAGTCTCAAAGCTGCTTTACAACGCAGGTCACACTTACCCATTCACACCCATTCACTCTCACATTCACTCACTGATGGTTCAGAGTTTCTCTGTTTGTTATCCATCAGTATCTGGAACACATTCACACCCTTTCATGCCCATGTACACATCACTGACGCAGCAGTGGTACAAACCTCCCGATTACTGACCAAGCGCAGTATACAACTGCGCCACCAACACTCTAAGTCTAATGAGAAACTGAAGTGGTGAGTGATTGTAGCTCACTTTCGGGCAGTTCCCTTTACATAAGACTACAGACAGAAAGCTCTCATGGCAACCATTGATGTCATTGCAGGACCCCAGCAACACCAGAGTAACCAGCTTAATCCCCACTTACAGGGGTAACTGTGGATACTCTCCTGGAAAGACAGCAAACCCCAAATTGCTTCAATGACAGCATAAGTTTGTTCAAGTGAGTGAATATGTATGACAAGAATACATTTATCATCTGACGTCCATCCATCCTTTGTACTGCTTCACAGGTCATGGGGGATGGGGTCTATCCCTGCTGACATTGGGCAAGGGGCGGGGTACACCTGAACAGGTCGCCAGCTGATCACTGGGCCTTGGAGAGACAGAAGACCATTCATGCTCACACTCATACCTAAGGGCAGAAGAGAAAGAACCCATGCATGCAGGGGAGAGCACGCAATCTCCACACAGAAGGCCCTGGTGGACACAGGGATCAAACCAGCAACTACCCTGCTGTGAGGCACACGACCAGCTGTGCCACCATGCTGACCACCACATAAGAGCAATGATCTAAAGATGTGTTAGAGTCGTCCTCACTGCCTTTAGGATGGTAATTCTGTCACTCATTAAAAATCTTTAAAGCTTCAGGAACCTCCATGGAAAAAATTAACACCACAAAGACGTAGAGAAAGACATCAAAAGTTGCAGAAGGCCTAAAAAGTAAATAGAGGGAGCAGAGGAGAGATGCAGAGGAGGACAGCGAGGACAGAGACATCTTGACTGGTTATTAGAGCTCAGGGGGGGCTTTGTGTCACAGCCTTTCTGGATTAGACATCCTCTGACACATCATATTTCCTCACCTTTTAATTGGACACCTTGGACCACCGGGCCTGCGGCGGGCGCGGGGGCCGTGATGTAGCGGTGCTGGACGGGTGCCCGCCTGCGTCATCTCACACCATTTCTCACAGGTCGACTGTGCGAGGACAGGAAATTATCACGGCGAATAAAGACACACAACACATTCCAGATCTGGTCCTCGCGGCTCTGCAGGGTGAGAATGATGATGATGATCAATGTGTGAGGAAGATCTGAGCTGAGCTGACACGTGTTAAGCTAACTGACAGGTACCAGAGTTCACTCAAATCAAGTTTCCTTATTGATGTACAGTATCTCCAGAGGGGAACTGACAGATGACAAAACAGAAATTTCAGATTCATATTTTAGCATCTTGTTCTCAAAGTCCACAGGTGCACACCACTGCACGGCTTCACAAAGACTGACATCATATATTCTCCTACAGACTAGCCACACATTTTCCAACAACTCAACACTCGACTTTTTTGCCAAAGCAGAGCTCATTTGTCAAGAATCTGGTTACATAATGTAAAAATCAATAAGAGAGTGACAGTGGCCTGATTTTTCCCTCTCGCCTCATCATGATCCCTCAGAATAATTCTGGTTTGTCCCAATCCTGAGTACAAAAATAGATAAACTATGAGAAATAGTTATGATAAAGCTTTCAAAATCTTTGGTATAAAGTGTTGTATTCATTGTGAGGCTGGTTTAACTGATGACTGACATGACTGATCTGAGTATTTAATATGCTGAATATGAGTGGAGGTTTTTTTTTATTACCTTCGCGAGGAGGTTATGTTATCACTGGCGTCTGCTTGTTTTGTTGTTAGTTAGTTAGTTTGTTTCTCTGTTAGCGAGATAACTTCAAAAAGTCATGGATGGATTTTGATGAAAGTCTTAGGAAAGTTCGGATTGGGACAAGGAACAAATTATTAGATTTTGGAAGTGATCCGGATCAGCGTCTGGATCCGCCATGATGAAAAATGTGATTTTCGTGAACAACTACTGAACTGAAATAGATATCATTATGAATCGAATTGTAAGTGGTATGTTTTCATTGTCATGGAATCTAAATATTTAGATGAAATAAAGGTAGGACTAATTTTTATGGTAAAAATCACAATATGGGTGGAGACTGTGGCTCTGGCGGAGGTCTGCGTTCTCAGAGTACAGAATGACAGTGGATGGGTTTGTAAAAAGGGGCAAGAAAGTAGAGGAAGACACTCTGCAAACTGGCCACAGGCCAGATTCGAACCTGGGCTGGCAGAAGTACATATATGGCCTGATCGCTAACCACTCCGCCACACCGGCATCCTGAGTGGAGGTCTTTGTTGTTGTTGTGTGTCGATGCCATTGTTGGACAGGTCATGTGTGAAAAACATGTCTCTGATCTCAGTGGGACTGACCTGGCCAAATAAAAGATAGTAATAATAAAATAAACTAAATTAATCTAAATCAAGCCAAATGAAGAAGCAGAAAACCTTCTCATATATAAGCAATAAAACAAAGGTTTTATGCACACATGTGCAGTGTCATTTTTTATGTTTTTTGACATTTTTCACTGAATGAAATTTGTGTATTTCAGTGTGCTAAGCCATAATGAAGGAATCAGCCTAAATCTGCACTATTTTCAATTAAATTAACAGCAGTATTCAAAAATTACATGTTAATTATATCCCGTGTTCTCTGGTCATCTAGTCTTCTCTTGTTTTTTTTTAGAATGATGTAATTTCGAATCAATCTATGGTGGCTGATGGTTGCAAACAGTCAACAACGGCTTGATGCCAATAAGTGGAAAACACCTGCAAGAGCAGAAACGCATCAACAACAACAGAAGAGCTCCAGTCCTGCTAGGGGCGCTGTGGCAGAGAGAGCGACGGACAATAGATGCTGTGTGAAATCAGCCACTCCTTAATTGTAAGTGCTAATGTATTAGAACCTTCAGTAAATGATTTGTGCAGAGCAATAGAGAGGGATGACAGGCAGGCTGTGTGACTTTATCATGTTTCTGTTTTCCTTTTACCATCAAAAGTTTGAAGTAAATGAGGCTTGCCTCACCTTTGGCTCTAAGATGTTTGTGTTTGTTCTGTTTCCAACAATGAACAAAATGTGGAATAATAATGCATCAAATGAAGGTTGATGAGTGCATGGTGCTGTTATTTTAGCCCTTTGTACTACAAGTACATCATAATGTACATGATGAGTGCTATGTACTTTTACTGTGTACTTTTTGAGTAATCTATTTCAATGTACATGAAATACTGCAATGTTCAGATATTCTCACTAATCAAACTAGTTAGAAGATGTGCTTAACATAATATTTGAAAAGAAATAACTTAAAAAGAATATTATAAAAGTACTTGCAAATACAGTCCAGAGGGTCCTCTTTACAATGATACTGGTTCCATCAGGTACAAATGGAAAACAATAGTCTTGTTTCATTTCTGCCAACAAGGTCATGTTAAACTACGCCATGCATTCATCTGCTTTATTTGTAGAATATTATTCCACTTTCTGATCATTTATATTGGAAACGGAAGCATCTTGGACCTAATGGGCAGAACACTTACTTTGAAGGCTCAAATATATGAGCGCTTCAAATTTAGGAGTGGCTGATTCGGCCAAAATCTCTCTGGTCTTTCACTCTCTGCCACAGCACCCCCTGCAGGCCTGGAGCTCTTCTGTTGTTGTTCTTGGTTTTGCTGTGTTTCTGCTCTTGCAGGTGTTTTCCTCTTATGAACGGCACTGAGCTGTTGTAGTCTGCTTGCCCTCATATTGGCTATCGTACAGACACGTGTTCTGCAAACCTGAGTGGGTTCAGATTTAAACCAGTCCATTGAGCGGCAGATATCCCTGAAAACCACTCTGAGCGTGTTATGATCCACCTCTTTAGCAAACACACTGTCACTGATTAAACACACATTCACAAGCCGTCAGCAGCGGCACTCTGACCTCCTGTTCTACAAGCAAACATGAAGATGACAAATTTGAATAAAAGCTTCATTAAACATTCGCTCTGCACACCACCTGCTGCAGATGTGATGTCCAGGGCCCTCGTTAATGTTCGACTATAACACTGGAATTAATAATGGTGAAAAATTCTTCTGCACCATCTGGCAGGATGATAAGTCAGGCATCAGAAGCAGCGGGGAGGAGAGCTGATTAAAAAACGCTGCCATAAGGAGAGTAATGTATAAATTTGTCTGATGTAATGTTGGTGAACGAGCCGGCAAAGACTCCAATGTTGAAACAGGAAGCTGTCTTATATGCATTCATTAACCTTTAATAATTGGTAATTAAAAGGCAAAACAAAGCATGACAGCACTGGATTGATCATTGAATCATGTGTACACTCAGTGCCCTTTTTAAAGTTACTAAACTCCATCAATGAGCAGAACAGTTGACTGATGAATGTGCCTCCATCCGTTGGATCATAAAGAAGAGTGGTAGTGTTGTGGACCTTAAACTTCCAAACAACACCAGTTTATACAGCACGCCGGCACTGACACGAGCCGAATTAACTTGATGGGCGATTTCAGGAGTGCCCTTCGGAGATTATTTTCAACGACGCTGATTGGCCAAATTCATGTTATATGCGCTTATCTTGCCCTGGCAACAGTCCCTTATTGGTTACTCGTCACTGTCTTTGGGGCACTTTTTCCAGCGCCCATCAGACACGGAGGTAGAACCAAGTAGGCTTACATTTGTTTTACATTAAGGAAATTAATTACTTTATATATTAATATGTTTATATTTATATTACACATTTGAATAAGTAATTTTTGGTAATAATCTTTTTTTCAAAATAAATACATTTAAAATCACACTTTCCACGGGGGGGGCGGTGCCCTATCGCCCTCTATTGGCTAGCTGCCACTGCTGTTAAAGCAAGAATGCAGTCTGTAGGTATAAGTATGCAAATCTGTAGAGCTTGAAAGTTGAAGCAGTTTTCAGCAGAACAGCATAAATCTGCCAATCATTTCAATGTTAAAAAAATTCAGCCAAAAATATTTTTGTCTTTTAACACTATTATATTTAAGCTTGTGAAAAATACAAGCACACCTCTGCTCAAATGCGGCACTGCTCATTTTTTTATCTGAAAATATGAGCATATTTTAAAGGCTGTGACACACAGACAAATAGTATGACTGTCTCAGCCAGGTTTTGAACCCGCAACACCAGATAGACAGGTAGGTAGGCCTCCGATGAGAAATGTGCGAAAGAGAGAGAGAGAGAGAGGGAGAGAGAGAGAGAGACACTGTGAAGCGAGAGGGAACTGCTGTAACAGTAAGAAGGTTCATCAAATATCCGCGTAATAAGTTTAATACATCATGGGAGCAGCGTCCTGCTCTCCCTCTGAGCTGCTGCAGGTCTCAGAGTTCAGGGGAGGCGCACACATGACGCAAAGTTGACGATTTAAAATACAAGAAATTATCATTTAATAAAAAAAATGTGATTTGTCATTTGCAAATAGTACTAAGACATGCAGTAAAATGCATCAATTAATCAGAGATTTCCATTCTGTGATTGTTACAACAGGTTTGTCCTCTGCTCTCCCTCGTCTCCTGCTGTATCTCTCTGCTATGTCCTCGTCTTCTCTCACCTGGACCTATGTCGAATCTCTCAACGGCACCCTCCTTATTATGCCCATGAAAAGACGGGCATGATAGAGGATAATAGAGAAGAGGGAGGGAGAGACTGGCAGCTCTCTGCATTACTTTCCCATTTGTATAAAAGTGAAAAATTGAATGCTGCTTAGACTACTGCTCAGCAGCATGCAGCTGGAGTAATCAATTACCTTTATTGAAAACAGAGAGAAAAGTGTTACGTTCCAGGTAAGGTTCGAACCCACGATCTCTGGGTCAAAAGGCAAAGATGCTGCCGCTGAGCAACAACTTACAAATAGATTTCTGAACTAGTATTTCTGAGTATTTAGGGCTCTAATTTCGTAGACCAGACGCAGTCGCGGGTGCAGTAGCAGGCGGATCTGCCCTACGTCGGCCTTCGCTGCGCGGACAGAGTGTGACCAGCGCACCTT
This sequence comes from Scarus forsteni, assembly GCA_036419115.1. Taxonomy (NCBI): domain Eukaryota; kingdom Metazoa; phylum Chordata; class Actinopteri; order Labriformes; family Labridae; genus Scarus; species Scarus forsteni. The sequence continues at coordinate 2,577,965 of JAZDUH010000150.1, read as the reverse complement.
GCAAGTTTCCTGCAGTGCCAAGAGAGGCGCACCCAAGGCGCAGAGAGACGCATCCACACCTCCGTCCCTGCCCCTCCGCGCAAGTGCCAGAGAGGGAAGAGAAAAGGCGTGAGTGGGTTTAACACAGCCGAGTGCTGTTTTCACCAATCAAATGACCGCCTCTCCTTGCCTTTAAATGCGCTGCGGCTGAGGCGCAGTGTCTGATTGGTCTGAATGATCCCCACCACCGTGGAAACAGTGTGCTGGAAAGACCCGGCAGCGGGGACAGTCCGAGCAGCTGTCACTTCAGCAGCTGGGAGAACAGACTGGCCATCGGGGCGTGCATCGGAGGCCATGAAGCGACCATGAAGCGACCATGAACAGTTACACAGCAGCTAGCTTATCCATTCATAATGCTTGTGATCCACCTGCACTCCTGGTTTGTCTTCGCCAAATAGCAGAGCCTTTTGGTGATATACTGTACACTCTCCCAGTGTCTCTGCCTCATCCTCCCTGCAATAATGTACTCCATCTTTTTAGATCACGTTAAAAATAAAGACTAAACTAGAGGAATATGGGAAATCACAGGTAAATCCTTAGTGACATACATTTATTTTCTCTCCTTTTTCTTCATCTTTTTTCTCCCTCTTTTCTTTGAATTTAATGAAATGAGAGAAGCAAGATATATACTCAGTATCAGATGTTAAGGCTGTTTATTGTTGACTTGTAAGATGTGCATCAAACTTCCAGCTGCCGTCAGGTATCAGATGTGACGGGTCAGTTAATATAGATACAAATGTATATGCTGGTTCAGACGGTTACATTAAATAGTGATTGCTGTGATTGTTTATTGCATTAAAATGTGCCTAACGCTCTGGAAACCTGCCTCTGAGGCTTTGTTGACGTGTGCGCACATGTGCACTTGTCACCAAATTACAGCTGCGGAGGGTGCGCTTCGCCTTTGCCAAGAATAGACCAGGTTGGAGCTGGCGAGCTTCAGCACACCTTCTGCACAGTTTTTTGGCATGAAATAGTCACTTCGCCGACATGGATCCGTCAACACCTCCCCCTGATGCGCCGTCACCTCCCCCTGGTGCACCGTCACACCCATCTCTGCGCAGACGGTCTATCAAATTGTCAAATTGAAAGCACACGGGGGTGCGCCGGACAAAATTAACACTGCACGGGGTGCGCCCCCTGCGCTGCGCCACGAAATTAGGGCCTATGATGTCACTGAGAAATGTGTACAGAGTGGCGAGATAAGGTTGGGTACTACCGGATAAATGAACTGTTGCTGTGTCATAACCGTGATAGATATCAAAAACGGGATTGCACTGTGAGCATCCCAAGAACCAGCTGAAGTGGTTAACGTCATTTTCATGTTTGACTGCCTAAAAGTTGACACAGTGGCAAGTTGAAAACGGGCTTCAAAGTGACTCAAGCAGCTTTCTGGACTGAGAAATTACAATGAAAGCAGATAGAAGATTTTGCAATATACCCGTGACTCTGAAGCTCACTGAGACAAAACGATGTCAAAGTAGACTTTGAAACGGATTTCACGTGTACGAGAAGAAGGTTATCAATGTGTTGATGTATAAATCGTGTCTGTGGAGGACAGTTTGACGATGTTATCGCAGGAAGATTCTGCTGATTTCTTGTCTGTCAGCAGCAGGTGCAGGTGACATGCTCTGAGAACAGAGTGTCCGCGGGGTCTTAAAAAGTATTAAAAGTTGATAAATCAATTATGGGAAAATTAAGACCCTTAAAAAGTATTAAAAAGTCTTAATCCAGTTTTTATGAGGTATTAAATTTCATTGTTATTGAGGCTTTGACTCCAGCAAAATGAATTACAAAAAACGATGTGATGTGGAAGAAAAAAAAACAATGTGTAGGTGGGCGCATAGACATTATATATGTCTATGGGTGGGCATACTCGGAGCTCGAATGCATTGGGGTCGCGCGCTTGCGGGTGCGATGTCACGCTGCAGCGAATGTTCTGGCGCCCAGAGGATAAGGAAACAACCAACAACAAAATAGGAAAGTGCAAGTTCTCCGACTCCTGGCTCGACATGCCTGAATTTCAAAACTGGATAAAGCCAGTCGCAAACAATCAGGAAGCATATTGCACTCTGTGCAAGAAAACAATAAGCGTAGCATCGATGGGCATAAATGCCGTTAAATCTCACAAGCTAAGTACTAGCCACAAGACTGTCATTAGCCGCGGACGGCAGCAGACCTCAATAGCATCTTTCTGTGGCCCACCAGCAACAAGACCACCTGGTAACGTGACAGGTGAGCAGGCTAACACAGCTACGACGGTAACCTCTGCCTCATCGTCTGCCGACATAAGGGTGGCACACCAACTCTGCGTGCAGAGGTGATCTGGTGTCTCAATACAGCGGTGAACCACCACTCTTTGAACTCAAACAAAGGCATTTCTGATATTTTTAAGTTGATGTTTCCGGATTCGGACATTGTTAATACGTTCACATGTGGCAAGGACAAGAGTGGATACGTCATGAGATTCGGGTTAGCACCGTACTTTAAGCAGCAGCTTCTTGACAGCATCAACAAAGCTGGCCCGTTTGTGTTGATGTTTGATGAGTCTCTTAACCAGTCCACAAAAAAGAGGCATCTCGACGTCCACGTTCGTTTTTGGGAGGATGACTGCGTCAAGTCCAGGTATCTGGGATCTCAATTCTTGGGACACAGAACAGCTGAGGACCTGTTGCATCACATCAAAGTAAGTGTACTGTGTAGTCTACTAGGCTAGAATTTCATTATTCATTTCTTTTAGTGTGTGTGTGAGAGAGAGAGGGAGGGTGTGTGTGAGTGCACTCGTGTTTCTTACTTGGTGGGGCCACACCCCCAGTAGCCCACCAACGGTATGAGGCCCTGAATCCTTGTGGGGCCAAAATGCTGGGCCCCAGAACGTTTAATGCTTTAAAGCTGTTCAGGAGCCTTCTCTAATGCTCCTCATGCTTTTTTCTTACTTGGCCCACAAGGTGACAAAAACTGGAAATGTGTGTGTGAAGTGTGTGTGCTCTCTGGCCCCCTGCAGTTGGTTTGGTGTAACTGCAGCCTCACACACACTTCCTGAAGAGTGTGTGATCTTAGCCAATCAGACGCCTTGGACATGTAAGCATCATAGTCTCGCGGGACTTTATGGGATTTGTCTGAGAGTTGAAACACAATATTCACAACACAGAGCAATGCTGTGCCAGGAACTGAAGAATTTAAAAAAAAATAAGGTAAGTTTATTTTTTTTCTTACATTATTTTACTATATAGAGTTTTGTGGGACAACAAGAAACAAATAGTATTTGATATAGATGCTTATTTTAGCTGCAAAGATTAGCCACAGGTTAATGGTCTTCAGTTAATATTTAAATTAACAACATAAACATGTTTAAATTGATTACATTAAGCAGACAAATATTAGAATATGTGAATATAGAAAGCATTTTCCGTGGATACTAATATGAAAGACAGTTTTTGTTATCTTTAGCTTGTTAGCTGCTAACCATTAGCTTGGAGACGGCTATGCTTTGCATTGGGCTGGGCACGTCTCTGCAGCATGGCTACTTAAGTCAGTGAATATTCATGAGATGGCCGGGCTGGGGTAACGGAGGGGATCATAAGAGTGTTAGAGTGTGCTGTCATCGTGAATAGATGTCTGATAAGGTATTTGTTTAATGTGTTGTTGCTGTTTCTACTTAAATACTTGTGTTAAGTTTATTATGGATGTGATTTACGGTAGAAGATGTGGTGCCCAGGTGACGTAGAGGCTAAGTGCTAACCATGTTCAACGAGGCTTGAATGGGGCGTCTGATCACACTGAACGCCACATGTAAGGTTAAAAACCTGACATACGGCCAGGTACAGCTTTGTAACACAAACTCTGTACTTGATCTATGTAATATGTGTCACGGTAGGCTCCGACCTGGCCAAAAAGCTACCTGTCGGCCAAGAATCCGGTCCAGTTAGCTAAGCTAACCGTAGCCGAGCTCCTGCCGGACAGGTAAGCTAACCCGTAGCCGAGCTGCGGCCCAGTTAAATAAGCTAACCGTAAACCGAGGCTCGGGCGGACAGGTAAGCTAGCCCGTAGCCGAGGCTGCGGCCGCTTAAATAAGCTAGGCGTAGCCCGCTACTTCGGCCCGGATATGCAAGCTAGCCGTAGCCGAGGCTGCGGCCCGCTTAAATAAGCTAGGCGTAGCCCGATACTCGGCCGGACCGTAACCTAACCCTAGCCGAGGCCCGGCCGGACAGGTAAGCTAGGCGTAACACGAGGCTAAGCTAGCGTGGCGGAGGCTCGAGCCTGCTTGGGTAAATTTTTCGCTGGCGATCACGTAGTATCGCGGAAGGGTCTTGCCTGGTCAGGTAAGCTAACTATGGTCCGTGCCCTTCTTGAAGTAAGGCCTTATTAACGCTGTTAAATAGTCATCCGGTGTTATTATTTAGGGGTGGATGATCAGTGTCAGTCACAATAGTTGAAGCAGGATGTTGGAATAGTGTTACTATATGCTGTGCTCTCATAATTGAGAAAATAAATACAGTGAATAAGATAATGTTTAACTTAAATTAAATAAAATGTAATGCTACAGTGATAAATGTTAAATGAATATCATCAACAATGGAACACAAATGTGTTCCTAACATTACTGAATTACTTAATGAGCAATTTGTTTTCTTACATAGCTCAGCTGTTTAATGATATAAAATCATTTTCACAGAGCCATGATGTCCAAAAGGAAGGCCAGGATAAAACCTGTCGAAGATGCAATGTCATACATTCTGTCTGGGAGAGACAAGCCAGGGTTTGCAGAGAAATGTATCAATAATATCAAAGGTATGATCTCAAGCCCATTTGGTAGCTGCAAATTACAGCAGCACATTTTAATTATATTCTTTAGCACAAATGAAGAAAGGTTTAAGCTATTTTCAAAAGATATGTCATGGAAATATCTGCCTTCAATCTGTTTTGTTAAATTCCAATACAGTTAGTGAAAGATGTGTCGAAAAGTGTTGGATTTCCATCAGAGAGTTTTTTTAGTACACACTAGTGAAATTAAATATAGTAATTTAAAGTTACTGGTATTGTTTTTGCTCTATGCATAATGTCCAACATATTCAGATGTCATTAAGGTAAGTGATGGATCAATAGAAGATTGTATTGAAAATGAGAAAAGTCTGATCACTGTGCAACTGGGGATAAACAAAAAGAATAATTTTGAAGTTAATTCATAGTAGTCATACAAAAGAAGAACCAGAATACAGGCTTGTAGGGCATGTGGTTATCATAGGATGGTCCCTGTTAAACAGAAAATCCTTATATTTAAAAAGTCATGGAATGTAGAAACCTTTTTGCATGCTGTATTGGAAAGGTTAAGGCTACTTGGCATGACTTCTACATAAGTTTATTTAATTCTTTGTCTTTATAGGAAGAGGAGTGTTTGCTACTAAACCAATCAAGCAAGGTTCTTTTGTGTTGGAGTACAGGGGTGAAATCATATCAGCAGAAGAATGCCATGTCACTGATGGTGAGTAAATCAGATGCATTTTTGGTCACAATTAGGCCTGAAACATGTTCAAATATTTAATAAATGAATAAGTAAAATATTAGACTTAATGGGCTTTGAATCTCAAGTGGCTCTTCAAATAAAAGTTTTAAGATATATTTTATAAATTTTGTATTTTGAGTAGCACAAAGTTTGTCATATTGTTTTTGTTTGTCTTTAGTATTGATGGGTCCAAGGAAGATGGTTCCCTTGGAATATTAGTGACTGACAGCCACAAATCTCCAAACTGCACCATGAAAAAAGTTATAGTAAACAACAGGCCACATTTTTGTCTGTTTGCTGTGAGGAACATAGAAATAGGAACTGAACTTGAATACAACTATGGTGATTCAAAATGGCCATGCTGCAAAAAGTTGAGCTTGTTAGATCATGCGTTGGTTACACGGCATGAGTTTAGAGGTGGTAGTTTCACTTTACACAACTTTTTGTCTATTCAGTGAGAATTTTTGAGTCTTAGTTGGACCAGTGTCCAAATTATATTTGAAGAAAAAAATAATAGTGACATGGGAAGTTCCTGAAACTGGCTGATGGACAAGAAACATGTCATGCACACCATTCCTATTGGATGGCTGTATAACACTTTCTTTATTATTAAAGAAACTGTCTACACAAGGCCAAAACCAGGGTTCAAAGAGTGGTGTGTTGGTGCTAAAGAGATGCTTTACAGACATGAAAACAGTCCAAACTTCTATGGCCATTTCTGCTTTATTTTTATGTAGAAATGGTTCTTAAAGACAAGTGTCCTGAATGTAAAAAATAAAGAGTATTATTGTGCTGTTTGAAAGATAGGGTGAGCAAACTTTTGTGACCAGTAATTAAACCCAGTCTGATGATTCCTGTGACAGCTTACGGCCTTCTTCTTTCTGTCTAAACACTAGGGACATCCAAACAGGCTGCAGCACCTGAGGAAGAGGTGGCTGTGCCTCCTCTTAATCTGTCTACTCGTGTTTCTGATGATGCTACTATTCCAAAGGTAATAAAAATAATAAATGTGGATGATTTCTGGACAGGGTAAACTACTAACTTGATTGATCAGCTTCTACTTGGTGTCCATTTGGTCAGATGATCTGTTTCACACATGCACCAGTCCCTGTTGATGTCCTTATGGGGCCCTGTATGGTACTCTTCCTACAAAAGAACTTTTACAACTTTTCTCTTCCACACACACACCAGTCTCAGTTCATGTCCTCATGGGGCCCTCCGTCTGGACCTCTCTATAACTGATTGTTAACCTACAGGACAACACTTGTCAGCATCTAAACTAAAGTATTAACTACATGAATAAAGCCCCTACTGAGCTGCAGTATGATAAAGAAAATATTTGATAGTGACATCCTTTTTTTAGCCCCTTTTATGATGTTCAGATAGGGAGATTTTTAACTTGACCGTCATAAGGCAACATATTCATATATCTTTGTGATCTGTTATTATATTAAATCATATGATTCCTGTCAGACCTCACTGCCCACTTGTCTGTATCTTAACACCTGCTTTATTTGTTGTCCATTTGGTCAGATGACCTGTTTCACACACACACCAGTCTCAGTTCATGTCCTCATGGGGCCCTCCGTCTGGACCTTTCTATAACTGATTGTTACACTACAAGACAACACTTCTAAGCATCTAAACTAAAGTATTAACTACATGAATAAAGCCCCTACTGAGCTGCAGTATGATAAAGAAAATATTTGATAGTGACATCCTTTTTTGAGCCCCTTTTTGGATGTCAAGATGAGGAAACTGTTAACTTGACCCTCATAAAGCACCATATTCAGATATCTTTGTGACCTGTAATTAAACCCAGTCTGATGATTCCTGTGACAGCTTACGGCCTTCTTCTTTCTGTCTAAACACTAGGGGACATCCAAACAGGCTGCAGCATCTGAGGAAGAGGTGGCTGTGCCTCCTCTTAATCTGTCTACTCGTGTTTCTGATGATGCTACTATTCCAAAGGTAATAAAAATAATAAATGTGGATGATTTCTGGACAGGGTAAACTACTAACTTGATTGATCAGCTTCTATTTGGTGTCCATTTGGTCAGATGATCTGTTTCACACATGCACCAGTCCCTGTTGATGTCCTTATGGGGCCCTGTATGGTACTCTTCCTACAAAAGAACTTTTACAACTTTTCTCTTCCACACACACCAGTCTCAGTTCATGTCCTCATGGGGCCCTCCGTTTGGACCTCTCTATAACTGATTGTTAACCTACAGGACAACACTTGTCAGCATCTAAACTAAAGTATTAACTACATGAATAAAGCCCCTACTGAGCTGCAGTATGATAAAGAAAATATTTGATAGTGACATCCTTTTTTTAGCCCTTTTATGATATTCAGATAGGAGTCTTTTAACTTGACCGTCATAAGGCAACATATTCATATATCTTTGTGATCTGTTATTATATTAAATCATATGATTCCTGTCAGACCTCACTGCCCACTTGTCTATATCTTAACACCTGCTTTATTTGGTGTCCATTTGGTCAGATGACCTGTTTCACACACACACCAGTCTCAGTTCATGTCCTCATGGGGCCCTCCGTCTGGACCTTTCTATAACTGATTGTTACACTACAAGACAACACTTCTAAGCATCTAAACTAAAGTATTAACTACATGAATAAAGCCCCTACTGAGCTGCAGTATGATGAAGAAAATATTTGATAGTGACATTCCTTTTGGAGCCACTTTTTGGATGTCAAGATAGGGAAACTGTTAACTTGACCCTCATAAAGCACCATATTCAGATATCTTTGTGACCTGTAATTATATCCAGTCTGATGATTCCTGTGACAGGTAACGGCCTTCTTCTTTCTGTCTAAACACTAGGGGACATCCAAACAGGCTGCAGCACCTGAGGAAGAGGTGGCTGTGCCTCCTCTTAATCTGTCTACTCGTGTTTCTGATGATGCTACTATTCCAAAGGTAATAAAAATAATAAATGTGGATGATTTCTGGACAGGGTAAACTACTAACTTGATTGATCAGCTTCTACTTGGTGTCCATTTGGTCAGATGATCTGTTTCACACATGCACCAGTCCCTGTTGATGTCCTTATGGGGCCCTGTATGGTACTCTTCCTACAAAAGAACTTTACAACTTTTCTCTTCCACACACACACCAGTCTCAGTTCATGTCCTCATGGGGCCCTCCGTCTGGACCTCTCTATAACTGATTGTTAACCTACAGGACAACACTTGTCAGCATCTAAACTAAAGTATGAACTACATGAATAAAGCCCCTACTGAGCTGCAGTATGATAAAGAAAATATTTGATAGTGACATCCTTTTTTTAGCCCCTTTTATGATGTTCAGATAGGGAGATTTTTAACTTGACCGTCATAAGGCAACATATTCATATATCTTTGTGATCTGTTATTATATTAAATCATATGATTCCTGTCAGACCTCACTGCCCACTTGTCTGTATCTTAACACCTGCTTTATTTGGTGTCCATTTGGTCAGATGACCTGTTTCACACACACACCAGTCTCAGTTCATGTCCTCATGGGGCCCTCCGTCTGGACCTTTCTATAACTGATTGTTACACTACAAGACAACACTTCTAAGCATCTAAACTAAAGTATTAACTACATGAATAAAGCCCCTACTGAGCTGCAGTATGATAAAGAAAATATTTGATGGTGACATCCTTTTTTGAGCCCCTTTTTGGATGTCAAGATGAGGAAACTGTTAACTTGACCCTCATAAAGCACCATATTCAGATATCTTTGTGACCTGTAATTATATCCAGTCTGATGATTCCTGTGACAGGTAACGGCCTTCTTCTTTCTGTCTAAACACTAGGGGACATCCAAACAGGCTGCAGCACCTGAGGAAGAGGTGGCTGTGCCTCCTCTTAATCTGTCTACTCGTGTTTCTGATGATGCTACTATTCCAAAGGTAATAAAAATAATAAATGTGGATGATTTCTGGACAGGGTAAACTACTAACTTGATTGATCAGCTTCTACTTGGTGTCCATTTGGTCAGATGATCTGTTTCACACATGCACCAGTCCCTGTTGATGTCCTTATGGGGCCCTGTATGGTACTCTTCCTACAAAAGAACTTTTTACAACTTTTCTTCCACACACACACCAGTCTCAGTTCATGTCCTCATGGGGCCCTCCGTCTGGACCTCTCTATAACTGATTGTTAACCTACAGGACAACACTTGTCAGCATCTAAACTAAAGTATTAACTACATGAATAAAGCCCCTACTGAGCTGCAGTATGATAAAGAAAATATTTGATAGTGACATCCTTTTTAGCCCTTTTATGATATTCAGATAGGGAGTCTTTTAACTTGACCGTCATAAGGCAACATATTCATATATCTTTGTGATCTGTTATTATATTAAATCATATGATTCCTGTCAGACCTCACTGCCCACTTGTCTATATCTTAACACCTGCTTTATTTGGTGTCCATTTGGTCAGATGACCTGTTTCACACACACACCAGTCTCAGTTCATGTCCTCATGGGGCCCTCCGCCTGGACCTCTATAACTGATTGTTAACCCACAAGACAACACTTCTAAGCATCTAAACTAAAGTATTAACTACATGAATAAAGCCCCTACTGAGCTGCAGTATGATAAAGAAAATATTTGATAGTGACATCCTTTTTGAGCCTATTTTATGATGTTCAGATAGGGAGTCTTTTAACTTGACCCTCATAAAGCACCATATTCATATATCTTTGTGATCTGTTATTATATTAAATCATATGACTTCCTGTCAGACCTCACTGCCCACTTGTCTATATCTTAACACCTGCTTTATTTCTGTTGCTCTTGCAGTTTTAATGTTTGAAGGTATTTGTATGTCATTGTTTTAAGTTACTAATGGTATCTACCAGATATATAAGTAGATTTGTTTTCTAGTATAAATTTAATAGTTCATTCTTTTTTAAATGTGAGTTCCTTAGTCAGATGTAGATCAACAGTATTTCTCTTCATATGTGAATTTAGTCATCTTAAAGCACCCTGAATTTTGCTCCTACTACTCTGAATGTTCATCATTTAAACATGTGTTTAACTATTTAAACTGCTATTGATTTTAATCATATTTGGTATGAGTGATTGAGGAGGTTGCATATTAATTTAGGTTTTCTTTTTCTTCTCAAGATGCAAAAGATTCTTGTAGGATCAGATGCCTCAAGTGTAGATATCGGAGAAGAGTATATCCCAGGTCCCATGGAAGAGAGCACAGACAGTGACTGCAGCTTAGAAATACCCATGACAAATAAAACATATGAACAAAGTATCTACTGTTTCAAGATGCAAGACTTCTAGGAAGAATATGATGTGTCAGATCAAGTCCTCCAGTCAGAGCCAGTTTGAGTCCTGTCAGACAGTCAGCCAGTCACTTAGTTTGAGTCTGTCAGTCCAGACCCAGTCAAGTCCTCCAGTCAGAGCCAGTTTGAGTCTCCAGTCAGAGCCAGTTTGAGTCCTCCAGTCAGAGCCAGTTTCAAGTCCTCCAGTCAGAGCCAGTTTGAGTTCTCCAGTCAGAGCCAGGTCAAGTCCTCCAGTCAGAGCCAGGTCAAGTCCTCAGAGCCAGTTTGAGTCTCCAGTCAGACCAGTCAAGTCCTCCAGTCAGAGCCAGTTTGAGTCCTCCAGTCAGAGCCAGTTTGAGTCCTCCAGTCAGAGCCAGTCAAGTCTCCAGTCAGAGCCAGTTTGAGTCCTCCAGTCAGAGTTAAGTCCTCCAGTCAGAGCCAGTTTGAGTTCTCCAGTCAGAGCCAGTTTGAGATTAGTCAGAGATAGTCAGGTCAAAGCCAGTTTGAGTCCTCCAGTCAGAGCCAGTTTGAGTCCTCCAGTCAGAGCCAGGTCAAGTCCTCCAGTCAGGTCAAAGCCAGTTTGAGTCCTCCAGTCAGAGCCAGTTTGAGTTCTCCAGTCAGAGCCAGGTCAAGTCACCAGTCCGGTCAAAGCGAGTTTGAGTCCTCCAGTCAGAGCCAGTTTGAGTTCTCCAGTCAGAGCCAGTTTGAGTCTTCCAGTCAGAGTCAGTTTGAGTCCTCCAGTCAGAGCCAGTTTGAGTCCTACAGTCAGACCCAGTCAAGTCTTCCAGTCAGAGCCAGTTTGAGTTCTCCAGTCAGAGCCAGGTCAAGTCCTCCAGTCAGGTCAAAGCCAGTTTGAGTTCTCCAGTCAGAGCCAGTTTGAGTCCTCCAGTCAGAGCCAGTCAAGTCCTCCAGTCAGAGCCAGGTCAAGTCCTCCAGTCAGGTCAAAGCCAGATTGAGTTCTCCTGTCAGAGCCAGGTCAAGTCCTCCAGTCAGGTCAAAGCCAGTTTGAGTCCTCCAGTCAGAGCCAGTTTGAGTCCTCCAGTCAGATCCAGTTTGAGTTCTCCAGTCAGAGCCAGTTTGAGTTCTCCAGTCAGAGCCAGGTCAAGTCCTCTAGTCAGGTCAAAGCCAGTTTGAGTCCTCCAGTCAGAGCCAGTTTGAGTCCTCCAGTCAGAGCCAGGTCAAGTCCTCCAGTCAGGTCAAAGCCAGTTTCAGTCCTCCAGTCAGAGCCAGTTTGAGTCCTCCAGTCAGAGCCAGGTCAAGTCCTCCAGTCCGGTCAAAGCGAGTTTGAGTCCTCCAGTCAGAGCCAGTTTGAGTTCTCCAGTCAGAGCCAGGTCAAGTCCTCCAGTCAGGTCAAAGCGAGTTTGAGTCCTCCAGTCAGAGCCAGTTTGAGTTCTCCAGTCAGAGCCAGTTTGAGTCTTCCAGTCAGAGCCAGTTTGAGTCCTCCAGTCAGAGCCAGTTTGAGTCCTCCAGTCAGAGCCAGTTTGTGTCCTTCTGTCAGACCCAGTCGAGTCCTCCAGTCAGAGCCAGTTTGAGTTCTCCAGTCAGAGCCAGGTCAAGACCTCCAGTCAGGTCAAAGCCAGTTTGAATCCTCCAGTCAGAGCCAGGTCAAGTCCGCCAGTCAGAGCCAGGTCAAGTCCTCCAGTCAGGTCAGCCAGTTTGAGTCCTCCAGTCAGAGCCAGTTTGAGTTCTCCAGTCAGAGCCAGGTCAAGTCCTCCAGTCAGGTCAGCCAGTTTGAGTCCTCCAGTCAGAGCCAGTTTGAGTCCTCCAGTCAGATCCAGTTTGAGTTCTCCAGTCAGAGCCAGTTTGAGTCTCCAGTCAGAGCCAGGTCAAGTCCTCCAGTCAGGTCAAAGCCAGTTTGAGTCCTCCAGTCAGAGCCAGTTTGAGTCCTCCAGTCAGAGCCAAGTCAACTCCTCTATCCAGGCCAAAGCCAGTTTGAGTCCTCCAGTCAGAGCCAGTTTGAGTTCTCCAGTCAGAGCCAGGTCAAGTCCAGTTTGAGTCCTCCTCCAGTCAGAGCCAGTTTGAGTCCTCCAGTCAGAGCCAGTTTGAGTTCTCCAGTCAGAGCCAGTTTGAGTCTTCCAGTCAGAGCCAGTTTGAGTCCTCCAGTCAGAGCCAGTTTGAGTCCTCCAGTCAGAGCCAGTTTGAGTCCTCCAGTCAGAGCCAGTCAAGTCCTCCAGTCAGAGCCAGTTTGAGTCCTCCAGTCAGAGCCAGTTTGAGTCCTCCAGTCAGAGCCAGTTTGAGTCCTCCAGTCAGAGCCAGTTTGAGTTCTCCAGTCAGAGCCAGTTTGAGTCCTCCAGTCAGAGCCAGTTTGAGTCCTACAGTCAGACCCAGTCAAGTCTTCCAGTCAGAGCCAGTTTGAGTCCTCCAGTCAGAGCCAGGTCAAGTCCTCCAGTCAGAGCCAGTTTGAGTTCTCCAGTCAGAGCCAGTTTGAGTCCTCCAGTCAGGGCCAGTTTGAGTTCTCCAGTCAGAGCCAGGTCAAGTCCTCCAGTCCGGTCAAAGCGAGTTTGAGTCCTCCAGTCAGAGCCAGTTTGAGTCCTCCAGTCAGGGCCAGTTTGAGTCCTCCAGTCAGAGCCAGTTTGAGTCCTCCAGTCAGAGCCAGTTTGAGTCCTCCAGTCAGAGCCAGTTTGAGTCCTCCAGTCAGAGCCAGTCCAGTTCCCCAGTCAGAGCCAGTTTGAGTCCTCCAGTCAGAGCCATTTCAAGTCCTCCAGTCAGGTCAGCCAGTTTGAGTTCTCCAGTCAGAGCCAGTTTGAGTCCTCCAGTCAGAGCCAGTTTGAGTCCTCCAGTCAGAGCCAGGTCAAGTCCTCCAGTCTGGTCACCGCCAGTTTGAGTTCTCCAGTCAGCGCCAGTTTGAGTTCTCCAGTCAGAGCCAGGTCAAGTCCTCCAGTCAGGTCAAAGCCAGTTTGAGTCCTCCAGTCAGAGCCAGTTTGAGTCCTCCAGTCAGAGCCAGTTTGAGTCCTCCAGTCAGAGCCAGTTTGAGTTCTCCAGTCAGAGCCAGGTCAAGTCCTCCAGTCAGGTCAGCCAGTTAGAGTACTCCAGTCAGAGCCAGTATGAGTCCTCCAGGCAGAGGCAGGTCAAGTCCTCCAGTCAGGTCAGCCAGTTTGAGTCCTCCAGTCAGAGCCAGTTTGAGTTCTCCAGTCAGAGCCAGGTCAAGTCCTCCAGTCAGGTCAAAGCCAGTTTGAGTCCTCCAGTCAGAGCCAGTTTGAGTTCTCCAGTCAGAGCCAGTTTGAGTCCTCCAGTCAGAGCCAGTTTGAGTCCTCCAGTCAGAGCCAGTTTGAGTCCTCCAGTCAGAGCCAGTTTGAGTCCTCCAGTCAGAGCCAGTCAAGTCCTCCAGTCAGAGCCAGTTTGAGTCCTCCAGTCAGAGCCAGGTCAAGTCCTCCAGTCAGGTCAAAGCCAGTTTGAGTCCTCCAGTCAGAGCCAGTTTGAGTTCTCCAGTCAGAGCCAGTTTGAGTCCTCCAGTCAGAGCCAGTTTGAGTCCTACAGTCAGACCCAGTCAAGTCTTCCAGTCAGGTCAAAGCCAGATTGAGTTCTCCAGTCAGAGCCAGTTTGAGTTCTCCAGTCAGAGCCAGGTCAAGTCCTCCAGTCAGGTCAAAGCCAGTTTGAGTCCTCCAGTCAGAGCCAGTTTGAGTCCTCCAGTCAGATCCAGTTTGAGTTCTCCAGTCAGAGCCAGTTTGAGTTCTCCAGTCAGAGCCAGGTCAAGTCCTCTAGTCAGGTCAAAGCCAGTTTGAGTCCTCCAGTCAGAGCCAGTTTGAGTCCTCCAGTCAGAGCCAGGTCAAGTCCTCCAGTCAGGTCAAAGCCAGTTTGAGTCCTCCAGTCAGAGCCAGTTTGAGTTCTCCAGTCAGAGCCAGGTCAAGTCCTCCAGTCAGGTCAAAGCCAGTTTGAGTCCTCCAGTCAGAGCCAGTTTGAGTTCTCCAGTCAGAGCCAGTTTGAGTCTTCCAGTCAGAGCCAGTTTGAGTCTTCCAGTCAGAGCCAGTTTGAGTCCTCCAGTCAGAGCCAGTTTGAGTCCTACAGTCAGACCCAGTCAAGTCTTCCAGTCAGAGCCAGTTTGAGTTCTCCAGTCAGAGCCAGGTCAAGTCCTCCAGTCAGGTCAAAGCCAGTTTGAGTCCTCCAGTCAGAGCCAGTTTGAGTTCTCCAGTCAGAGCCAGTTTGAGTCCTCCAGTCAGAGCCAGTTTGAGTCCTACAGTCAGACCCAGTCAAGTCTTCCAGTCAGAGCCAGTTTGAGTCCTCCAGTCAGAGCCAGGTCAAGTCCTCCAGTCAGAGCCAGTTTGAGTCCTCCAGTCAGAGCCAGTTTGAGTTCTCCAGTCAGAGCCAGTCAACTCCTCCAGTCAGAGCCAGGTAAAGTCCTCCAGTCTTCCAGTCAAAGCCAGTTTGAGTTCTCCAGTCAGAGCCAGGTCAAGTCCTCCAGTCAGAGCCAGTTTGAGTCCTCCAGTCAGAGCCAGTTTGAGTCCTCCAGTCAGAGCCAGTCAAGTCCTCCAGTCAGAGCCAGGTCAAGTCCTCCAGTCAGGTCAAAGCCAGTTTGAGTTCTCCAGTCAGAGCCAGGTCAAGTCCTCCAGTCCGGTCAAAGCCAGTTTGAGTCCTCCAGTCAGAGCCAGTCAAGTCCTCCAGTCAGAGCCAGGTCAAGTCCTCCAGTCTTCCAGTCAAAGCCAGTTTGAGTCCTCCAGTCAGGTCAAAGCCAGTTTGAGTCCTCCAGTCAGAGCCAGTTTGAGTCCTCCAGTCAGAGCCAGTCAAGTCCTCCAGTCAGAGCCAGGTCAAGTCCTCCAGTCAGGTCAAAGCCAGTTTGAGTTCTCCAGTCAGAGCCAGTTTGAGTTCTCCAGTCAGAGCCAGGTCAAGTCCTCCAGTCAGGTCAAAGCCAGTTTGAGTCCTCCAGTCAGAGCCAGTTTGAGTCCTCCAGTCAGATCCAGTTTGAGTTCTCCAGTCAGAGCCAGTTTGAGTTCTCCAGTCAGACCCAGTCAAGTCCTCCAGTCAGAGCCAGTTTGAGTTCTCCAGTCAGAGCCAGGTCAAGTCCTCCAGTCAGGTCAAAGCCAGTTTGAGTCCTCCAGTCAGAGCCAGTCAAGTTCTCCAGTCAGAGCCAGTTCAAGTCTTCCAGAGGGGACCCTTCAGCTTGCCAAGATGAGCAAAGTTCTCATGGCATTGGAGCAGGGACAGCTTGGAAAATACAACGGAAAGAGCGTGGATGAAATTCACATCAATCCAAACGGTACTTGGATAAATATATAGATAAGTGTATATGTTTTTTTTGTTTTGTTTTTTCTGTTATGGAAAGACAAAAGGTTTGAACAGGGCAATCTTGTAGTTGTTAGAGTTTCTGTTATAACAGCAAAATTGAAATTAATCAGTCTAGTTTATGTTCCTTGTTCTGCTCTTGATTGTCAGTGATGGATCACTACACTTTCAACTGTCCTGGTCATTTATGCTCTATTGTCATTTCACCTTCCAGAGACTGTTGAAATTGAGGCTTGTTCCCAAGAGGATATGGAAGGTATGTGTGAATCATTTTTTACACTGGTTGTGAGTAATCAATAACTGGACTGGAATATTTAGGTCTATATTTCCTCTGGCTATTTAATGATTGGGTCTGCACATTTTGAAAGCAGGGAAAAGGGACAATATTCTACCATATAATATTTAGGGCCCTACATATGTGGTGACTTTTATAGACTCTTTAAATAAAAATAATGTATTTGCCATATTTTAAACCTTCTGTCCGTCAAATTAGAGTGTGTAAAACTTTCTTTGTCACCTTCAATAGATTCACATTAAATACAAAAATATCATGAAAGAAAAGGATAAAATGCAGCCCGCTTACTGAAAAAGTCGTTCTGTCTCCTTTTTTTTTGTAATAAGCAATTTTATGTTACCAGATGCCAGGATGGCTGAAGGCCAGGGGTCAGAAGATGAGACCAGCACCTCATCACTACAAGAAGGGACCCTACAGCATCTACCAAAAACCAGAGGACATTTTCAGAAAAGAGAGGTCGTTAAAAACATGGCAGGCTATTTGACTGTACAACATTTGATATGCAACTTCATTGCCTACTGTGTAGTAAGCTAGAAAGATGGAGAACACAGAAAAAACTAACTCCCCTCAGACCAAGTTGGCCTGAAAATATCTGTTGCAATCAGAGGCACAGGAACTAAATCCACTACATATATTTCTCAACAAAATGTTTGATTTTTTTTAACTCTGACATGTTTCCTCTACAAAATGGTTGATTCCAATTTTCTTTTCACTGCAGAAGTCAGAAAATTCATCAGAATAGTGTATGATCATATATGCAAATCCACAAACTCTGTTAAAGGAAAAGACAGTGTAATTGCATGACAATTTAAATTACAATTTAATTGTCATGCAGTTGTGAATATGACTATATTGTGATTTATAGGCATGGTTGAAGCTCTGGTGTCTGCATCATGATGTCACATAGGCTGTATGGCTTTCTATTATATGATCAAACTTTAGGGCTGTGAAAACCATGGGTAAGGAGATAGCCCTAAAAAACTACATATTTAAAGCTGGGAGAATTATGGTGAGTTGTGGGATAAATACATTTATTAATCATCTGTAAAGCACTCCATCATGAAAAATAAAAACATCTTTGAACATTTTGTTCAGATTTTTTGATAGATATTAAGAATCTCTGAATTAAGGAAAAAATAAATAAAAGCTCACCAAATGGGTTAAACAAGATCACCAGATCACAATTGAAAGTGAGACCTGAACCATGGAAAACTTGTGATGCTATATTGGGCATGCCCAATATTATAAAATGTCAATAGACATGTTATCTTTACCTATAAAGTAGAAAGAAATGCTCAAATTAGCATCACTTTCAGAAAAATAGAAAGTGAATTCTCCTGATGACAACCATTAATATAAATTATCTGTGCACATTAGGGAAATGCTCATTAGAGTCTCTGTTAATCTGGTATTAGCAGGTTCATCCTTGTTGTGCTTTGTAGTAGCTATAGCACAATGGCAATATGTTAGATTAAAAAGCCAGTTGTAGCAGTTTAATACAAAAGATCCTCAGCTAAGTCCTTACTTTAGCCATAGATGTGGTAACATGTTAATAATCACTTGGACTGCATCACTTTATCAGTCTTATTTCTCTTGATATTTGACATAGTATAGCTTTCTTAAAGGATAAGTTCGCTTCCTTCAGCTGTCACATTGTTTATAGAATGAAGTAGAACAATATACTCACCCAGAAGGCTTTCCTGATCCAAACAGTGCTTCAGGAGATATTTAGATCCAAAATTGAGCAGCGGACATCCGTATAATGGTAGTACATAGGGCATACAGCACCGCTCCTAAAACTGCGTGTCGTCCAAAAACTCATGAGTTTCACCAATATTCCATCACGGTCCACTCACGCTACTCCTCCATTACAGTCTGTGTCCCGAAGCACTGTTTGGATCAGGAAAGCCTTCTGGGTGAGTATATTGTTCTACATCATTCTATAAACAATGTGAAAGCTGTTGAAACCAAACTTTTTCTTTCAGGCCTACGCAGGTTACACTGCCCACCTACTGACTTTGATTTAACTTTATTTCAATGTTTATTGAATTTATTAATAGGATAAATGCAAAAAAGCAAAAATAATAAATTTAAAGGAGCTGAATAAAGAATCTTATATGATCTGCTCATTTTTTAGCAGACACTTATTAACAATGTAGATAATTAAACACAAATATTTTAAATCAATTAGCTGCAGGGCCAGGAAAGCACTTACTTCCCTCTGTTAGAAACATGGATTCAATTTACACTTCATCTGAAAAAGAAGGTCAGAAAACAAACTGCACAGACATAGATTTTAAATGTTTGATTTAGATTCTTTGGTTTCTTTGTCAATATTGTTCCATCCTCTCTCAGGTCCTACACCTTGATTTTTTTTGTGATCAACTTTTCATTAACACTATTCATCATTACAAGTATAATACAGAACAAACAAAAAGTGTCCACCATAGCTGCTTCAGAACAGGTGCCATGAAAAAAAAACCCCAGCCATCCACCTAATTCCTTAAAAGCAGACCTTAAACAACCCCCACACCCACCCCACTGTCTCATCTAAACTTACAAAAAAAAAACGTGTATCACACTTAACTCCTAAATAATCTCCTGTGACACTGAGGTCATTCTTGGAAATCTTGCTTGCTGCATCTCTCCAAAGACTGAGAGCTTTATTAATGCTAGCTGTCCTAACTCTAATTTACAGTCATCGTTTAGTAAATTAATGATTGGATCAGGAGTCAGTTGATTCAGAATCAGTCTGGATATTGCTGAAGCTACCTTACCCCAAAACTCATGTACTTTACCACATTCCCAGAACATGTGTAGAAGGTACCAATATGAACAGGTTGACAAAATGTACTGTAAGGGCTGGGAATTGCTTTTGTAGTGTATTTCATCTGCTGGGTTCAATAGGTTCTTTGACACATGTTAAAATGGAAAAGTTGTTGGTTAGTATTTTTGCAACATCTCAGATAACGCTCCTTTCACAGCATTATGCACCACAGATTCTAGCACATTTTGCTGTTTCTTTAAAACTTGAGTAGTGGCCCTCTTCCATGTTTACTCCAGTGCTAACGTTAGCTTGCATACTCAGTGATTTCTGAAAGTTATCTGTCAGTAAAGATGTTGATACTGTTTGCTGTCTTCTTGTACCTCCAGGCATGTTAGGCAGTCAAAAAGAGTTTGGTTAAAGTTACTTAGCCATTAAATAGACTGATTCAGTAAGGAAGTGGGAGGGTTATGAGAGGAGCTTTAGCTCTCTTAACCATTGCAGTCAGCAGTCACGTGATCTCCAACCACACCTCAGCTTTTTAAAGATCTCCTTTAAGATATACTGACTCTCTTTTTTGAAATCCTTAAAATCCTTAATTCCTTGATCCATAATTGGTCAGCTATGGAACAATCATTAATTTATATAAAAGTCACGGTCCTAAAATCTACAAAGCGAAATAGTATGGGCGCTAGGACTGACCCTGAGGTACCCCACAGATGAAGTATTCTCTATTGAATTTTATTTCATTTATCTGAACAAACTGTTTTCTTTTTCCTAAAGAACTTGCTGTCCATTCACATGCCAGTCGCCTCATACCATAATTACTTACTAGAAGTGTAGTATGGTGTCAGATGTTTTTTGGGTCAACAAAGATGCTTAATGTGATGTTTCTATATAATTTCTATGGACATTTCTTCAGTCAAATCCATTAGTACAATAAATGTAGAATGATTTGTCCTAAATCACACTGACTGCAACCTAAAGTAATGTATTTTCCAGGAAATGCATCTTACCTGGCAAAAAAGTTTTTTTTAATATTTATGAAAATTGTTGAATCAAAAAAAATGGTCTGTAGTTGGAGAAAAAATGATTATCTCCACTCTTATGAAGTGGAATCACCTTAGCAGTTTCATGTCAGGAATTACTCCTGTTGAAAAAGACTGATTACATTTATACAGAAGTGGTTAAAGAAAATTCTATCATACTCTTTGAGTATTTTATCAATGCCCTTACAATCAGTTGATCCTATACTTGCACATCTTTTTACATAATACAGTATTTTTCTTTCTATACGTTACCAAGAAAAATATTGTTAACATAACCTCTGAGTTGCCCTCAGCCTCATTTTTCCATTGATTTGGGATTATATATTTTTTTTGCAATAGTAGGACCCACTTCTACAAATAATTCAGTTAATTTACTATAATGACTTTTTCATGTCTTTATTATCTTTTACAAAAAAGTTTGGGTCTTAACTGTATCTTTTTTATCATACTATTTATTATTCCCCATATTGCTAATACTTTATTTTATTATCATCCATACTAACTTTTAAATAACTATAGCTTTTTATAACTGTTTTTATATTTCTTATACCTATCGTTCTTATTCTTGAAAAGCATCTATATAAATAAATCTTTTTTTAGGCATTTTTCAAACCTTTAATCATCCGTGACTTGTCATCACATTCTTGGCAAAAGTATTTCCAAAAATTTTTCATATGCCTTTTTAACATCACTTACATTCACTTCATTACAATTCTGTTTTTTTATGTCCTCATTTAATGCCATCACTGCAGCTGGTTACCTGTTTCTTTTGAATATCTCTCTTGATTTCTATATCAATACAGTCATGATTTTTATGAACAGAAAAGAGAGGCAGATAATCACTCACATCTGCCATCAGGATCCACGCTCCACTGCCCTTCTGTATTGTACTGTACTGTATTTCTGTTTGTATTTAACAGCTTCACTCTCTGATTGGATTATTTTGGGTTATGTAATTACTGGAAAAAAGACTCATACTTAGCATTAAGTTCATGAATTCACCAATGACCTCAAATCACAAGGATACTCTAGAGCAGTATTAAAGTCCCCTCATAGAAAAACAGCCTTATAATAAGATCTGTCAAACAACTCCATCATTAAATCTGTAAAAGACTCTACATAGGTGCCTGCAGCTCTGTGAATGCGACTGTAACGTATGTCTTGGAGACCAGGTAAAGTTTTTCAGGGCACAAAAGTGTTGAGTAAAGTGTTTTTTTGTGTGTGGCAGTGGAAAGACTGCACACCCAGTAGGTGAACACTGACATGGGATTAACTTGGTTCCTTTTAAGATGTTTTGTCTATTTAGTGAATTATTTCATGAGTTAATTCAGTGACTTTTGTAGTAACAGTACATCAGTTTAATTAAGGGGGCATATCAGAAATTCTAGAAAAACAACAAGAATTTGTTGTGTTGTAACCCAGGTAGGAGGACAACAGAAACTGAAAGTTTTTTATTTATTTTTTTATACTGTTTGCATGTGTATGAATAATACTTTGCATTTGTGAACATTTATTAGCACAGCCAGTATTAGGGTAGATAATTGAACTCTGGGCTAGACTAAGCCATGGATAAGCTAACTTTTAAAGACTCCTGGTCTTTAATAGTCTTTAGTTCTATGACACCTAGGGTGTTGTGTGTAAAAGAGGTATGCAGTCAATGATTGGTAAAACTGTGTATTTTTCCTGACTGTAAGAGAGTCTTATGGTCTCAACAAGTCTGTTCCTTATTGGATGGCCAGTGGAATCAATCTGATAGTCCTTCAGTTCTTGTTACAATTTAAAGTTCTTAAAACTCTGTAACTTGTCCTTTTGTATGCCCATTTAGGTAAACAAACTGTTGTTTAAAGAAACTGGACACAGGAAGAATGTGCTGCAGTTCAAAGACATTGAAAGAGATTCATTGTGATGAACCAAGTCCCAGGGAAGGAGGACTGTCAGCGCTGCATCACTGCAGAACCTCAAGCCCTGAAGAGCGAGACTGGAAGGCAGTGAAGTATTTTGTTAAAAATAGAATTACTTCTCTGCGAAGAAAATTAGAGTGAGAGTGATTCACTGAACAATGTAGAGGATACTGTAATGTCTTGTTTATAACACACATTTTTCCCCCTGTTAAACAAGGTCTGATTTTCAGATGTGTGTTTTCACGTGAGTACAAAGAAAATACTAATTATTTTGTCACAGCAACATCAGTTACATTAAATCTGATACAAACTGAAACATTCTCCATGAAACATTGCCAGCGTGCATAATTCTGTTTAAACTGACAAACTAGTTTTCCTTTGTGTTATCATAGTTTACTTCTCAAGTGTTCCCACTCATCAGCAACCACAGGACACTGTCATTTTGTAAACAAGGAACATAAAATAGCTGTGCTGTGATTGGTTGAAGACACCAGCATGTTGATAGCTGCTCTATGATTGGTCGGTACACTATGGTGAGCATGCTCAGGCAGAAATGGAGTAACTGCACATGCCTGAAGCAAAAGGTGTTCCCACATCCATTTGCGAGAGATAATTGTGTATTTGTTTTGAAAATACTGAAATTTCATTGATTTAGATTTTGAATAGAGGTCATTTTTTAGTTACTAAGAGAGTAAGGTTTGGGCAAAGTTTGGGTGTTGTGTTCAAGTACAGTGTTTTTCCTGATAAAAAAATCATGAAAACTTGGGGTGTATGTTATAATGGAATAATTCCAGTAGGCTGGTCGGCTTTAATTTTTGAGATGGCCCTACTGGAGGCAGAACAAAACACAAAAATGTTTTTATGTTCTCTAAAGTCTCACACATATGAAATAGATTTGTGCATTATAACAGACACTGAGCTCAGGTCTATCAATGTCCCCTCAGTCTGACTGAATGTATTTCTGAAAGTTTTTAGGAAATGTGCTGTAGTATTGATAAATTTAATCACTTTACAGTTTTTCACGATTGTTAACACACACAAATCTAAACTTTGGCACAATTTGCACAACCTTATCTTCACCTACCTCAACCCGAATTGTCACAACTTCAAACTCCTTATGACTCCCTTAGACTCTGACTTCCTTCTTTACACTCTGACGTCAATTGCACATTACCTTGTTGTCTGAACACTACACACAATGTTCTGTTGTTGCACACACTTCTCATGTAACATCTCAGTGGTATCAACCTACAACACACAAGTGTTCAGAAGTCGACAAATTCAGGTCTGGTGAGCAGTTAGCAATCAGGACTGCAGCATATCAGGGCCTTGAGCCTCCTCCTCTGTGTTTGGTGAACAATGGAGAACCTCGAAGAGAGCAACCAGAGAGGGAGAAGTTAAGAGTGAGAGGAGGAGGGGGGAGAACAAGGAGGAGAACAAGGAGAAGGAGAGAGAAGGAGAGTGTGGAGGAGGACAGAGAGGAGCAGGAGGATAGATTGGAGCATGAGGAGCAGGAGGACAGAGAGGAGCAGGAGGACAGATTGGAGCAAGAGGACTTAGAGGAGCAGGAGGAGGACAGATTGGAGCATGAGGAGCAGGAGGACAGAGAGGAGCGGGAGGAGGACAGAGAGGAGCAGGAGGACAGAGAAGAGCAAGAGGAGGACAGATTGGAGCTCATTTCTGTCCTCCTTCTCCTCTGTCCTCCTGCTCCAATCTGTCCTCATGTTCCTGCTCTTCTCTGTCCTCCTGCTCTTCTCTGTCCTCCTGCTCCTGCTCCTCTCTGTCCTCCTTCTCCTCTCTGTCCTCCTGCTCTTCTCTGTCCTCCTGCCCAAAGCTGTTCTTCTCCTGGCCCTCTCTGTACTCCTGCTCGATTCTGTCCTCATGCTCCTGCTCTTCTCTGTCCTCCTCATGCTCCTCTCTGTCCTCCTCCTGATCCTGCTCCTCTCTGTCCTCCTGCTCCTCGTGCTCCAATCTATCCTCCTGCTCTCCTCTGTCCTCCTTCTGCTCCTCTCTGTCCTCCTCGTGCTCCTCTCTATCCCCCTGCTCCTATCTGTCCTCCTTCTCCAATCTGTGCTCCTGCTCCAATCTGTCCTCCTGTTCCTCTCTGTCCTCCTGCTCCTCTTGCTCCAATTTGTCCTCCTCCCGCTCCAATCTATCCTCCTGCTCTCCTCTGTCCTCCTGCTTCAATCTGTCCTCCTGCTCCTCTCTGTCCTCCTGCTCCTCTTGCTCCAATTTGTCCTCCTCCCGCTCCTCTTTGTCCTTTTGCTCCAATCTATCCTCCTGCTCTCCTTTGTCCTCCTCCTGCTCCTCTCTGTCCTCCTCGTGCTCCTCTCTATCCCCCTGCTACTATCTGTCCTCCTGCTTCAATCTGTGCTCCTGCTCTTCTCTGTCCTTCTGCTCCTCTCTGTCCTCCTCCTGCTCCCTTTCTGTGCTCCTGCTGCAATCTGTGCTCCTGCGCCTCTCTGTCCTCCGCCCGGTCCGCCCTGGCCTCCTGCGGCTCTTGCTCTAATCTGTCCTCCTGCCGCTCCTGTTTGTCCTCCCTCTCCAATCTGTCCTCCTGCTCCTCTTGCTCCAATCTGTCCTCCTCCGCTCCTCTTTGTCCTCCCTCTCCAATCTGTCCTCCTGCTCCTCTTGCTCCAATCTGTCCTCCTCCCGCTCCTCTTTGTCCTCCCTCTCCAATCTGTCCTCCTGCTCCTGTTCCTCTCTGTCCTCCTGCTCCTCGTGCTCCAATCTGTCCTCCTGCTCCTGCTCCTCTCTGTCCTCCTCCATACCCTCCTTCTCCTCTCTCCTCCCCTCCTTTTCCTTCTCCTTCTCCTTGTTCTCCTCCTTGTTCTCCCCCCTCCTCCTCTCACTCTTAACTTCTCCTTCTCTGGTTACTCTCTTTAAGGTTCTCCATTGCTCACCAAACACAGAGGAGGAGGCTCAAGGCCCTGATATGCTGCAGTCCTGATTGCTAACTGCTCACCAGACCTGAATTTGTCGACTTTTGAACACTTGTGTGTTGTAGTAGGTCAGTGGTTCCCAAACTGGGGTACGTGTACCCCTGAAGTCTGTGAAGAGATGTAGGGGGTACATGAATACCTGTCAGGTTTCAAACAGTTGTTTCAGTAGTTCAAGTTCAAACTGGTAAATGTTGTATTGTGAGATTTGATAAAGGCCTAAAGTGTTGGCAGAGAGGCTGGAGGATGGATTGAGTGAGGCATCATGGAGAAGGAAATGTGTCCTGAATCTAAGATTCTTCTATTAACATCGTTCAGTCAGACAGCCTTCTTATTAGAGCTGTTGTGAGTCTGTAACAGTTTCAAGGTTATTAATGAATATGTTCCAGAAATGTTAATTTCTTTTCAAAAGTGAACTGGCGTTGTCCACTGACATAGCTAGTAAATGTATTTAGTGAAAAATAATATACTTAAAGAGATTTTATTTCTATGTTGTGCATGTTAAATGTGGGAGGCAGGGGTGGCGGTAGCCTTACAGATCTATTTGTTTTTCTAGCCGCTGTAAGTGTGTGAGAGTCGAGAGAACATGGCTGGAGGTCAAGTGACTGAAGGGGTACAGGCTGTGAAAAGTTTGGGAACCACTGTAGTAGGTTGATACCACTGAGATGTTACATGAGAAGTGTGTGTAACAACTGAACATTGTGTGTAGTGTTTAGACAACAAGGTGATGTGCAAACTAGTTGCACACTTCTTTACACTAGTCAGAGTGTAAAGAAGGAAGTATGAATGGTAGGTGAAGTTAAGGTTGTGCAAATTGTGCCACAGTTTAGATTTTTGTTTGTTAACAATCGTGAAAACTGTAAATTAAAATATCTTTATATCTGAATCTATTTCATATATCTGAGACTGAAGCGAACCTGAAAACATGCTTGTGCTCTGTTTTACCTCCAGGAAGGGCAGATCAAATTCTAAAGCCAGCAAAAAGTCTACAGTGTTACCATGTTTTTATGTTACTCTGTTATGTTTTATCAATGCAAGGAGCTGTCACTGTTTTCCTGTTATCAAATCTCACTGTTATAATCAGCACTTGATTTTGTTCAGCAGAGGAAATACAGGGTGTAAAACTCAATGTAAACCTGTGATGTAGTCCTTGTTTTGTTTGATAATAAAAAACAAACTGTTTAAACATCAGATACCTCCATTTAGTTTTTGGTCCCACCTAAGATATAAAGACCTGAAATATCTGTGTGTGTGGAAGTGGACCCCACAAGTATTGAATGCTAGAAACGTGTCCCACAAGTGACCAAAAAACTAGCGTAGAGAAAAAACTTTGGAGTTTGGATAATCTGGAAGTGACTGAAAATTTTGTTATTTTTTTTTACGCTAGCCTGATTTTTTACAGAGGCCTGGGACCATTGGAAAGGGTGGGCCCCACTAGTGGGTCAAAAACTCGGGGCCCCGCAAACTGACAAATACGAGTATGTGTGGTGTGTGTGTGTGTGTGTGAGAGAGAGAGAGAGGGAGGGTGTGTGTGTGAGAGAGAGAGAGAGAGGGACTGTGTGTGTATGTAAGTGTGTGTATTAGTGCTTGTGGGTGTCCGTGTGCAAGAGAGAATGTGTGTGTGTGTATGTGTGTGTGGGGGAGTGTTGGTTGTAACATTTAGCAAGCATTTGTGGTGCAATTTTATGTTTAAAATGTACTTCATAGATGCATTTGTCATAAATTAACTGACTGCCATGTTAATTTACAGGAATGTGTTGCAAAACTGAATATGAGGCAGCTTGTCTCTGTCAGTATGGATGGTCCCAATGTCAATTTGAAGTTTGAGGACCTTCTTCAGAAGGAGCATGCAGGGCTGTACGGAGCTCAGCTGGTGAGGGTTGGGAGCTGTGGGCTTCACACCCTGCACAATGCAGTGAAAGCAGGCTTCACTATGTGGCAGCTTGACAAGCTCCTTCGGGCTCTCCACTTCCTCTTCCACAATGTTCCAGCTAGGCGGGCGGACTTCACTGCCTTTACTGGGTCCACCACCTTTCCGCTGCCATTCTGTGGCCACAAATGGGTTGAAAATCTCCCTGAGGCAGAGAGGGCAGCTCAAATATGGCCAATGATTTTGAAGGTATTATGATTATTTACTGTTTCCCTTAATTTTAGTGCAACATTTCTTATAAAGTATTGTTTTTCTATGCACAAGTATTTTGTTATGCTTTGCTTAGTTATGCAGCAAATATATATTTGAATATTTTCAGGAGCTTGCATGATTCTCTTATCAAGAGTGGCCAGTGATAAGAGTTATCTTAAAGTTACTTTTTTGCTTCTGCTACTTTGAGTTTTTAACTATGTTAATAAAGTTGTTTTGATTATGCAGTATGTGGACGCTGTGAAGCAAAAGAAGCCCCCCCGGGCACTACCTCCTTTGACACCATTGAGGTGGCACAAACTGATCCCCTCATCTGTGCAAAACTGCAGTTTTTCCTGGCTATATCCAGGACCTTCAACCCCTTCCTGACCGAGTATCAGACTGATGAGCCAGTTTTACCCTTCTTGGCCAAAGATCTGAGTGAGCTGATAAAGGTAATAATTACAATAGGGTCTAAATTGAATATGATTAATCTATATAAGAGCTCTTCCACTGATTGTTTGCTACATCTTCAGTGTCTACTGAGGCGGTTTGTGAAGAGGGAGCTCCTACAGGACCTTACTCCCCTCCAGCTGACAAAAGTAGATGTGATGAGGAGAACTGGGTCCCTGTCATAAATGCTGATATAGGTCTGGGTGCTGAATCTGTCATAAAGGCAATTTTGATAAATTGTCTTTGTAGGGATGAATGCATGGATTTTTGCACTGCACACCTCTCCAACCAGTAAGTGGAAACACCATTTCATTGTGCTGCTTGTAATGATAATAGCAGTTACTGTATGTAGTTTCAAATATATATGGAAACTTATTCCTCAGATTAACTGAGAGGGTGATAACCTGTTTAAAAAAAACTGTAAATCTTTACATTGTATACATTTACAGCATATGTTTATAACTTGTGTTCTATTTGTCAGGCAGTCCAGAGAAAGCCAGGAAGCAGGGTAGGGGAGCTTTCTGTGCTCAACTTCAGAAAACAGTGCATGCAGGACCTGGTTACCATGGTTAAGAAACTGCAAGAGAAAAGCCCCTTGAAGTTTGCAGTGGTCAGGGCCATAGCATGTTTGGACCCAACAAACATGCACAGGGATCCAGAGTGGTGCCTCACAAAGATGAGGACTATAGTCCAGAAATTCCTGCAGGACAGCCAGTTGACAGGAGGTGTCTCAGCTGGTAGGAAAAATAAAGTACAGTAGAATGACGATAGATAGGTCACTATGTGTTCCCTAATATCTCCTCTTTGTTTATTTTATAGTTCCTTCCATCTATTGAAAGGCAGTTTCTTTTTTGTGCATCTTTTTGTTTGTGTTAAAGTGTCTAATCTCCCAAATGCTTCCAAAAGAAATTATTTGAACACTTCTGAAAGATACCGTGCATTACATAGCTTACGCTTTTGTATGAGCAGATGCTGTGAGGCATGTTTGTCAAATGAATGATGAACCAAATGTGTGGAATAAAATTAAACATATTAGTGATTACTTATTTAATTCCCTTGTTGCAGGTGATGTGATCATCCAGCAGTTTGAGAGCTTTCTCGGTGTTGAGGCTAGAGATGAGCGTTTCCTCTCCTTTCAACCACTGCAGCAGCGGGTTGATGTGTTCCTGCACTCAGCACTCAAGTCTTACCCGGAAGTGTCAAAGTTCTGTCAAATCCTTCTGCTCCTGTCCCATGGACAAGCCACAGTGGAGAGAGGATTCTCAGTCAACAAGCAGGATTCTCAGTCAACAAGCAGGTTGAAACCTGCAATATTCTTGAAGAGTGGAGGCTGGAGGCTCTAAGGTTGATCTGCGACAAGGTCAGTGTTTGTGGGGGTGTTCTAAATGTTCCTCTGACCAAGGAGCTCCTGGCTTCAGTAGCCTCCGCCAGGTCAAGACACAGAATATACCTTGAATTACAACGTCTGAAAAAAGAAAATGCCACACAGACACTGAAAAGAAAAGCAGCTGAAGACGAAGTCGAAGAGCTAAAGAAAAAGGTCAAAATCCTGCATGAAGTATGCGACACACTTCAAATTGATGCAGACCACCTTGCTGAGCAGGCAGAAGGAAAATCTGGGTCATTAATGGCCCAACTTATAACCAAGTCCAACACCTTGCGCCGAAGGCACAAAGAAAAGCTCAGAGAGCTGGTGGACACAGAAAAGTTGATTGAAAGCAAGTCGCATGATCTCAGGCATATGTCCTAAATTTTGATGTAATATGATGTAATAGGTTCTTGTTTTTTTATGTAAGTTGGCCTTGAATAATGCTGTTACTTGTTTTAACTTGTTGCTTGAATGGGAATATCAATAAACCTGCCTTTAGTTTCATGTATTCTTTCAAGCTTTATTCTTTCTCAGCTTACCTCATTTCTGTTAAAATGCAATTAATAACTGTTAAAGATGGGTCGCCAACAACAGCTTAAAGTCGTGATGAGGTCTTAAAGGTTTTTGAAAGGGTTTTTAAAAAGTCTTAAAAAGGTACTGAATTTAACCACAGGATTCCAGCATATACCCTGGAGACAGACTTCCTCAAAACCTGGTGTTGCTTAAAATTGATATCTCAAAAATTGTAGAAGATAGCAAAAAGGCAAACAGGTGTTAAGATAGTTGAGAAGTCACTGAATCTGTTAAAGCAAGAATGGAGTCTGTAGGTGGAAGTATGCCGTATTTGTATTGTTGAAGCAGTTTTCAGCAGAGCAGCAGAAATCTCCCGTTCAATGTAAAAATATTTGCAGACATTTCTTTACTGTAAAAACTATAAGAGTTAAACATGTGAAAAATACAAGTGCAGTTCCCATGAACATGCTGCATTGCTCTTTTTTTGTGTAAATCTATGCAAATTTGAAGGCTGTGAAAAGTGCCAAAAAGTATACGGAAGAATAAGAAAACTAAGAAGAAGAATAAAGAATAAAATTTGAAGCTTTGATGATCACATGCAACAGAAACACTGTTGGCTAATGCTAATGCTAGCAATCATCAAGTAAACTTATCATTAAAAGCATGACAGTGTCTTTATCTAGTAAACAACAATTGTAAGATGAATACTTACTTTGGGGATAATCTTTCATTCAGCTCTTCTGGTTTGTCTTTTGAATTTGAAAGATGTTGATTTGGTTCTGATCATGTATAGATACTCATTACTGCAAACATAGGATCTGCATGACAAGAGCCACAGTTTGCAGATTTGCACACATCAGCTGCTGGTATTGATCCTGAAATATTCTGAAACATCCTAATGTGTTTTTACAAAGTCACTCTGCAATTTTACCAAACTTGACAACACAAGATCTAAATTTAAACACCTGAATCCACAGGTAACCTGGATGTTCTCTACTTCCAATTGAAATTTTTGCCATTTATTTTCAAGCAAAGACTCAAACAGCAGTTTTTATTGTGTACTTTGTGTTCCAAAAAGTCAAAAAATGAATGAATCCTTGGAATGTTCACTTAATTATCTTACTGCAGTGGTTGTTTTTCTTCTTCTGAGCCTCCCTGTAAACAGCCGATCCATAAACCGTTTGGCTGCTGTGCAGCAGCTATTTCAGTCCAGTCTATGCTGGTTTTACTGTTTTGACAGACTCAGTGACATTTGTGTTCTATATTAATGATATTTTCTGTCACTTCTGAGGCTCAAAAGTGAGTCTATATTACTTTTTTAAGGAGCTTTTAGGGAAAAAAATAAATTTGAAAAAATAACTAATAACTTAAATTGCTGATGGCTTCTGCCTTGGACAAGTTACTTGTGTTTTTATTATTATTTTTTGTTTTCTATGGGACTACTTATTTATAAAATGGTCTAATTAATAAATGTATCAGTACTTGTTTATGGTCTTAAAAAGGTGTCTTAAATTACGTTAATGTGTTTAGCTCATAAAAAGATAGCTTTACTGTTTAGCTTTGAGCTTGAAAATGTTAATAAATATTTTAACAAACCCTATAAATGTTTTATTTTTGTTCAAATAAAAAAAAAAGGTTTTCTAATTAATAAGGGTCATTAATGTGGCCCTCATGGTGATATAAGTAACCCATCAATATTGTAGGGCTAGTGTTTGTATCAGAAGACCCCTCAGTTCGTCTGAGGAGCTGAAGGGTGGGTTCATCCTTCCAACCCCCAAATCCGTGATGTTTTTCCTTGACTTGTGAACATTTCAGCAAAGTTTGGATTAAACCTTTGCTGCATCGATGAGATATTGCGTAGATAGTCCAGCTGTATTTTCTGTAGTCCTCCTGATGATGATGTCATCCTCTATTCCCCTGATGTTGAAAACTGCACACAACCACAAACTCCTGCCCGGCTCTTCTTTTAGATCTACCCCTGAACTTTCACTGAAGTCTCCCATGGAGGAATATGACCAGCAGGTGGTTGCTCTAGTTATCATTGAAGCAACAAAATTCCCAACGGCATGACATATTTACCCTCTCAAGCTCTGAAGGATAACAATGCACATCCTTCACAGTCAACAGAGCAGAAAACATGAATCTGTTTGTGTTAAATATGCAACAGCAGCATAATTTGGAGTTAAAAAACAGAAGTAAAGGCTGCTGCTCCTGCGTGTATGTGCAGTCATTTAAACTCCATGTGGTCCCACAGTAGCTTCAGCCAGTGTGTGTTTTTGTTCTTTTTGTTATCACACAGCAGTGGATCCGATGCAGAGACCATCAGGCTGCATATACAATGATTTTACCCTGCAGGACTGTACCAACAGCTGGGCAGAGTTTCACTGCAGCACAGACATTTTGTATGAGGACTTGAGGCATTTAAATAAGAAAATAAGGGTTAGAGATATTTGGTCTACATTTCCTCCCAAGTTGGAGAGTGGATTTCAAAGACATGTTCAAGGAGTGTTGGCCATATCACAGGGGAGAAGTGGTTTCATTTTTGTAATCTGAATCTGGATGTAGATTCGGGACTCAAGTAATTGTAAGCAGTGCCAGATGTAGGCTAGTTTTCCACATTTTTTTTAATAGCTTGCTCAACAATTTTGTAGATGCCATAGGCTGAGGTTTGTGCTCTTGGGACACTTATTGCAATAAAAAATGACAAACAACCAAATTCCTATAAATAGTGTATAAAATTGGGTATATAAGGATTCACATCACAACATTTTTAAGCTTGATGTCACTCGAATAGCATGAATTTTCCCGAGTTGACTTTAAACATGGATAAATATCATATGCAGGCTCCTCAAGTTGAAAATTGAAGTAAAAAATCTGACAATTTCCACACAGATTTCAACAAATTTTAATCATTTTAACAGAAAGATTCAGCTGATTCTTATTATGTTTTTATTCACAATCTAATGTTATGGTTTTCTGGTCTAATTTTAAGCCTATAATGCTTATGGGCATGACGTATAGATTTCCTCAAAATTCAGTAACTTATCAAAATAATTGCCCATGAACAAAAACTAAAATATTTGATATTTTCATCAACAAATAAAAACTTGACCAAATGTCTGTCAGACTTAATCCAATCAGACCTAATTTGGTCATGTCGACATTAGAGTAAGGAATATATCCAAGCACAGGTTGTTTGGTTGTGTTAAAGGTTGGATGAGTTCAGAGGGACATCCAATCACAGCTGCCTTAGCTTGGTGATAGTGGGATAAGTTTCAGAGTGATCCAATCAGAGCTGCTCTCTAAATGAATTGATATATTCATGTACAGCAGGTTCACTGTTTGTTGTCAGTTCTGGTATTGTAACTTCGGTGCTCTATCAGGTAGCCTAAATAAAGGTGACTGCATTTCACACAAA
Organism: Scarus forsteni; assembly: GCA_036419115.1. NCBI lineage: Eukaryota > Metazoa > Chordata > Actinopteri > Labriformes > Labridae > Scarus > Scarus forsteni. Next base: position 2,545,086 of record JAZDUH010000150.1, on the reverse strand, counting down.
AGTTCAGTTTGTTTCTGTTCCTTTATACATTCAAACTAGCATTAAGTAAAGAGTTATTAGATGTTTCATTTTATCCAAGAGTAAAACATGACTCCAGATATTCAGGGAAATATAAAAAGTGCCTTACCCTTTACACTTCATCTTTTAGTCGACTAAATGTGCAGCAGATTTCATCGACTACAATGTTGTGAAATTTCATAATCTAAAACCAGGCTGAAATGAAAACACTTTAAGTGTCTATTATGACTAAAAGCAAAGATATTAAGGCAAAGGACTATAACTAAAACTAAATCTGCCCCGGTAGAACATGCTAACTCCACGCAGAAGGCCCTGACCGGCACAGGTATAAACCAGAAACCTTCTTGCTGTGAGGCAAATGCTGCACCTAAAATTGATATAGATATATATATATATATATATATATATATATATATATATATATTTGTTTGTGTGTTTTAAATAATGCCAAACAAGGTCTTTAACGACATAAAAAGAGGTTTTAAAGACCTTGTTGACCTTGTTCCTCTTGTGCTTAAAATCTTATAGAGCCATAGGGGAGTGTTAATGCATCAGGAGCACCCCCGGCCATGTGCTGTTTATTCTGCTTTATTGTTCTGCAAAACCAAATCGGCCTTTGAGATTAATAAAGTTGAATGTGAATATTTAAGGGTCTGTTATTACAAGTTCATTTGGTTAACAGCAACACTCCTTAAGGTTTGAATTAACCCTGTAAGACCCAGCGTTGTAATATTACAACATCAGGTTTTGGTACCTCAAAAAACAATAGCAACATTTTTTTTTCTTCAAAAGACCACATTTACATGATCAATGAGTCCTATTGTTTGACCCTGCATTGCCATTGGATGGTAAATGTGTTTATGGGTCGAGCTTTTAGGCCGTGAACTTGAACAACTTGCAAACTTTTCTTTGGACATCTCTTCATTTTACTGGACTCAATTTTTCAAGATTCAAGTAAGCAAAATGCCTTCAATATTTTTTTCTATGTTGATATAACGTCTTCAACATGACAATTTTTTGTTTTTGTGAAATAACTTCATCAAATATGATTTTGAGCCTGTCATGTCTATGTTGTAATATTACAACTCTGGGTCAGTGCGGTACCAAAAACCAGGAACACCTTACACATTACATCAGGACACTGGTCTTCTCTCATTTTCTCATATGGTCAGGTATGCTGATAGAAATAAAATGTTTTTGATGGTTATTATCATGAATAACTAAAAAATGAGTTTTCTGTTAAATTCTGTAGAGTTTGGACCATAATCGAATATTTTTTTTTCTGGTTACACTATTTGAAATTCTATGTGTTAGTATTTGAAACAGTATCCATGTCTCATCAGTTAAAATAATTAACAGTGAAATAAATATCGAACTGAGTCAATTTTTAGGGGCTTCGACCAAATATAAGCCTGTTGTATTGCTATGGGTTTTTTAATGTTTTTCGGGGGACACTTGCTGCATCGTTCAGGGACAGGTGGGAGTGGTCAGGAATGGGGGTGTGTGAATGTTCCCTTTAGGATGATTAGTAGAGGGGTCAGGCAGGCTATCTAGACACTACAATGTGAATTTGGTTGAAGGTATAAGTAAGATTAGGATATATTTGAATTTAAACTATTTAGCCAGGAGAATAAATGCTCATTTATCTTACTCCCATATTTATTTATTTGATCTACATTTTCCATTCAGAATGCCACCAGCAAAGCTAGGTGTTCTAGGATGTGATCGATGCCATCACAAATGGAGACAGCGACTTTAAAATCAACTCAGACATTGTGAGTGATGAGGAGACAGATTAAGATTTCCTTGAAGCTCAAAAAGAAAATCTACTTTCCACTGACTGTGCAGCTCATGACTATGTGGACAACACCCTATGCAGCACGTGTAACCTACACCTGCTTTACAGAAAACAACTGTTTTTTGGGACTATCATTGAAAATGAACATGGGTGAACACTGGACACTATGATTGAATGCTTGGGGGGACTTTTTGTAAATTCTGACTAAATACAGTTTGTCTTCTTTTTTATTATTAATAAATGACAGAAAAAAATGAAAAATGAAAAAAATGAAGGTTGTGTGATTTTTTGCACATTTTTTTTTCTATATTTGGGTTTTAGAGGGTTAAAACATGACCTGGAGCATAAACAACATAAACTAGTTCTGCTGGAGAAAATCTAAAAACTTGACAATGAAATTCTACTAAGCTGTAGTAAAAACACTTTCTCAAACTTCCAAGGCCACCTCAACCTGTCGCCAGGCACACCAGTGAGCCCCCGAACACTATTTCAGAACTTCTTCTGGTGATGATGTGCAAGTACATTTTTGGGGCACTTTATAGATTTGAACTCTTGAAAAACAACAACATTCCTGTGCTTCTGCTGTTATTTTTAGAGTGGGTTTGAATTTTAAGCACTTTTATTTCAAGTCACATCATCCAAAAATGAGGAAAATAATTACTGGGCTTTATGATATCATTGATCATACACCAAGCATTTATCTGTGACTTAATTAAAATTTCTACCACAAATTCCCATACAACCATAACTCTGTGACTCATATTGACATCATTTTGGATATAACCAAGATTTAAACCTGAAATATGAGGCTTTCTAAGTAATTTTCCAGTGAATGCACAAATCCAATACCATCAAAAACGTACATTTGCCTCCCTGAGATCGACTTTATTTCATCTTCTCCTAAAAAGTTCCTAGCACAGCATTAATTCATGCAGGTGCTGCCACAAACTGTTCAAGAGACAAAAGGAAGAGCTGGCAATAAGGGATGGGAATCAAAGTACAATTCTTCAGCAGCTGAGAACTGATAACAACTGGCTTAAGGAATCAATGTCATTTGTCTTTTTGCATAGCGATTCTCTCATCAGTTCCTTTTGTTTTGTTCAGCCTGCTTTGCAAGTCAAGGAGGTCATGCTCTCATCAGAGGCAGTCAGCAGCATCAACAAAAGAAGTCAAAAGGTGTGATCTTGGCAGATGGGAGATGGGTGGCTTACTGTAACACATCACATGTAGCACCTCTATTTGCATGATTTAAAGCAAGGGCAGGAACTGGAACAAGAACAACTTAAAGTTTCCTAAGTACAGCAGAGGAGTTCCTTTTTTCATGCTGCAGCAACTGAAAACCTTTATAGGCCATCTACTGCTCTGTAAGCAGGATCAATAATAACATTGACATAAATAAAATTGTATCCGTTTCCATCCCATGTGGCTAACAGACATGAAACGATTATGATTTTGTACATGATGTTAGCATCCTGGAGGCTACAGTGATGCCTTCAGTGTGGGTCTGTTACAGCAAGTTTGCTGAAATATTTCTATAATTATTATGAAACATGGATGTAGTCTCAGTAAGGCCTTCTGGAGTTTCTACAACAGTTACACACTGCATGGATGAGACAGACGAGTTTCTCAGCTCTGGCAGAGCTTTCTACCCTGGCATTTGCTTCCATGTAACCTGACAGGCCACACAGACAGTCCCATATGTCCATCACGAAAATATTCCACTGGTCCATCTGAAAAAGAGCCCACAGAAATGGAGGACCAGCTAACGCGTTCATGCTGTCTTCAGAAGTTTTTTTTTTCTTTTCCTTAGGCTTTTCTTTTATTTGGTTTGTGATTTTTCCTTCAAAAAAGTCCATGCCTTACACTTAATATAGTTTATCATGCAATAAAAACGAAGCATCAAATGCTGACATTGACATTAGATGCTGAAGGACTTTTGATATGGTATCACCGGCCCTTCCTGTTTGAAGTCTGTAAGAAGTACGGATTCCATCAATCTTTTATTAAACTGATTCTGGGAATATATAACGAACTGAAGAGCAGGAATAAGAGTAAATGGCACCCTCTCAAGGATATTTGCTATTAAAAGAGGAACGAAACAAGGATATCCATTATCACAGCAAATATTTGCACTAAACATAGAACTTTCAGCTGAATGCATTAGGAAGAACAAGAGAATAAAAGGGTTGTTAATAAAGGAAGATGAACATAAACTTGCCTTCTATGCAGATATTATTGTGTACCTTACGGATATACATAATTCACTACCTGTACTATTAAATGAGATAAAAAGTTATGTAGCTTTAACTGGCTATAAATTAAACTTAAATAAAACTGAAGCAATGGAGATTGTGTTTTTTTGTTTGTTTGTTTGTTTGTTTGTTTGTTTTTTTGAAGGACAATTTTAAAAAAATAATTTGACTTTAAATGGGGTAGAAATACAGTGTTATACCTTGGAGTAAACATACCTAGTAATTTGAATGAATTTTATCAGTGCAATTATGGAAATTTGGAAAGATTGCTTGGAGAAGACTTAAATAGGTGGAAAATATTGTCTCTTACTCCATTAGAGAAGATACAAGTTATTAAAATGAATATTTTGCCACAATTTCTATTTCTATTTCAGAACTTGCCACTTTACATAGCACCCACATATTTCAAAGTATGGGAGAGTTTAATGAGGAAATTCAAATGGGAGGAAAAAAAGCCAAGAGTAAAACTTAAAATTTTGCAATGGAGGAAAGAAGAGGGGGGCCTCTCTTTACCTGCCTTACTTCATTATTATTATGCAGGACAAGTAAAATCCATTTTAACTTGGATGAGCAAAGATGTGCAATACAAAGACTCTATAAGAAATACTTTTAGAATATGGAGAAGCTCATGTAAAGTAAACAAGATCAAATACCAACAGACTATGGGCTCTAATTTTGTGGCGCAGCGCAGGGGGTGCAAGCCTGGCGCACCCCGCGCAGTGTTAATTTCCTCCGGCGCACCGCCGTGCGCTGCCAATTTGACAATTTGGTAGACCGTCTGCGCAGAGGTGGGTGTGACGGCGCACCAAGGGGAGGTGATGTCGTACCAGGGGGAGCTGTCGGCAGATTCATGTTGGCGCAGTGACAATTTCGTGCCAAAAACAGTGCAGAAAGTGCGCTGAATGCTCGCCAGCTGCAACCTGGTCTAACTTCGGCACAGGGTGGAGCGCACCCTCAGCTGTAATTTGGTGACAAGCGCACGCCTCAGAGGCAGGTTTCCAAAGTGTCAGGCACATTTTAACGCAATAAACAATCACAGCAATCACTATTTAATGTAACAGTCTGAACCAGCATATACATTTATATCTATATTAACCTTCCTGTCACATCTGATGTCGGATTAAAGCCGTTTGTCATAATGGAAACTTAACCTGACGGCAGCTGGAAGTTTGATGCACATCTTACAAGTCAACAATAAACAGCCTTAACATCTGATACTGAGTAAATATCTGGCTTCTCTCATTTCATTAAATTCAAAGAAAAAAGGGGAAAAAAGACGAAGAAAAGGAAGAGAAAATAAATGTATGTCACTCAGGATTTACCCGTGATTTCCCATATTCCTCTATTTTAGTTTTTATTTTTAACATGCTCTAAAAAGATGGAGAGCATTATTGCAAGGAGGATGAGGAGGAGACACCGGGAGAGTATACAGTTTATCACTAAAGGCTCTGCTATTTGACGATGACAAATCAGGAGTGCAGGTGGATCACAAGCATTATGAATGGATAGGCCAGCTGTGGTGTAACTGTCTCTTATTTTTTTTACTCCTATTAATGACAAAGGAACAGATTACATCTGTCCCGGGAGCTGGCCCAGACGGTGACGCGCCCCGCTGTCCATTCTCCTGCTGAAGGGACAGCGTCTCCACTGCTGGGTCTTTCCAGCACACTGTTTCCGCGGTGGCGGGGATAATTCAGACCAATCAGACGCTGCACCTCAACCGCAGCGCATTTAAAGGCGAGGAGAGGCGCTCATTTGATTGGTGAAGACAGCGATCAGCTGTGTTAATCCCACTCATGTCTATTCTCTTCCTATTCTGAAATTTGCGCGGAGAGGCAGAGACGTGGGCGTGGACACGCAACCTCTGCGCCCCTGTGCGCCTTGAGTGCGCCTCTCTTGGCACTGCAGGAAACTTGCAAAGTGCGCATGTCACACCCAGTCTGCGCGGCGAAGGCCGGCGCAGGCAGATGCGCCTGGTCTATGAAATTAGAGCCCTATATGTTTAAGAGAAAAAGCAAGGGACCCAGACTTCACTCCTAAACTTATGACTATGTTTTTAAAACATGGGAGAATAAAGGACTACCAATATTTTACCAGATGTGTAATAAGGAAGGAATTGACTCTTTTGAAAATATCACTCAACAGTAGGACTGAGTAATAATCATTGTGAAAGATACTTGCAAGTGAGGAGTTACTTAAAAGAAAAAGTTCAAATTAAAACCTTTGAAGATCTCCATCCCCTTTTGAGATAGACGGTAAAGACTAGCTCAAAAGTGTTGTAAGACAAACAAACCAAATATTGCAAGGAATTAAATCTGAAAATTTAGGAAATATCAAAGTGAAATGGGAGAAGGAAAATGAATGGAATCAAAGTGTCAAAGATATCTACCAATACATAAAGTCACCATATTGGCAGGAGTATGCTTGGAAGATAAATGTAAGGTATTTCAGGACTCCAAATGGTATGTCCAAGTATACACGGAACAATGCTAGCTGCTGGAGAGAATGTGGGGAAGATCATGCAGACTACCTACATATTTTCCTTACATGCAAAAAATTAAAAATGTTTTGGTCAGATGCCCAAAATGAAATTGAACAAATGTTAGGTAAAGTAGGATGCACAGAAAAACACAATCTTCTTATTGGAATATGTCCCAGAATTTTAAAACAAATTGGACCTTTATTGGATCCTGAGAATAACAGCATTAAAGCAAATCACAAGAAACTAGAAATAGACTAAACCTCTTAACTTGAAAAAAGTGGTTCGAAACAGTGGACAGCTTTTGTAGAATGGAAAAAATAACCCATAAAATAAATACAAAAGAAAGGTTTGGTAAAAGATGGGCCTCCTTTCATATGAAGTACAAAAATGACTATGTAAATGTGGAATATTATCAGATGAATTGAGTTCTTATGTCTTCATGTATAACTTAAAAATGAATTAATCAGACCGTGACCTGCAGCTCTCACTGGATCGGTTCACAGCTGAATGTGAAGCAGCTGGGATGAGAATCAGCACCTCCAAATCCGAGTCCATCGTCCTCGCCCGAGTGAGGGTGGAGTGCCCTCTACGGGTTGGGGACGAGATCCTACCCAAAGTGGAGGAGTTCAAGCACCTCGGGTCTTTTTCACGAGCTGAGGAGGGATGGATCAGGAGATTGACAGGCGGATCGGTGCGGCATTGGCAGTAATGCGGGCACTGTACCGGCCTCCCAAACACAGTTGAACATGCACTCCTAAGTAAAACAAAGTGAGTGTTGCTGCTTGAGGGTGCTGGAAATCCCATGGAGTTTGGAGAATTGAATTAGAATGAAAATTTGTAAAAAACGATGAAGACAGATTGATGGGTGTGCTTTCTTTTCTTCCTGAAGTTGAGTCCTCTTAAACTAGATAGAATAGAATCTTGTGATTTCTCAATGTTTTTTCAAGTTATTATCCATTAATAAAAAGAAAAAAACATGTGCAGCTTTGAGGAAGCAGGACGATGAATGAACATGAACCAGCGTTGACATCTGCTCCCATAATGTCCTCTGATTTCAAACCTCGGGGGTCAATTGTGGACTCGTTGACCGTTCGAGTCCTTCACCGCAGACTGTCACTGCTCACTCTGAGAGGCAGTAGTCTGTCAGAGGGGGTTGAATAATTTATCAGCTGTGGGCTCTGTGGTCAGGACCAACATCATGGAGAGAGAGATGCCCCAACTGGACCGTCAGAGAGTGAGGACAGACAGATCAGCTCTGACATCCAGGACAAGAAAAAAAAACAGCAATGACCTTTTGGGAAAATTAGTCTGAAACATCAAGTTCTTGTGACTTTAAGGGCTCGATCTACTAAAGGTTTGTGAGTACAAAAACACATGAAAATTTGTACTGCACGCAAATCTGATCAACTAACAGGATGCACCAAGGAGGGTCTGTCAAAATAGCACGCGTAATCCATTTAGCGCCTCTGCCTTCATAAATAAGCAGAATACATGCAGATCATCAAAACGCACAAAATACTGAGAGAAGGAGATGCAAATGTGATCATTTAGCACCTGCAATGGGATTTATCAAACCTGCAAGTGATTGCACATGATGCTATTGCATCTTAATTTAGTACGTTTGAAAAGCAGGTGCAAAAAAGGCACAGTGTTACAAACGGAGGGAACCCTGGAGACCACTAACTGATAGAGCATACGCAGCAGAAAGACTTGATCCTCCTGAGAAGAAGACCCAGCTCTGTCCCTTCAAGTTCAGGACATCTATGTTCATAGACCAGTCGGGCTTATTTTCAAGGCGCTCACCTAAGTATGTACAGGTTTCCACCCATTCAGTGACCTCCCCTCTGATGTGACAGGCTGAAACATGGGCTAAGACCCCCTGAAGTCAATGATACCTCCTTGGTCTTGGGGGTAATCAGCCGGTCCCTGTACTCCAGTGTGATTTTTTTACAACTATTTTTAATGTAGTTTTTGTTATAGTCTTTTGCCTAAAATATCTTATAGTTTCAGTCATAATTCAGGCGTTCACAATGTTCTAATTTTAGTCTGGTTTTAGTTGATGAAATTCCACAACATTTTAGTCAACAAAATCTACTGTAAATAAACTTGGATAAAATGAAGTATGTACACTTTATTGAATGCCAGTAAAGTTTGAATGTATAAATGAACAGAAACAAATAAAACTTTTGCGTGAAATGCAGTCAGCACATGAATATATCAATTCCAAAAAAGAGGAGCTCAACTTGTCCCATTGCCACAAAGCTGTGTTAACTCATTCAACCTTTCCACAAAACCAAAGTAGCTGTGATTGGATATATTCCTAGCTTGTCCCTAATTTCTACATGACCAAATTAGGTCTAAATGGATTTTGTCTCTGTCAAACATTTTAGTTTAGTTTCTGTTTGTTGATGAAAATGTCAGTTAATGCTGTTTTAGTTTTTGTCCATTTGTGCTTGTTTTTACTAGTTACTGTCTAGTTTTCATCAGGGGAAAACGTTGATGAAAATAAGTCAACAAAATTAAGACTGCTGCAGTCCAGTCCACTCCCTGCCTATTCTTAACACATGGCACAATAGCCATGTCATCAGAGTATTTCTGTGGCAGGACTCAGACCTGTACTTAAAGTCTGCAGGTTACAGGGTAAAGAGGAATGGAGCCAGAATATGATAAGACATAAAGTAAAAAAGCAAAGCAATAGTATCAAGGAATAATAAAGACAGAAAATGTTAATGATGCGATAATAGCACAGCTGTAAAAATTTCTGTCCTCATTTCTCTCTCCCTTCTGTTTCTTCTTCTTGTCACTGAAGCTGCATTTCTTCTGATTTATTTTGTTGTAAACATTTTGCTCATATTTATGTTTTTTTGCTTAGTTGCATATTGTTTTCTCTGTGTTGTTGCTACAAGATTAAAAAAAAAAACTTCAGCTCCTCAAAGAAAGCATGAACTCCTCATTACTGTTGTCCCCGTCAGGCCCCTTCAGTTGATCCTTCGAGTCTCTAACAGGACCAGCATTTTTCCTTCTGCTGGGTGATGTGGGCGACATGATTCGAGATGGTTTTAATCTTAAAAGAGCCAACTGTTCAGCCTGAAGATATGACACACAGAAAAAACTGTGCATGATCCAAGGCTGCTGCAGGAGAATATGATGACCCCAAAGAAACCAGGAAGCTAAAAAAAACTAAAATATAATCATAACTTTAAATCCAGGGAGAGGCTTCTTGTGTTGGGCTCTACAGCACTGCAGACGTGAAGTGAGACCTTCAAAACAGGCTACCTGCATATCAGATCAAGATTCTTCTTATTAATTGAAACAACACGTCTTCTTTTTTTGTGGCAAAAGATTCAAGCATGATGTGAAGAAAGAAATTTTCCATTTGCTGAACAGTAAAAAGGTTGTTGTAAATTTCACTGTAACTTACTGGCAACAAAATGCCAGTAAGTTACTGTAATTGTCTTTATAGTGGCAAAACTCTATTAAAATGTTCATCCATATTACTGCATTTGCTCTAAATGTTTTTCAACTGAACTTTTCTTCAAGGTATCCTTTCTAAATGTATAGCATAATTACTGTAGTTAAATAAAAACAGCAACCTTCCTTTTTTTTCCATTTACAGTATCATTGTCCTATTTTATATTACAACTTTAAATGGATTCAAATTACAGTGATCTTATTTTTTTTTATTTTTTATCACTATATCTTAAACTATTTTATTGATCATTTATTAGTAAGATACAGAATTGTTGTTCTCTTGATAGGCTGCCCTCTCAGTATCTAACTGCAAAGACATTTAGGGTATGAAACTGCAGATTTAATTGTAAAATGTTGTTAATTTGAAGAATTCAGTATGTTTTCTCAGTCTTTTACCATGTACAGGGATTTACTGCATAGATTTTTATCACAGCTGCAGACATTAAAGTTAAATACTGTTTACAAAAATCTGTTACGGTGCACTTGATTAGATGTTCCAAGGGACATGTTGTAAGTTGTTCTTGGTTAGGAAAAGTCCTCAGGGGGAGGTCATGTGGTTAAAAAACCACAGAGGAGTCTTCCTGGAGGTGAGAGCATGAAGTGTGGCAGTGGCAAGCGGTTAGGTTCACTTAGAGGTGTGACAGAGAGCTTGGATTGATTTCTGAGGACTGAGCGTGTGCAGAAGGTGACGGTCTGGGGACCTGACATTTAAAGGGTGAGGAGGTGAGTGTGTTTGCTCCAGCTGTTCATTGATACCCATGTGACTGTGTGCTGGAGCAGGTCGATATTAAAGGCTGAGCTGATGTGGAGATGTTATTTGTTCTGGAGTGAGACCTTCGATGAAGATGGACTTACAGGAGGGATGTCATAATAACAGAATTTAAACTTTGATATGATACAAGCAGAAATCAAATGACATCAGGCACCAGACACACATAAAATGACTTCCTGCTCTCAGGGCAATTGCTTGGAATTCAGGGCCCGCCTGAAAGAATATCATGCTACAGCCACACCGGACGCGAATTGGCGAATTTAAACGCGCGTAAAGCCTGTAACGTGCCGCGCTTAACGCCCGAAGCTGGACGCTGGACATTTTGACAAGCTGTGGGACAACGCGCGTCCGGGCGCAGGCGCAGTAGAGAGCTGGAGCCGGTCGGACTCAGTGATGACCCCTGCAGGCAAATCCAGCTGGAAACGAATATTTACAGAACTTACCTTCAAAACCTTTCTCCTCAGCGACTTTCACCCAAGCCTGCTCCTTTTGTTCCAGTCTCTGTAGAGGACACACGCCGAGTAGTTTAGCTCCGGATGATAGCAAACAGCGCAGATAAACCTCTCCTCCATCTTTGAGAGGGGGTTTGAGCAGGAGCAGGAGGCCAGGGCGTCACACATCATGCAATCAAACCTGTCTCCTCAGCGACTTTCACCCAAGCCTGCTTCCTTTTGTTCCAGTCTCTGTAGAGTATAGCTCCGAATGATAGCAAACAGCGCCAAAAAACCTCTCCTCCATCTTTGAGAGGGGCTTGAGCGGGAGCAGGGGGCCGCAGAGCGTCACACGTCATCAAATCAATGACGTCGGGGGGGAATGTCATCACTGATTGCCTGTCGCACCGCGAACTGGCGTCGAAAGTTCAGTATTTCAACTCGAGCGTCGAGGGGTTTGGGGCGTCAAAACGCCTCGACGCACCAAACGCGCCGCGCCAAACGTGTCCAACGCACCAGATGCACCGCGCCAAACGCGTCCAACGCGCCGCCCGGGGCGAATTTGCATCAAGATGCGTGTTTGCATAGACTTTGTTTGTAATCTCGACGCGCATCCAGGCGAATTTGCGTCCGGTGTGGCCGTACCATCAGAGTGGGCCCCTCTACCCCATTCCTTGCCACCTTCAGTTTTCACATTTTTAAGTGTTCTTGGTGGTGCCTGCCTATATTTTGCTATTATATAATTAAAAAGCCAAGGTGTTGATTAATGTCTCAGTCACTACCAGAGGTACAGCAGTTCACTGATAAACCAAAACAGCCAGCCATTGTCTACATCACTCACTGGCCCTCAAGGCATCGTTGGACTGCTGGGGGTGAGCATCCGGTGTGGGGTCAAACTCAGATGAAGCAGCCACAGCTCATTATGGAGCAGCAGAACATAAAGGTTTATTGTTCCATTATATAAATTGTAAACATTAAATGTTATGTTTCATGGAAAAACTAATGCAGAACTAACCTATTCTTGGACAAAAAACCTAAATGGACTACTTAGTACCATAGCTCTAGCTGGACAGCTTCACTTTCCCAGGCAAAAAAAATATTTCATACATTCAAAAGTCAGTGTAAACTGTGCAAAATTCTAAATAGTCTTTTTTACTTTATTGTTGACAGCTATTGTGGTGGGTTTTTTTTTAATTATATATTGCTATGAAAACAAATAACAAATGATTAGGCTTGCCTGTCAACTGGAATGTATGACAGTGTTTACAGTAAAAGCAGATACATCTTGTTTCAAGAGAGGCAAACATAAAATAAAAAAGGACTCCGTCATATGTTTTCTTTAACCCCAAAATAACTAGCGATTTCATAATGGGACATACTTATCACTAGTGTTCTGAATTTAGAGGGCACCTCTACCTGGATCACCCAACTGAGTTTAACCTCGTTAACAACCCAGGTCCATTTTCGGCACAGCACACCTTCACAAAGGAAGCAATCAATAACTTAACAATCAACAATCAACTTATCTTTACTGACAGCTAGAAGAGGCCATGGGCACACAAGAGTCTGGTTTTTGGTTACATCAGTATTATAACCCAGAGAACCCAGAAAGGGAGATGGAGCAGAATCCACACAACTGTCTGAGAGAGCTTTGCCCCTTGCTACAGCACATACAGGAAACACATGTCAGTGTTGTCCAACACATTTATCCTGACGATCAGAAAACTCTGTTCGTGTGGTCATGATAAGTGATGGTGGACCATCTTCCACATTCCTCCCTCAGCCAAATCATTACCCAGAATACCATCTATCCTATCCATAGGCAAGGAACTTTGTAACCCCATGACAACTTCAACATTAACCAAGTCCGAGGACGGCTTAAGACAGTGTAATGGCACAGATATTGGAACCAAGCTCATGCCAAGAACCAGAGTTCTGTCACCAGTGTCAGGTAGTAAGGTAGTAAGTGCTCCAAAATGAAACTCTGAGACCCCCTGGAATCACTTGAACTTTTAACAGGCCGCATCTCACCCTCAGTCAGATACAAAGACACAGAAACAACTGAAACAGCAGACTTTCACACAAAACATCTCTATAGTCTCCAGAGAACGGTCTGAAAAGAGAAAATAATCAGTCAACAGCAGTTCTCTGAGTGTAAATACCTTGTTACCCCCACCAGGAGGTTATGTTTTCTTAAGAGTCTGTCTGTCTGTCTGTCTGTCTGTCGGTCTGTCGGTCTGTGAACAAAATAACTAAAAAAGTGATGGATGGATTTTGATGAAATTTTCAGTTCAGCATGGGAAAAGGAAGAACTGATTCGATTTTGGTGTTAATCCGGATCACCATCTGGATCCGCCATGACGAAAAATGTGATTTTCGTGAATAACTACTGAACTAAATTAGATATCCTTATGAATCCACTTGCTAATGGTATGTTTTCATGGTCAAGGAATATTTACATGAAATAAAGGTAGGACTAATATTTATGCTAAAAATCAGTATCAATCAATGGTGGTGTTCCCAATCAATAAATATGGGAGAGGACTGTGGTGCTGGAGGTCTGCACTCTCCTAGTGCTTTTCTAGTTGATGTATGATTTCAAAGGCAAATTCCCGACACAGAAAGGCCACAATAACTCAATTCATTGCAGTGAAGGTATGCAGAAGCTGACATCTTGAAACAGATGGGCTACATCAGCAGATCTCAACAGGTGCCACTCCTGTCAGCTACGAACAGGATACTAAAGTTACAATTCACGCAGACTCACCAAAATAGGACAATAGAAGATTGTAAACATGTCCCCTGGTCTGATGAGTCTGGATTTCTGCTCCACATTCAGATGTAGGGTCAGGATTTGGTGTGAACATCATGACAGCATGGATCCATCCTGCCATTGAACAAACATTTGAGCTGTTGGAGGTGGTGTTATGGTGTGAGGGATATTTTCTTGGCACACTTTTGGCTCCTTGGCATTAACTGTGTTGCATTTAGACATGCAGTCATGGTAGAGATGACCTGCTGATGCTTGGGGCTAATGGGCTGGTCAGAAACTGCTGATCTTCAAGGGTTTTCATACACAGCCAGCTATGGGGTTTGCAGAAAATGAACCAAAAAAGAGAGTATATACCAAACTGTAGTTCTCTGGACCATAATGGCTTGTTTACACAACTTCTGATTACACAAAACAACAAAACTTGAAGCAGACAGGCTACAGCAACAGAAGACTATAAGAAATGCCACTCCTGTCAGCAAACAGCATCATGAAGGCATGGATCCATCCGGCCTTGGCGACGGTTCAGGCTGCTGCTGGTGTCATTGTTTCGGGAATATTTTCGTGACACACTTTGGGCCCTACAGTCCCACCTGATCATGGTTTAAACCCCACAGTCTACCTGAATGGTGTTGCTGACCATGTCCATCCCTTTATGACCACAGTGGACCATCTTCTCATGGACACTTCAGGCTCCATGTCTTCAAGCTCAGATCATCTCAAACTGGTTTTCTTGAACATGCTGAGGAGTTCACTGTCCTCCACCAGCCTCCACAGTCACAGATCTTAATCTAATAGAGCCCCCTTGGGATGTGGTGGAACAGGAGAGTCCCATCTTGTGTGTTCAGCCAACATCTGCAGCAGCTGTGTGAAGTTATCATGAAGATAGACTAATGTCTCTGAGAAATGTAACCAGCACCTTGTTGAATCTATGACGTCAAGAGTTAAGGAGCTCCGAAGGTTAAAGTCCATGAAGTCTTCTCCCTCCTGTCTTGTTTGGAATATAATTATATGACATTAAGTTTGACATATTGAACTTTAAGGCATATTTTTATCTCTGTGTGTTTGTTGTATTCCTGTGTAGTGCCTCCTCCATGTAACCCTGCTATTTTCTCCTCTTCTTGGCCTTATGTTTGGAAAGCTTTGACAGGAAAAAGGCACTAATAGCAGGTTAGCACGTTGACACCCAGTTACTTAATTGTCAAGCTGCTGAAGAAAAGTTTCTGTTTGGAAATGATGGCTCTGCTGCCTCCACTCACTGTCAACACGTCTCCTCTGTGAAATAAGTGTTGGTGTCACGCTTCGAAAGGACGGACAGGAAAATAAACTCCATCCGCCGAGGTCTTAGAGTGGATCTGATTTATCTAAATGTAATATTTATCTGTGACGCCGTACTACTTTTCACTCACAGACTAAAAATCAGCAGCAGCTTTTGTTTTTTCAGGTTTTTCCCATTTTCAGGTGCTTGTGGAGCGCTGGGCACAGATATGGGCGGTGAAGTCAAAGCGAGGCTGACAGGATGACAGAATCCTTTCACTTTCTGTCTCAGTGATGCATAATTGAGCCGCTGATACTCTGAGCCTGCATTTCAGAGCGAGCCAAAGCTGTCTGCTAGCTGATTTAAGGAGTCCAATTGCAGCCACAGGTTCAGATGTCTGGATTCAGTCTTTACTCATCTTTTTTTGTTTGTGAAGATGAGGACTTTTGGGTTATTGCTACATTGTATTTGTTTGAAACCTCTGCGGGGCAGGGAGCTGCCGGGACAAACTATTTCTTAACACTTTGACCAAAATAATTCAGAGTTTATGCTGAGCTCAACACAGCTGGAGGTGTTTTGTTTTTGAAAGCACTTTGATACAGTTCGTGGGTCAGTCATGTCAAAGACAGAATGTTGGGTTTGATGGTACCAGCCTTGAGCTAAGAAAAGAGGAATCCAACAAAGAAACGGTGACCAAATGTCTTGATTTAGCTGTAATTGTAACATTTTCAGGCTGGGACCCGATCCCTGTTCAGATTTCCCCCACATTTTTTGATAATCATTGTCCCTACTTTCCACATGACCACATTAGGTCTGATTGGATTAAGTCTCTGTCAAACATTTTAGTCTAGTTTTTATTTGTTGATGAAAATGTAAGTTAATTTAGTTTGAGTTTTTGTCCATTTGCACTTGTTTTTATTGATTACTGTCTAGGTTTTGTCAGGGGAAAAAGGGATGTTGATGGAAACTATGACAAAAACAATTAGTCAACAAAATGAACACTGGCTCCAATCTACAAAGATTGTACTCTGCCAAAAGCGGACGACCCAATCCCACTACTTTAATGCAGGTAGAGGTGTGAGAAACGGGCCAGACAACAGGAAGTGACTGCTTGTACATAGCTTAGCATCAATGTTAACACCTTTATTTTGATTACATCTAAACCATATTTATTTATTAAATGAAAAACAAACAACACTGAGCATTTCATGTGTATTTTTCACTCCAATTCCCACATGTTTTGCAAGAGTTTCCTCTCTGAAGCAGCTTAGGTTTTTGGATTCAACACTGCAGCAGGAGCACCTGTCTGCTACACATTTTGATTGGCCTGTAATCAATGTGATTGACAGAATGACTTTCTTTGGGCTGTTTCCCAGATTGATGTGTGAAATGTGTTTAATGGTCCATCTGGTGTGTCAGGTTAAATCCTAGGTCCTACCGTTAGACTTCGACACATCGTATTTGCTGGTTTATTAATTTGTCTTCAAATCCGTTTACTGTACTCCACCTTATACTGAACATTTATTCCCCCGAGCATCTGAAGCCTTTGTTCTCCTCCAGTATCGAAGTGTTTTATGTAAACCACAGGGTTGATTGTTCTCTCTGCATGTGAGCATGCAATCACATTAACAAGAGAGTCCTGCAGTGTGCACTCACACTGAGATCCAAAGAGCAAATTCATCAGACAAACTCTTATGATTATAGGTAGAGCTCCTGTGACTAAACCATGCAACATAAACCAGTAATACAAAGTCAAGAGTGACGATTATTATGGCATTTAGAGCAGAGAGGGGCTGCTGTTTGTTTACTTTGTTCACACTACAAGAGAGGGTCTAAGTTTTGCAAGTTGTGGATAGGACTGTTACTTTTCCCAATGAAACATAACATGTTAATATTCAAAGCTATCTGAACCACCCCCACAGACCCTGTCACAACACAGCAACAAGGCATCTACAGTAGATCCTTTTATTGTTATATGAGATAATCCCAACAGCAGCACAGCACAACAGAATGTTCAGTCCTCTTTGAGTTTCAATGAAAATGCCATTATGCAGACACAATGTCCCCAAAAACAGAAGAGAATTTAAAAAGATTTCAACTAATAACATTGAACAAACTGAAAACATATACTATTTGACTCACTTTAAAATAAGCCTATTAACTTCATCAGGATGTAGTGCTGCTTCCTTTTTTGCAGTATTTTCTGCTGCCAAGAACAGCTGTTCAGAGCACTGAGGTACCAGGTGATGGCTGGTACAGAAAGGCTTTTCCTTTGTATTTTCTAAAAGCTCACCGTTTATGGATCCACAAGAAGCACTGAAAACACTGTTTATTCATGCCAGGCCAGTAGAGGGCGATATAGGTGTGAAAAGAAAAAGCGGTATCGCAACATGCGTAAGCTTTCTAGTGAAGACAAACTTTTCCCAAACAACAATGGCAATGGATGCATGAGGTTGTGGGAGTTTTTTTTCCTGGACAACAAGTCTGTCTGGATATTTTTGTGTGGAAAATTAACAAACACACTCTGAAAGCAGCAAACGTTTCTCGGTAGACGGCTG
Organism: Scarus forsteni; assembly: GCA_036419115.1. Lineage (NCBI taxonomy): Eukaryota > Metazoa > Chordata > Actinopteri > Labriformes > Labridae > Scarus > Scarus forsteni. The sequence goes on along the minus strand of JAZDUH010000150.1, from coordinate 2,527,276 downwards.
AAGCTGTTGTTGTTGTTGTTCCTTGGTGCGTGTACAACCTTTATCTGAATGAGTACTGCGCATGCACCACATGTCATCATTTTGACAGGCAGAGCTAGGCTTGAATCCAAAACCCTATTCATGGCCGACAAAATTCACAGTTATAGCAAAAAAAACCCACTGATATTATCTTGTCTTTATCCTGGTGAGCCATGTGTGAATGCAAACAGTGTGATTGCACACATGATTGCACTTATCCAAATGTGCACCTACACACTAAAAACTCCTGGGTCAAAAATAACCCATAATGGGTTATTTTTGACCCAACTGCTGGGTTAAAAAGGGACCAACTAATTTCTGGGTTATATCAACCCAGACATTTGGATTGTTGTTTTTGACCCAACTTCTGGGTTGAATACTTGACCCAACTTCTGGGTTAAAATAACCCGACATTGTAGTCAATATAACCCAACTTCTGGGTCAAATATTTAACCCAAAAGTTGGATCAAAAACAACAACCCAAATGTCTGGGTTGATATAACCCAGAAATTAGTTGGTCCCTTTTTAACCCAGCAGTTGGGTCAAAAATAACCTAGCTTGATTTACTTCAGGTTACTATGCAAATATTCCTTATTTCATAAAATAATACATTGTTTTACATTATACACAGTTAAAGCACAGTTACTTAAACTTATTGCATTAAAAAATGTGCAAATTAAAATCTGTATAAAAATCCAAACAATACACTTGGACCTTATGGAATAACGCGTCTTTATTTTCCAAATGTTTGTCAAACAACAACATTCAGTTTTAGAAAAATGAACAACTCTCAGTCATGTGTTAATCACCTGACTGGAAATCAGTCATTCATCAATGGATGGGCATATGAACAACTTAATAGTACAATGAGCTTTGCCATCTTTCTATTTTAGTTTTCTCTAACTGCACAAAGAAAGCAAGCTGAGCTATAGTCAAGCAGGAAAAGCCACATATTATTTCTGTGCCACATCAACATATGCATGGAGATGCCATGAGGAATTAAAATCTGCCTTTTTCCCCAACTCTTATACACAGACAAGAAAACACACAAATCCACCTACACACTGCCCCATCTCTGCCGACCAAACACCTCAGTAAGTGTTGACTGTCAGGACGAAGGCACGTCTACGCGCGCTCCCTGCACTACGTAAGCCATCTGGATTGGTCTGCCGTGGCTTACGTAGTGCAGGGAGCGCGCGTAGACGTGCAGTGCGGAAGTACGCTATAGCACTGTTTAGGCTCGAAAAATGTACTAAATGACCTAGTTTCGAATTAATTATGGACGTTACCCACTCAGGACACTTGGATTACAGCGGACGAGCAGTATGAAGGGAAATAGGCACGTTTTTGTGGACTTTTATGGACCTCTTTCTTCGGGCTCCGTCGTCCCCTGTTGGGTGGACGTTTGTTGACAGCGAAAATCCCCCCGGACCCCCGGCTGTATTTGAGACATCAAAAAAGTGCTCCAGAGTGTTGCTCAGCATGAGGGTGAGTAGAAAATGAGGCCAAATTGTTGTTTGGGTGTAGTGTTCCTTTAAGAACCGTATCTTTTGTGAAATCATTCATATTAGCGTTTGTTTCCTCCTAATTCCTCAGGACGCTCACTTCCACTCTCTCCGTGTGTAAGCGCGAGCGGCCCCGTCTTCACCCCAAAGATTGCATGTTTGACAGATGCTCACTCGGCTATAAATCCGCTAAATCCGCTATAGAACCGAAGCACCCCGGTGTTAAGAAAGATAGACGTAGTGAGCCATCTTCTCATTCAGCCTCTTTGGTAGTAAAAGAGGAGGAAAACAAACATGCAGGCTACTGCAGATGGCATTTCTCGCGAGACGAGTGACAGTGTTCAGTTAGGAGCAGAGGCAGAGGAATGTTTTTTTTTTTTTAATACGGGAGAATTACAGGAAAATATTAATATGGGAGGACGGCAGGAAAGAGGGATAAAATACGGTAGTTTCCCGCCCAAAACGGGAGAGTTGACAGGTATGCTCCTGGCGTGAGGCATCCATAGCGCGAGGCCCAAGGCGGTCGCCTTGTTTGCACCCCCCTCGCGGCGGCTCTGAGCCCACCTGCCCACATGCTAACAATGTTTTGAGCCCATATGCTAATTGTGCTAAACTAGCGGGAACAGCGACACCAAAAAGTTAACGTTACTGTCAGCAATGTGAAAAACGTCATTCAACATTCTCAAACTTAAGACTCGTTTACCTTGAACGATGTTGCTCAGATGACAACCAAACGGAGCAAGCAGCGGTGGTTCAGTCGAGTGTGAAAGTAAGAAAACTAACGGCTGGCGAGAGGGGGGCGGTGACGGTCTTCTTCTACGGGAGAGAGGGGAAGAGGTGTCTCTTCTTCTTCCGGCCGACTAACCCAGAACATGGGTTATACTTTGAAAAATAACCCAGAAATGGTATAATAACCAAAACAACCCAAGAATTGGGTTACATATTAGCCATGTAACCCAGAAAAAAAGTTATTCTCTGAAAAAACAACCCATAGTTTTAACCCAACCCAAATAACCCAGAATATGGGTTGAAGAAATAACCCAGGAGTTTTTAGGGTGTAGACATTTGAAAGTGTTGTTTCCTCTGCGCATCAACAAAGATCTGTAGTGCATCATCTCTAGATCGATTACCCCGAGGTCTTGTGTATCTGTAGCTAAAACCCTGCGCCTTTCTTTCTGCTGGAAACTGACATGCTGGCTTGATACTCACTTCTGCGTACCACAATGGTCCGCTAAGCTCTATATTTGAAGCTGTTGATGTGCTTATCAATATGTATCAATGACATAAGGATATAAATTATGATCACAGTTTTAAGCTCTGCTGCTTTGCTGCTATATTGTAAACATTGACTCCCACCACATACTTTTTCTACGTGGTGTCCTGCCTACCAGCCTATCACTTCTCCCCTACCAATGGGGAATTACCAAGGCTGACTATCAGCAATTATTATCCTGGTAATATATGGGGTTGCAGGTGTGATAAGTAGGGGTGTACTGATCCATCATTCTGGATCAATCCATCAACTGGTTAAGCAACAATCAATCAATCAAACTGATGGAAACTCAACCATCAATCAACATCATTATCTTTAAGATACACCTTTATTTTAAAGTTACAATCAGAAATCCGTTTCACATTTTCCACTCAATCGCGTCCCGTTCTCAAGTTTCTAGGGCTTTCAAGTCTCAGTGTGTGGCACTTGAACTTTTTCACACTCTCACACACCTCACTTGGTAGTTCTCATGCATGAAATTGTATTATGTAGCATCCACAAGTAACATCGCTATATATGCATTAGAACATGTAGCAAGATGCTCTGAGCATTATGGAGATCCAGGGGAGCCTGACACGACCCTGTCAATATAATCAGTTACACAGCAGCCAATCAAAAAATAAGATACATGTCAGCCAATCAGAAAATTGCACTGCTGTATCCAGGTAAGATACGGTCAATCTGACAGCAGAAGATGCCTACTGCATGCAACGGGAGTCCTTATCACACGGGTACAGTCAGTTATTTCATCATTTTGATTTTATAGCACACTGATTAAGGAAATTACTTACTGTACAAAAGGAAAACAACAAGAATTTATTATTATTCTTTTTCCACACCAGCCATTAAACAGTAAACCAAAGTCTTATCACACCAACATACAAACTGTGGTTAGCAGGCATCACCTTAAAACAAATTAATCGATTGTAAGTTAATAAAGTTAGTAGTTCTACTTAGAACAGGAGAAATGTATAGATTCAATTTAAATCAAAAATTATCTTTTTTTTTGTTTGAAACAGAATGATCAAATTTTGAAGGTCAATAATAATAAAAAAATAAAATGATAATACTATTATTTGTATCAAAACCTTTTATCATTAGCTGATATAATAAACTAACATCACAAAAGAACAATAACATCCATTAGGCAATTGTTGGGGCAAAAAAAGCACCTGACTACTAATTTACCCTGTTTTAATTTAAAAACAAAATGAGTGCATATTAATGTTTAAATTGGTCTATAAACTATCTGGACTGCAGGTTAACATATCCTTTTGCATTTCTGCCATAAAATTCTAAAGACATCAAAATTGCTTTGTATATTTTTCTTGCTTATGGTAAAATTTAACTTATTGTGTTAAATGTGTAGATAATATAGCCTTAAATCGATGAAAGGCCCCTAATCACATCAAATTGAAATAGAATTGAGGCAGACTCTGTGGCATCAGCAAACATTATATCATTTTCCAAAGAATCCATATAGTATCGTTTGTCATGAGACTGGTGATTTACACCCCTTGTAAATAGATCGAGGCACCCTGATGATGTGCTGCTGCTCTCTGTAACATTTCCCTGTAGTTTTAATATGAACTTTTACCCTCAAGTTCAAAGTCTTTAAATATCGATTCTAAAGTTACAGCCCTTATTTTGACCAATGCAGATAAACAATACAGTGGTTTGGAATGGTCGGTAAGTCTCTGTAGTGTGATGTGAGCGGTTCAGTATCTGCATGAACACTGTAAAGAGTCTTCTCGCACAGCCTTTTGCTGCACAGGCTGAGAAAAGGAAGAGCAGAAAATCCTGCAGGGACCGAATTATGTCATCATCAAATGTAAAACATGATGACAGAAAGAATAGAGGCTTTAGCTATTTGATGCAGAAAAATGAAGGCTCCAGCTTTTTCCAGTTTTTATTTAAATGTGACAAAAATGAATAATGTACCACCTGATATCCATAGGGAGCTCTGTTTTTCTAATAGAGGTTAATTTTTCACCGCAGACGTCCGTGAACAGATGATGTCTCTGCTGCAGAGCCAGCAGTCAAGCTCTCTCTGTTCTTTGTACTCTCATGTAAATTCAGCTGCAGGTGGTTCTGCTTCATTTAACCCTCCAACACCATCAGCTCGTCCTGGTGTACCTGATTTTCTGGATGATTCCACCGCAGAGACTTTGGTGGCGATGACAGAGACACACACACACACTCAAAGAGAGCAGCGTGTCCGTCGACTACATGCAGCATAGCCATGAGATAACGCTGTGATCCATAATTAATTTGAGGCTGTGGAAATGTAACACAGGAGATAAATCACTTTAATACAGGAATAATATAAATAAAAGAAGAGAGTGAATAAGACAATACTGCATGGGGGAGGAGAGGGTGAGCCAGACAGGAAATGGGGTGGAGCCTCTGACACACAATTGATGGCATAATAATGAGATCTTCATTTTGTCTGCATGTTCACTTTAACACGGTCCACATCGCTTTGCCTGTGCTCCTCTTTTTCCAGTGTATCTCTTAAAGCAAACCTGTTGTGCAAAAATGTATTACCACAATCCTCTGCTGCTCGACACACTGCTCGAGGTTTGAGGCTGAAAATGGACTGTTTGCTTTAAAGACTGAGGGGATTTACTGGAAAAGTAAATCTTATCAAAAAAGTACATAAAACTGTAAGAAAAGTAGGTAAGTTTCCAGGCTGTGAGGTGTGACTGTACCTCCTGTTAAGCTAGAAAATAGAAAAGGAACAGGCTGAAAATTAACTTAGGGATAAATAACTTACTAACTACTAGTTTAGTAGCTAAAGAATGATTAACTAAGTACTGGTTAACTAAATCATGTTGGTGACAAATGCTTTTAAACTGGAAAATAATGCCTGATTAATTGCAAGATAATCAGGATAAACAGCAAGTTTACACAAAAAAGATACAGATTAGCCAAAGAAACAACTAGATTAACTGATTAATAATGAGTAACTCTGGGCTAATTTGCAAGGAACAAACATCAAACCAGCTGTTAGTCCACTAAAACAAATGCTTAACGAGCTACAATTGACCAGAGAACAAATGATTCGAAAGATATCTAGTGAACAATCAGTTGGCTTGGGAAAACTGCTAGTTACTCGTAAAAAGAATAGGTTACCAGCTACTAGTTTACCAGTTAGAGAATTAGTTACAAACTGCCATAAAAATAGCTTTCTATGAGTTGACTGAGAAAAAGAGGGTTAACTTGCTGCTTGTAAACAAGAAAAAAAAAATACATGAAGTAGTTAGAAGAATCAGCTACTAAGAGCTAGTTTACTGGAAAGGTGAACATTACTGACTGAAGTTTACCCTGCAAAAGATTGGGTGACCAGCTGCAAGTTAATGAGCAAAACAGTAAGAACTTTCTGCAAGTGAACCTGCAACAGAATGGGTTATTTACTGGTGGTTAACCAGGAAATATGGGTTACTAGCTTCAAATTAATTATTATTATGACTTAACTGCTTCTCAAATTGTTAGAAAATAGGTTAATAACTGCTGGATCATGTCTTAAAAAAGGATGATACTAACTACTGGTAAATCAGAGACAGAATTAGTAACTAACTGCTTAAACAGAAAAAAAGACATAGCATAACTGGGTAAAGAAAGAGTAAACTAACTGCTTGTTTACCAGAAAAAAATAACTGTCCATTGATAATTAAAGACTGGACCCTTGATAGTATAAAACAGCAAATTAATGTGTAACTACTTGCTAATTAACTGTTACAGGGATACTTCATTAACTGCTAATTTACCAGCAATATCATGGGTTACCTCCTGCTAGTTAACTATTAAAAAATTGGTTACTTACAGCATTGAAGCTGATAAAAAGAAAAGGTCTTTCTGCTGATAAACAGAAAACATTATGGGTTACAAAATGCTTGTGCAGAAGATAACTGTGACATTAACAGCTAGTATACTAACAATAATTGCAACTAAATACAAGTTAAACTGCCAATAGAAAATTAAACTTGTATATTAGGCTATTAGTAACTTAAATTTAGTTAATCAAAGAAAACCAAGAAAATTACTGCTAATAAACTGGGATTACTGCGCATCTTACGGATAGTTTCAAGGCAAGAAAGTGGTAACATTTATCATAAAGCAGGAAGATGGATGACTAATAACATGTTAATCATGGAAAGGAAAAGTGTCAAAACCAGCAAAAAATGGGTTGCTAGGTGATAGTTAGTTGGGGATAGAAGTGGTTATTAACTGCTTGTACTGCTACACAAAAGCAATGGTATTTAATGACTTATTATCCAGTATATAAATGGATGAGCGACTGCTAGTTTTAATGCAAAAGAATGGTCAAGCTAACTGCTAGTTAACCTGCAACAGAACAGGCACTTCACGGCTATTACGACCACTGCTGTTCTATTTACTACTCTCAGCAACTTAGTTAAGATACAAAGGTGTAACCAACAACAAGTAAACCAGAGATTGCATGCGTTTTAACTGAGTCAAAAATAAGAGTGAGTTAAGGACAGCTACGAAGCCAACAGCAAAGTAACTACCTGCTGGTTAAGTCAGGGTGTAACTTTTCAAGTTCACGTCGCTCAGTTATAAATAAAAGACAAACTTTGGGACAACAGTTGTTCTGTTTTTGACTCAGAAAAGTCACTTTCTTCTGGTTGTGTCAGATGAGCTCATATCGGGGGGTACACATCAGACCTGACGAGCTGTGCAGCTCTAACAGGCCTCACTCTGCCCTCCTCACTCTGCCTGTGACCTAGAAAATTGATCTGCTCGGTCATCGTGATCCTGGAGGAGGCGACGTGTGCCTCAGGATGACGAGCTGTGTTTTGTTTTCAAACACGCTCAGAAGAGCTCAATGTGCACGTCTGAGTCTGAACCTGACATGGGATGAAACAGCTGGAGCTCTGGCTGGATGTAGCTGAGGATTTATGTCAAATATTTCTATTCTAATGTTGTTATGAGCATTTCTTCTCTGATTTCAAGACATTTTGGGTCCAATTTAAAGATGTACAAAGGTTTTGAATGAGGGAAAAATGTAGCTCCTCATCCACAGAGTGTGTGTGAACAGACTGCATCCTGGGTGCACCAAAGTCATCAGTGTGCATGCAAATGAGGAAAAATTCAAATATTCCGTTTAATGTAGGTCCTTCCCATATGCAAATAAACCCTGATGCCAACAGCACTGTATCCTCAGAGGCCAGCACTGTTTGCTACAGGCAGTAAAAATGGTAAATTTGATGCTGCAGAGACTAAGGGCCAGATCCACAAAGAATGGATTGCTCCTGCTAATAGCGCCATCATTTGTGCAGAATTAGCTCACACAATCTGCCCTGTTTTAGCGGATTATCCTCTAAAGAATTTGCTCTAATCATATGCTGGCGCTAACACGCCCACACGGTTTGGAATCTGAGCACACTTCGTGGCTCTGATTGCAATAAGCAGCATGGCATATAGGTGGCTTTGTCCCTGCAAACTTCAAGGAGATTGAAGTCTCCTTTAAATTGAACAGCAAAAACAAACAATGGCACAAGAACAATATGCAGTAACAGCGAGGAGAAAGACAACAACTTGCAGCTATAGTGAGTAGTTGAGATGATGGGGGCCATGAGTAGAATTGCTGCTGATCTTGAGGCCAGAAATGCTTAAGTTGTAAGGGGGAGAGGAGTCAGCCTGAGCCGCCTGCCACATGATGGCAATTAAGAGGCAGGAAAGAAAAATAAATGTTATTTATAATGAGCTTATTAGACATTCACTGTCATTTTCATGTGTTTCCAGAAAAGCTTAATTCTGTACATGTTAATTTAGTTATCATTTATTATATCATCTGTCCTGATGATGATGAAGTGTATAAATTGGTTAAGATCGCCTTGTAGTATATAGTCTATTAATTTTTTCATGACACAGCTGTGACTGTGCATCTGAACAAAATAAACAATTTGATGGGAAGCTGTCCATGGTCCTGAATTTTTTTATTCTGACCTATTCACATTAGAGCCGAGCTATCCGTTGTCCTCCCTTAGGTCAACATAAAAGCCCACTGTGACCTAGCACTGAGGCTGCTGAATTACTATTGTCATGATGAGAAGCTGAGTTGCATTCATTTCTCGGGTTTGTTTGGGTATCACTGATTTATTCTCTTATCTAGTGAAGCACTCAGCATTTAGTGGACGACTCTTACCTCCTCAGACACAGCTGCGAAGTGCATAAATGTCAAAGTATTAACTGTGTCCCTTAAGAAAAAAACTTGCACCTGCTATCTCGCCTGCCATGGGGCCTTCGCCTGGCTTCAATCACTACTGCCATGGAGACTCCTGGCATGGCAGCCCTTAAAAAGGCCCTGCTGCACAGTTACCACCAGCTCAGTGCAATTTGCAATCATTTTGAGCAAGAGAAAGAGTGAGAGAGGGAGAACGAGAATTTGTGCACAATTTAATACATGGCTTTCACTGGCATTAAATAGCACCGCTTAACTGCCTGTGGCAATTTGCACTGTTCTTTGTGGATTAGGTGGTATTTGCAGTGAGGCTCATTTGCATAGAAAGGAGGGAATTTTGCCCTGAATTTATGAAGATTCCCTAATTTACATGCATGCAAACTGGACACATTGAGATTATACAGTAGTATGATATGTGTGCCGGGACAGGCGGACTAGAAGCAAATTTAAGGGATTGATAATCAGACGCTCACAAAGGTCAAGGGGACGCAGATTCAAGGTACTAGACTAGAAGCTCCAGGCTAGCTGCAGTGAAGTCAATGTTACTTCCAGGGTGAGACAGCAGGCTCAATTTGTGGCAGTGGCAGCTCGCTGTGGCATTTCTGGTGGCAGCCTCAACTGCAGCGGCAGCGACAACGACCTGCCGCTGATTATGTCACCTCATAACGACCTCCAGAGGCAGCACAATCATCAGCAGGCCCGTGTAGCTGCCGCAGTTAAAAAATTTATAATGACTATGGATCGCTTTAGGTTGTGATTTCCCTGCCGTTAGTAGTATTTCTGGATGCGCGGATCAATGCTAAGTTATCACATTGAAACACCCTCGAATCTAAGTGACTGTGATTGGCTGAACAGGAGCGAGACATCTGATTGGCTACAGAAATGTCCCTGTCGAAAAAAACGCATTTGTGAATATGAGCTTGTCAGGGGAATCTCAAAAATCCACACAAATGTAGTGAGGTGACGGTTTGCAAATGAGATATTTGTGTGTGAATCTCGTTTTATTTATTTCTGAATCTTTTTACATTTATGAGTTGATCTGCATTTCTGTGCGCATTGAAATGAATTTGGGTCCTTCTGCATGCATTTGTGAATTAGAGTGTGCATTTGTGAGTCCTTCTGTGCATATTTGTGTTTATTGAAATTGTTCTAACTCCAGATTTGTTGTCTTAGAATATATTCATTGGTTTTGAAATCAGAGATAAGAAAAACAAAGATAATGATAATTGAATCAATTAGTTTTTGAAAAATGTAGATTTTCATGTCTTGAAGCTTGGAGCTTTACAGATTTCATTGTTTCTCATGTTATAATAACAGTGTGAAAAAAAAAGAGAGAAAAATTCAAATATCGCTCCAGTTACTTTTACTTGTAGATTGTTGTGTCGGTAACAAACAAAAGTTGGGTTATCCAAAAGCTCTGATGACAAAACATAACCAAATGCCTACAGCATAGTCAATTTCTCCATTCACCTCATTATCAAAAAATATAAAAACAAAAGACATGTTTTGGTCAACTTACAGTTTGAAGTTTATAATCCGTCTCAGTTACAACAGTTGTCTTTGAGAGAATAATCCTTAATGTTCAAATTGTAAGGTTAAAAAAAATCACAGTAGAAAGTGAACAGATCTTTTTGATTCCACATCAACGATGGACTGCCACCTTTAGTGTTTTGCTTTTAATAATGCCTGTCAATAGATGAGAAAATATCGAGAAACAACACTGGAAATTTATCAAGGTCGATTATTATGGCTGGTTCAGCACAAGGCTGACAAAGAAGAACATGTTTTCTTCATCCTTATAAACACGTGTGTAAAATATATAGTAGAAATGAAAGCATTAGCGTCATGTATATGTATAAAGCAATCACTCCAGAGATGGTCAACTGTAAGACTGCTCAATCTGTGCTTTCTATTTATGGAACGGTGTCAGACACTGTCTCTGTCTCTTGCTCTCAGACATGATTAGAGCAGCTAAAAAGTATTTGTGCACAGGGTTCAAGACCAGAACGAAACATAGAAAACCAAAGAATACTTTATGACTTAAAAGTCATCCTTACAATGTTCTAATTTAAAGAACATGCCAATACAGAAAAGGAATTTAAAAAATCGTTCTATACAGGCTTGGATTTTTTGATTTTATTCACTGAGTCTTTTATACCCTCTTACAAGAGCAGCAGTTTCAAGACACTCACGAGTTTCCAGTAGTTCATGATATCTATTTGTCAACTGATAATGTGATTTCTTCTAATTCTGGGACAAAACATCTCTTTAATCCACTCAATCTTTCCTTTTTATTCATTACAGGGTGTTTTTGTGTCCAAAAGCTTATGTTTGAAACCTTTAACATCTGCACAGTGAAAAGTGGAACAGCACGTTCCCCAGCACTGTACTGGTCCCATGCACACGGCAAATGATGCCATCAGACTTCATAAATGTTCACACTCTACGGACTACTTTTTGGCAAACTCAGTGCCTACTGCTAGTGTGGTATGCAGGTTTAATAATGGTCAATGACCTGCTTGTAGGCAGGCTCTAAAGGCAGCTAAAAATATTACAGTCCGTAAAGCTTATACCTAGCATATAACACTCATTTGCATTCACAATCAAATATTTCCATCAGAACATTTAAAACAGGAAATAATGTTTCATTTAATTTGCTGCTTACGTCCACTCAGGAAGGAGACAACTACACATTTAGTTACAGCTACACCATAAAAAAATCAACACAAAGCATCATTTAAGTTCTTTCCAGCCTTTCAGCACAAACACTGGAAGAGGGGGTTGTAGATCATTAAAAAAAATGTACAATCTCAATCACACACAAAACAGTAACACACAGTGAGGCTACAACAAGGCTATCAGAGCCGGAATTTTCAGTCAGGACTAAAGAAAACTTGGTCCCTGTCAGGATTAAATGATCTGAGACTGCAGACACTTTCACGGTGAGATCTTTATTCACGCAGATCCCTCAGATTAATTAGCAGCATATCACACCTGGCCCATCAGCAGTTTTTGTTGTCCACCATAAAAAAGAAAGCACGCATTAGGGCGAACTGCTCCTTTAATGGCATGCTGATCATGTGCAGCAGATTGGTCCCATATAAACATGTACACATGTTGTTTTTGGCACAGTGAGGCTCCTCGTGTGCTCTGCAGAAACACTCATTAAACAGAGCAGGAAACATGAAGCCCATTAATGTCTGTTTAGAAAACATGCTGCGCAGGCTCCTCATTGTTTCACTCGCTTTGACAGTCCATACATCGTGTTAATGTGCAGAACACGCCTGGACTGCTCATGCACTGTCAGACAACTAAACATGTTGTGATTCTGGTGGTCCCTGACAAACCAAGAAGTGTCTGATTATAAGTTGTGTGTCTGCTGTGGTGAGTGTAAGCAACTGGGTCAGAGCGAAGCTAAAGAGGACGAGGGACCGATGGAGGTAAGGAGGGAGGGAGAGCGGAGAGGCAAGGTGATAGGTTCGCTGAATCAGATCCTGCTCCCATGTTAGCATCCCCCTTTTATTTCTGCCTGGCTTGTGGGTTATTGGAGAGACTGTCTGTCTGTACCATTCAGCGTCTGTTGTTTTAAGCCTGCCCGCCTCGGGGCTCAGGTCTGCTTACTAATAATACAGATGATAATTATGGTGAGCAAGCAAACAGAGACAGGAGGGAGGGGCGGAGAAGAGGAAATAAGGACTGACTCACAACTTACACATCAGAAACATTAATAACAATAATAAATATTTCATTTTGTTCTGGAGATTCTGAGCTTTTATAAAGTGGGGAGAATTTCAACCAGCTCCGTATCACATATCGGCAACACTACATTCACTACATCCAGATTCTGCCTCTTAAAACTCACCCACCTTCACTAATAGGGTCTTGGTGGGTCCCTGGCAGGTCCGTGTCGAGGCCTGACCACCTGGACAGTCATAAATTGAAACCTTTAAGCCGTGTTTTTCTGAATTTGTGGTGTAAAGCTGGCTCTCTGTTGATTTAGCAGCTGCTCTAGCACCATCCCATAGAGACATTGAACAAATGCATGACTAGGCATGTTTTTGGTGAAATTTAGACACAACCCCAGAAATATTAACCTGACATGCCAGACAAACAGCTCTAGATATAAAGGGAAATATTTCAATAGACCATCTGGAGAAGAGCCCACAGAAAATGTTTTCAGAGGGCAGAACCTTCAAAACAACAGCAGCTAGAGATTGGAAGATTGTTCTGCCAGTCAAACTCAACACATACCAATCATATTAAGCCACAGTATGGCATAGCAGCTGGACCCTGTTTTTAGCAATTAGCGTAACTTATGCTTCAGTTCTTAAACTATCGTTTTAAAGTAAATTATACCACACAAATGTATCCTTTACCACTTATGTGAGACATGAACCAATGGCAATTGGACAATTGGTCAATGACAATTCCCACATGGTTCTCCACAGAACACAGGCGATGGGTGAAGAGAACATCCTGACTCCTGGAGTAGACTAAGGCTTAATTTTTATAGCTTAATAGGCTTGAAATTCTTCAATGCAGATACTATTCCTCATGTTTATTTATTTCCTCAACTCTAAAGCTCTGTATTAGTTAAAGAGTGAAGCATGAGTCTCCACATGTTGAGTCGTAAGGCCACAGAGCAAGCGGCTATTTGACGAGTTGAGATTGAAAATGTGTTTGAAGTCAATGAATCACTGTGACAGGGTGACTAACACTCTGCTGCAGGCTTGTTTTGACATTGTTGGGCTTCATCACAAGCTGTGGACCGACCTCAGCATGAATCAGGACGCCCCACACATCAGGAAATCCATCAAAAAAGGCACCAAGGAAACTCCAGAACGAAGGCAGTTAAAGTTTGAGGACAATGATGTGCTGAGTCAAAGTGATGTGTTTCACATGCAGGCCTGCTGCCCTGCTCACAGGCTCTTTGACTGCAGATGCTGAGTTTGGGGAGGAGAGGGTTATCCAGCTACTCTCTCACCTAATCCAAGGATCCTCTGGCCTCCTCTTTATTGCCTGCCTCAGCTCAAAGTGCCGTCCTCCCCAGTGTTTATCTGCTCATTATCAGGCGGAGAGCGGCGCTGGGTGAAGAAGTTGTTGTACAGTTGGAGGTGCTGGTTAATTTCTCTCCTCTGGGAGAAATTACCGTCTCTCATCACGGTGAGGAGAGCAGCTTTGACTCTGTTCCTTCGTTAGGAAACACTGCAGCTGCTGCTCACCCAAAAACAAAGATGGGAATTATTTAACTGCACAGGGAGGAAATAATGACTGTTTCGCTCTCATAAGATTGGCTGCAGGATTGTTTGTGTTAGAGCAGCTCTGTTTAAAGGTCCCATCTTATGCAAAAAAAAAACACTTTTTTAAGGCTTTTGAACACATTTTTGGGTCTTTGGCCTTCCTCCCAGCCCACAAAATGTGATATTACAAAATAAAACATGTATTTAGCAATCTGTAAATGTAAGCTCATGACCTTCAATGAGCTGTTGAGTCTGTGGATATTCACCTTATTTTTGCTGGAACTATGGCGCAGCCCCATGTAACGTCATTTTGTCATCTAACTTCTAGAGGGGAAGTTCTGTTGCGGTGTATCCCTGCACACTCAGTAGCTTGTTTTTTATGTGCTTTCAGCAACTTGTGGAGGAGAAATGTTTATACAGTGTTTAAACTGCGTCCTGAAACACTGTCTCGCTGCTTAATGCTGTAAAGTCCAGTGGTGTATGTGTGCGACTAATCACGAAGCAGGATTTTCTGCTAGCTATATGTAGCATTATCTGTCCCGCGAGGAGATGCTGAAACAACAGGATCAAGAGGATAGAGCAGTTGAAACAGCATTGTTATTAGCCTCAGACACTACTTTAACCCACTTACAATACAATCCCTAGATCCCTTTCCAGGAGGTGCAGCTATCCTTCACACCTTCACTCAGGAGACTCGAATGACCCCCCTCCAAGAGGGCGAACATAAGGCAAATGACCCCCATCAGGTCTGTACAGTGTGAAATGTATTCTTTCTGGCCTTACAGCCACTCAATTTGCCATTGCTGCCATAAACTTTGTTGCGTGAGCTGTGAATAAGTGCAACGCATTTCTTTCTTTCAGGAAAAAAAATTGTCTTGAAAATTAAAAGCAAACTGTCTCAAAACATTTGCTTTCCTCTGTTAACTTCCACTTTTGACTGTTGAATTGACAAATGATATTCTCACAGAAGCCACAGGAAATATAAAAAAATGCACCTGTTCTGTGATTTGCCCCTGCGCTAGAATTTAGACATGTCTGCATCACTTGTTTGTAAATATGACCATTTATTACCTGCTTGTAAATACGGCAATTTAGCATCTCTTTGTAAATATGACCGGATGTCTCCTATTTCTTAAAAACATAAAACTGAGATATGGACAAATTTGAACACTTTGGGTGATAAACTCTGGATCTGAAGACACTGACATGGATGATGAAACTTTTGATTTTAATAATACACAACAAGCTTGTAAATATTTAATCTTTATTTTAAATAATGAACATTGAATGGTTAGAAAATACCTTATTTTGTACTCTAAATTATATGCATTTTTAAATTACAAGTGAACACATTAACAATAGTGGATTAAGCAGTAATTCAAAATATACAGATTCTTTTCCTCAAAATGGAACAAATAGACCTAACTTCTTTGTTGTCCCAAGCACTGAAATCTGATTTGTCAACAAGACCAAATATCAGCATGACAGCATGACAGCATGCCTCATGACGATAAGGATTACTCTGCACTTCACTGATGCTTGTGCCATATCCAGTGTATAGCCTTATGGTCAGAGCTGGGTCAAGAAAATTCTTAAATATTGATTTAACGGATGTACTACAATACAAAAAGACACTCAGACATCTCTCAGTAGACTACGAGGCATCCTCTCTGGATAACAGAAAACAGTGAAACAACCTGCTGTGCACCAGACAGGAACACATGAGCACTTTGGAAGTCAGCCTCTCGATCAGCTCTACAATGAATGATGAATGGCAGAGGTTCCATATGGACTTGATGACCAGGTAAGGCTTGCCACTTAAAATCTGGTTGTCATAATATCTTGGAGGAAAAAAAGATAATCAGTGAAAATCACTAAATGATCATGAAAACGTACACATGGTGTGATTCATTAAAAAAAAGATAACATCAAAAAAACAATATTTAAAATTATGAAAAATAAAAGCAAGAAAGCACCTTGGTCCTGACCGAACTAATGCTGTGCTCAAATGACCTAAAAGCAAACTCTATTATGTAAGATTGTTGGCAGTACCACCCTGGTGCATTAAACTAGTCAAGTGAACGTTGAAGTCCTGCAGTGATCATACTCCTAGTTATATATACATACTATACCTTACACCATTATTCGAAACAAGGTGAATGCTGTTACATAAGTGTATATTTTTGATTTGCATGTCTGATCTGATTGGTCCACCTTAGCAGACCCCCTCCCACCTGCTGGAGAGATTTCTGTGTGAAGAGAAGTCTGTTGTTTTTACTTAGTGAGAGGTCTGTGTCCAGCATGTCTGAGCTCAGAAGCTGTCTCTGCTCTGTTGTTGGCTGTAAACAGCCTCATATATCTGCACATATAGTCTACCAGCCTCAGAGGACCAACGGACCCAGTGGATTAATTTCATTTTTGAAGGGAATGAGCAGCTACACTCGGCTAAAACCTGTATGTGTGTGCCAGTCACTTCATGGCCGACTGCTTCTTCAACTTCAGTCATTTCAGCACAGGACTGGACACCAGACTTTTCCTGAATCCAGACTCAGCACCAACTGTCTGTCACCAAACCTCTGACCATGGAAATGTGAGTACTTTAATGCTGTGTGGTGTTTATTTTGCTTACTGCTACGAGTTAAGGCCAGCAGCAGAGGGAAGTGGAGCAGATGTAAGAGCTCAATATTTTTATCAGTGTTAAAGTCACTCTGAAAGTCTGCAGTGTAAATTTAGATGTATGAATATTCCTTCATTAGTCAAGAGAAATGTAACAGCTGGAGGATTATAATTACTCCTCATACCCCCCCAATATTAGCTTAAGCTTAGCCTGTTGTTTTAGCCTGTAATGTTTGAGATAAACAAGCTTTACTGTTTCCTTACCATGAGGACTCTACAGCCATGTTTTTTTCTGGACTGTAATGTGAAGTCTCTGCTGTGTGTTACTGTGCTGGCTGCTGTTAAATGTACAGAGATCTGAGGACGAGGCCTGCTGCTCTGCCCTCACTGAAGCAATGTAATTGGTAAATTATCTCAGAAGGTATCAAAACTAATTTTGTGTCTAAACTGTGGACAAGTGAAAAGATCAGTGAAGGCTGTGTTTCTTTGTGTTTTGCAGCAGGTCATGTAAACATCAATAACAACAGGGGAAACTATATAACATGTTGGGCTAACGTCGGCTCAGATCAGTGTATCTGCAGATGTGATCGTCGTCACCTGCTTTTGTGGCCACAGTGTGGTGTCACCAAATTAATTTAATCAGACTTTTGTAAGTTTAAACCCTTATAAATGCCCCCAGGATGCTGTCATAATTGCTGTGTGACTGGGTGGAGTGTAGCTATGACGAAAAGTTACAGTTACTAACACTACAGCACAGTGATTTAGGAGGAACTGAGGGAGGCCAATAAGATCTGTGGGATGGTTATCCTCCTGATTTATTTACTAACAACATATAGAAATGGACGTTTGGTTATGTATCACTTAATGTGACATTTGTTAGTGAAAACACATCAACCACTGAAAGCTTGTTGTATCATATCTGATAAAAACCGTTATGATACCTCTGTCTCAAAGTCAAATGATCAAAGTGATCAACACATATCTAAAAAAAAAATGAATACAGTCAGATAAATGATAAAATAAAGGTCCCCAGGTGAATTATCAGTTGCCAGAAACACCTAATGTATCTAATGAGATACAAAACTATGTTACATTTAATGGAATTTTTTTAATTTTGGATTTTAGTCCAAAGTAAAATAAACTTTTCAGCTTCAAAAAATGGTAAAAATGTATGGCTATAATTTGTGTTTTTATGCTTTGCACGGTGGTGCAGCAGGTAGTGCGCATATGTCTCAGCACGAATGTTCGACTCCTGGTTTGGAAAGGGGCCTTTCTGTGTGACGTTTACATGTTCTTCCTGTGCATGCATGGGTTCTCTCCAGGTACCTCCCACAGACCATGGATGGTTTCTGATTAAAAATCCTTTTCTCTTTTTCATTTCTTTTATACCTCCTTTATGTTAAAATGTCTTCAGTACCAGATGGTGCATTTTTTTGTTTTATATGTAAAAATATTTTTCACAATAAAAAGTTTACATGAACTGTTTTGTGTGTTTTCAGTTGTCTTTACGTTACATGTAATGTTAATACGTAAATAACAAGAAAGAAAAACTGTTACTAAAATATAAGATGGAGGAAACAGAGATGTACTGTTAATCCTTACTATTTTGTCTACCACTAATAGGAGCGTTTATGTCAAATTACTTTTGTATTATTTCACTTAGATGTAAAGGCTCATAGTCTGCTCAGCACATATAGAATACATTTTGCAGTGAAAAAAACGCATTTCAAGCATAGAAGTCTGAGTCCAGGATGGTTCACCATGCAGGATGGTGGGTTCTGGGAGTTCATGTGGTCTTCCTCTGACTCCGTTAATTAAAAAGGGTAAGTGAATGACATAGTACAGGAAAGGTAATGTACAAAAATTGTTATTTTGTATTCAGTTTTTACGGACCTTTCAGGTAGAATCAGACACATGCAACAGACATTTTCAGGCTCTAGGCATTTTCGCACAGTTGCCACAGGAGCATCAATGTTGGGCAAGAGTGAAAACAGGATGTTTAAAAGAATTTTACATAAAGGAAATGTGCTAGATAAGCAAACACAATGTCTTGTTTTTGTTTGAGAAAATATAATGCTCATATAAACAGGGCTGTTTCATATATAATAATAAACAATACTGCAAGCAAAGAGGTGTTTAAGACAGCTCCTGTGTGGCATATAGAAAAGATAAGGTTCACAGAAAACTGCTGGCTGCTTAAAATTACAAACATTTGCTCAGTATCAGCATGTTACTGCCATGCACTATTAAATGCTGTATTCTGATGGATCAGTCAAATAACTAATGTTATTTCTGTAAAACAGACTGTTGCTCTGATCGGTCCTGAAGAACCCAAACACTCGCATTTATTGAATTATTCACATTATTCAAAGAAGTCCCCTTCCCTCCATCTTATTCACTATCAGTAGCAACGGCCCGTTCAGTGTTACTTAAAAGTGAAAGTTAATACACATCGGGGTTTTATCTGATCCTGTTGGGGTTTATGTCTGTGTAGTAACCTTTTCACTCTTCATTACCCCTTACTAAACTGTATTTAACGCCAGTCCAAGTTTTGGTAAGCACAGCATGAGTATGAACTATACAGTCAAGAAGCTACGTGCTTCACAACGACAACAACAAATGGAGGGGGAGAGGGAGAGGAACAGCAGAACAACTTCAATTCGCTTACATATTAGCATTTAAGTAACAAACTTTATAGACTGCTGAGAAATATCCTGGTTTAACCTTGGTACTCCACTCTCTCCTGGTCCCTCTTCATATTCAGGGTCTGACTCGGGCTCAAACGTGAACAGTTGCAGCCATTCACGTACAGCCATTTTATCTGCAGGCTCAGTTGTCATGGTTACGCGACGCTGACCTCGCCTCAGAAGAGCAGGCCTACTCGTACTGCTGTCAGTATTATGGGAAAGCAGAGAAATTTTGGCCACTATGCGGCTGCCAAGAGATTACTTACTACCCTTCCACTGAAAATGTGCACAAATGGTACTATTCAGAAATGAGTACAAAGTATAACCATATTAGAAATGATAAACCAAACAGCAATTACAACACAATCACAATTAAAATAGAATAAAAATGACCCAGACTAAGTTATGTTGAGTTATGTTGAGTCACTGGGTTTTCTACACACTTTCCTGGTGGAACATCTCGGATCCTGGCTGACGGAGAATTGCTCTAACAACTTAAACAGGAAGTCATTACAGATAAGACAGTTCCCATCCCATCCAACCTGCAGTGAGCCTGCAACATTTATTGATGTTTTATAATTTTGAGAATGTTCTGGAGAGGATGGGAGTTAAGGGGGGCTTGATGTGGCCCCAGGGCCTTAATTTAATGATCCCTGGTCAAAAGTAGTTCTGTTTGCAATCCTATTATAGGGAGACAGTTGGGTGTGATTATATTAATTTAACTACATGTTTTGGAAGATGAGAGTGCACAAAGAGAAGTTGAGGCAGAACAGTTAGTTTTGTATGTATTTCTTTCAAAAATTATATTAAGTGCCAATCTTAGTCTAAAAAATAGATAACACTACATAACACAGTCAATAAAAAAATAATACAAGAACACAGGACCATTTAGAGTTGCTAAAGAGTTTATCTGATGACTCTAGACGGAGGCAGATTACAACGCTACTCCCAACATTTGAGCTAAACTAGCTAGCAGTGGACAACCTCTGCCTGCTCCCCCTTTGTTACTGGACACACAGTCAAAGGAAGGGTGTTTACCTGCTTGTCAGGGACTTGGGAGTGAGGTAGGACAAGAAAACTACAGCAATGTTGGTGTGTTCCTTTAATGTCCAAGGTGTATCTTAGATAAAGTGTGGCAAAAGATTTTAAAAAGTTGTCATCCATTTTGCCAAGGTCCAATTTACAACAATTATGATTTACCCAAAGTGGCATGACCCAATCAGAGTCCTTTAAAGCAGGGAGAGGTGGGAGATACAAGCAAGACAACAGCAGAAAGTGACTGCTTGTACAGAGATTAGCATTGATGCTAACAGCTTCATTTATCAGATCTGAGCCACATTTATTTATTAAATGAAAATCAGATACCATCACTACAAACCTCTCTAAGAGTAAGGACATTTCTCGGCCCATGTTTTGATGAGAGTTTGTTTTATGAAGGTGCTCATGTAGCACAGAAGCTCCTGCCTACGACACCGTCTGACTGGCCCATAATGAATGAGATTGACAGAACGATCATCCAATCACCTGCTTAATATCCTTTCAAAAGGTTCTGCCCAGTCCTAAACTCTCTCTATGGGCTCTTTCCCTGATGTCATCTGCATTCAAATGAATGTCAAACAGGACTTTAGGATGTAGACATGCAACCTGTCATCGTCTGCCAACTTTGAGTGTAAACATGGTGTCTTCTGACCGTAATGCTGTTTTTATTTTGCTGTAATTATGTGGGGCAGTGTACACAGCTGTACTGTCCCCTGTTGAAACTAATAAGGGCTGGCTGCAGCCATGGGCGAAAATCCCTCTTCAACATTGGGGGGGACCATAAACAGTAAAATTTCAGAGAGTAATTAAAACACATTAAAATAAATGCTGTATTTTTGCTGTGTTGCTTTGATACTTTCTCGAATGTCTTGCATAGTTATATTAAACAATAACTATAAGTCACTGTTCCTTGTCAGTCCATATCCTACCTGTCTATGGGTTTGTTTATGCTCAACCAGCAATTTCAAGAGTTTTATTGGTTGGAGGGTGTAAACTACACCATTTGTGAACTAACAGACTTCTTATCTCACCATTAACCCAAGTCTTATCACCACTACTACGGCTTTACCAGAACTCAGAGCTAAAAAAATAAGTTCTAAAACTACAAGAAAAACTTTAATGAATAACCGAGCTACATCAAACTATTCCTCAAGGATATGCTTTTATTAAGCTGTCAAAAATAAAACAAACAGAATCTGAATATACAATATTACAAAACTTACCTTAAACTTACAAAACAACTTACCAACCATTCTGTGTTTTAATAGCAAGTGTATTAAAACACAGAATGGTTGATAAGTTGTTTATCACTCCACTTGTTCAACAAGCACAACAAGAGAAGCAAAATTTAACCTCCTGTGTTCGAGGTCTGCTGGCATGTCTTAAATTAATACAGTACGCAGCTAATAAGGTGTTTATTTTTAAGCTAAAACCAAATTTTCCGTGTATGTAGCACATCTTTCATCTTAGTTTGTAATGAATCTGCGATTGTCCAGAGTTTTTCTCCCCTCTCTGCCTGATGCAGCAGACTGTGACAGTCAGAGAGGACATCCTCATCCTCTCATATATAAAACACATATCACACTGTATTACAGTTCTCTTTAAACATTTATTCACTTTTATTCCAGATTTATTTATTCAAAAAGAAAGTAGTTATAACTTGGACTTAGATGTTCACTTGAACACAGTTTCTGATTACGTTCTGACTATTAATTTCCACTCCTTATATTCCTTCGATTAAAACACTTTTAAGTCAGGTTTGTTTTTTAGCCCTCCTAGATGACAAATCCATTGAGAAACGGACCTTCGCTCACCGCGGTCACGTTTCGCTCCAAAAGGACCCTACTATACTTTGTCCGACCACCGCTGTGCCCACCTGCCGCTTTGTGTGCATGGCTCACTCTGCAGCAGCTTCTCCCTGAGAAATAGTTTGGACCAAACCTTTGTGAGGGGAGGGGGGTTGTAATCTTTAACAGTTAAAATTGTCTGACATTGTGTTTTTAGGTAGCGTTACATGTATTGTACGCCAAAACATGTTACTGTCCTACTAGAAAAATCTTATTTGAACAAGATGGGACAACTTTGTGGAAGGGGGTACACGTCCCCTACATCCCCCCAGGATTTGTGCCTATGGCTGCAGCCTGGAAACATGAAGTCTCTGTTTCTCCTCACAGCAGCGACTCTTATTCCTACAGGATCCTACACTTTCATCAATCATGGTAGTCCTTGTTTGGACATTTTAAGGAAGATCGCAGGCCCCCCTGACAGACAGCTGCCCAATATTCGAGCTGCTGCAGGAGAACGGCTCAGAAAAGGTCCATGTTTGATATAATGATGCTGACCTTTGGCCTCAAGGAGCCTCGGAAACAAACAAAGAGAGCTCTAAAACTTAATCTTACGCTCTTCTGTGAAGGCTTTTAGTGGACTCTGGAACACTTTGCATCGGAATCTGAAGAGGTTAGAATGTACTGATATGCCAAATCCCACCGAAAAAGAATTTCTGCTGATGATCAGGATGAAGGTTTGATAATCCAATCTGGTCCGAGTCTGTTTGCCGACTGACATGGCCTTGTTTTATTACATTAAACTTTATTATTACAGTATTTACAGAAAGAAATGCATTTATATATTCACTCACTGCATTAGGTACAGCTGATCTCTGGCTTCGTAGTGCTCAGCCAATTATATTGCGGAAACTCATTGCATCTAGACATCAGACATGGTTCCAACAGAGCTTCTGAATGGAGACGATAGGAGATTTAATGGATTTTGAATGGTTGTTGGTGCCAGACTGGTTGGTCTGTCAGAAACTGCTGATCTACTGGAGTTTTTAACGCACAAACATCTCCAGGCTTCATTAAGACTGATATAAAAATATTCAGTACTCTGGGTCAAAATGCTTCGGTGATGCAAGGGGTTAACAGGAAATGGCCAGAGAGGTTGGAGATGATAGAAAGGTAAGAGGAACTCAAATAGTTTGCTCTTCTTTTGTGTCTGAACGTGATGATGAGGAGTTAGCATCCTTCTCCTTTGTGTTGTGGGGAAAACACTTTTGTCTTTTGCGTCGGTGGCGCAGTTGGATAATGCGCTTGGTCAGTGATCGGGAGGTTGCAGGTTCAAGCCCAGCTCCGGGCGACACATGGCGATGTGTCCTTGGGCAAGACACTTAACCCCAAGTTGCTCCCACTGCGGCGTCAGTGGCGTGTAAATGGGCATGAAAGGGCGTGAATGTGTTAGAAATACTGATGGATAACTAACATAGAAACTCTGAACCATCAGTGAGTGAATGTGAGTGCGAATGGGTGTGAATGGGTATGAATGGGTAGGTGTGACCTGCGGTGTAAAGCAGCTTTGAGTAGTCAAAAGACTAGAAAAGCGCTATATAAGCTCAAGTCCATTTTTCTCTCACTTTCTCTGTTCGGTATCCTCAAAATAAACGTTTCTTTTTCTTGCGTTCTTTGCTGCCTCCGCCATGACTACAGCTCTGCGTTTGGCTTTCGCTGACACTTCCGTATTTTAAACAAATCTGGAATCGGGGGAAGTGACGTAGCCTATGCCGTAAAGCAGTCCAAACTTGTAGTTTTTAGTGTGGCAGGGTTCCCTCCATCCACCCCGAAGTTACATAGCGCTAGTGAAAGCAATACAGACCACTTCAGAACACGACAGAGGTGTCATTCAACTTATAGTAAAGTGGTGGACCATGGCGATGAATATGTAAGGACTATATTATGTTTGAAAAACTACATAGTGTTGGTTTAAGCCTAAACAGTAAAGGGAACAAAGCTTACTGGACCCATGTAAAAAGTTTGGTTTACTTTCATGTAAGTGAAGAGAGAGTGCAAAAGAAAGCCGTGGTGCTGAAATACCAGCTTCTCTACTCATCAGTCTGGTTAATGGAGGAACGAATAAACCAGATCCTGATCAGTCCTCTGGGCTCTTCCCTTAATTCTTCTTTTGTCTCAAAATTTAATCTGTACTTTGATTTTTAAACCTCAAATGATCATTCTCCCTCTCTCTTTCAGCTCAAAGCTCATCTTCTATCCAAACATCCTCTGATCAAATTATCTGCTCTTATCGTGCTAAAGGTCTTTAACACCGTAAAAAAAGACTCATACTGTGACTGAGAGGCAAATCCAGCTTTTTGGAGATAAAGATTTATATCTTACCTAATTTTTACAAAAGAAACTACAATAATTTATACTGAATACTGAAAAAAAATTGAAAATGTGATTTTTTTCCCCCAACATCCTCTCAGATCAACAAGGCAAAGCTCAAGCTGGTCCTAAATACAGATAGGTATATAGACACATAATTAAAGAAAATAAATATCAGGGCTCAAATACAAAGAACTTTTGCACTTATGTGTGAAGAAGAAGTGTCATACCGGATGCACAATACTGGATTTTTACCACCATCATATGACCTGCTGTTGTACTTGGACACATGATTTCAATAACAGTACAAATATTTCGACCCTCTTGAAACTAGAAGCTACATCTCAAGGGGGCAACCTTGGATAAATTTATATTCAGCAGAGACAAATATGAGGACAGATTTATGGTCTGGGCTTCCATGATTTGATGAACATCTCGGATTCTTATTTTTAGTCTCTCCATCTCTGCTTGGATGGATACATATTTAGACGTATGTATATGTATTTATGTGTATATGTTTGTTTATAAAGATGCATACATGCATATTTGTGTATCTATAATATGAAGAGTATGGCTTCAACCTGCTTAATTGTACCACCCATTGACTAACATTTGTTATGAATACAAATAAAGACTCATTGTTTGAAATATTTCTTGGTCAAAAGAGTACAGTCTCCACCTTATTAACATTTACCTGTTCCTACCACTGTGATAGTTTATTTGTGTTGGAAACAGGTGTGCAACAAGACAAACAACATTTGAATCCTATATTGAGGGATCCTGCTAATTTTTCTAGGATGAGATTTGGTGATTTTGTGGAGAAGCATTATGGGAGATTCTAACCATAAAATAAGGCATGATAAGATGATTGATCATTTCAATGTGACGTCATACACTGTTACATTTTGGCTGGATGGCAAAAATGATGCCATCCAGCATATATGTATATATATCTATATCTATCTATATATATATATATATATATATATATATATATATAGATAGATAGATATATATATATATATATATATATATATATATATATATATATATATATATATATATATATATATATATATATATACATATATATATAGCTAAATGGATGTTTACGCCACAAAAATAAATAAATAAATAAGTAAATAAATATAAAGGTCTCCTTGGTGACCTTCGATGTTCAATATCTACTATAATATCTACATCAACTTCAACTGGTTCAGGATTCAGCAGCTCATATCGTTTCCAGGGCTCCAGCCACTCATCACATCACACCCATCCTGCAGCAGCTCCACCGGCTCCCGATCACAAAATCCTGCTCCACACTTCGTAGCCATCCACAACCTCGCCCCTCCATACCTTTCTGACCTCATTAACATTTATGTACCTACCCGTACCCTCCGATCCTCTTCCTCCACTCTCTGTCCCCTCCACTCGTTTTATCACCATAGGAGATGGAGCCTTCTGCATTCATTGGCTCCCCAGTTATGGAACTCACTCCCCTCTGACCTCTGCAACACTCAGTCCTTACCCCTCTTTAAAATAAGACTCAAAACCCATCTGTTCAAGCTCTCCTTCTCCCTCTGATCTCTTGCAAAGTCTGCTGTATTGTATTGCTTGTTTTTATACCTGATTTTATGCCTGTTTTTTTTTTTGTAAGGTGACCTTGAGTGTCATGAATGGTGCCCTTAAATAAAATGTATTATTGTTATTAATATTACTATTACAGTTGTATATAGTGTATTCTAATAAGGCTTTAAAAGTTAGTTTAATAACTCCGAGAGCCATTTTGAAGCAGATGCACTGAACTGGCTAATGGTAATGCAAGCTTTGCAGTTAAAACATGGCTGTGTCTCAATACAATGATCAATCACACAGTTGATCCACACACTGTCTGACATCTATGCAGGGGCTATCTCTTCACAGTCTTTGCTAGTTTTTTTGTTTTTGAGTCTTCTTAAGGCATCCACACTAATTATACTTTCTGTTACTTGAGTGTCTCAAAATGCATCTCCTCGGTAGTTATCAGCTAAAATGCACTTTAATGATCCATAGAATTGAATGACCTCAAATCATTGAGGTTCCCCTCTTTTACAAAGATGTTGAGTTACAGAAAAGGTAAAGATAAAACAAGGACGAATACTCAGTTCAAACATTCACATACTGCAGTAAAATGGTTTGTATTCTTTGTCTCAAACTGCCCTGGAGAAACAAGAGAATAAATCTTGAGCCTCTGCTGTAAATTGTTCCACATTTTTGGAGCGCAGAAGCCTAAAGCTTTTATTTTTTCCAAGTTCAGTGTGAACCTGTGGGACTTAAAGCATTACACAGTCAACAGAGTGAGTTTGGTAAAGGAGCGTTCTGGTTCAGCATAGATGACCTGTAAGAGGGTGAATGTCCACGGTGTAAGGATGTTCAGTTATGGATCTCTAAGCAGAGTTATGAACTGAGTCCAATGATTCGAAGGTGGAGGCAGGAGCATAACTGGGACATCGCTATAGTCTTATACTAATAAAATCACTGCCTCAACAATTTGAAAGCTTAAAGGAGAATTGTTTCTATCCAGGAAACCAGGTTTCATCTAAAGTTTGCCAATCAGACATTCAACAAGGCACCTTAATTTAAGACATACATCCAGTCAAGTAGACTACTGAGATATTTACATTCCGCTACCCTTTAAATGCTGTTACCATTGAGTCTAGATATTTGTAAATGGTTCAAATCAATCAATACCTCTGTGATCTAAATCTGGCCTGCCTTAGACGGGCCAATGAACACAGTACGATGACACTTCTTTGCATCTAAATGAAAAACAACGTCATGGGAAACCTTTGCTATGGTGGAGATTTGCTGTGCGTGGGTCTAAAATTCAACAGATGTGAGGAAACTTTGTTGTTGAGGGGGTAATCAACAATTGTGCGCTTTTTTGTGATTTAAACATAGGATAATAATTATCAGGATCACTGGTATATCCTCACTTGTACAAAGGAGTTACTTGTGTACTTCTGCATCCAGAAGAAATAATGTGTGTGATTTGCTCACTGATGATGGAAGCTTTAAAAGAATAGATCTAGATTGTGGTTCGATTAACTGTTGCACAGCTGCTGCCTCTCAAGGCAAAATCATGTATGTAATCATTTAAGATTTACAGATGGATTGTTTATCGTGCTCAATGATCACAATCAACGTCATTCACTGTAAGTGCTTTCAAAAAATTCACATGACCAAAAAAATAGTTGGATTTTACAGCTGATGACTTTTGTTTTCTATGATGACTGTGCTGCTTAAAACATGCTGAGAATACATTATTTATTCACTCAAGCCATTTCAGTGTCTGTAAATCTGAAAATGTGACAGCCATGACCGTAGTGAATCCATTCATGCTGACTCAGAATAGACAGCTGCCCTGGAGGCAGGTTTGAGTGTTTTGTGGTTATTTGAGTAAAACAAACTAAAACATGAGCAGCTGTGGACAAACTGCAGCTCTAAATGAATTACCGTGGATATTTTTTTATCTGATTCAGACAAATCCACTCAGTAGAAAGACTTCTCAGGGGATGATTCATGATGAGGGTGAGATTTGAGGCCAACCTGCCTGAAAACATGAAGTGGTGAGTCAGAGAGAGCGCTCCAACGATCTCGCACAGACAAACAGCATGAACACACCCAATCAAGCGGAGAAGATCCGTCTAATAACCGATACCTACAGCTGCATGAATAAAGATCATCTCTCATGGATCTCCAGCCTCTCCGGGGTTTATCAGGGACCTTCTCGATGCTACCATCGGCTCTTTAACAAGGCCGCCTGCTGCTGAGCCAATACACTTAATGAAAACAGCGGATAACAAGATAAGCCCAGGTTTAGGCCTAATTGTCCCTGAAGGGAAATTCAAACAGTAATCTGAGCAGAATACACAATAGCAGCAGAAGAACAGGACACATGCAGGCTGGAGGGGAAATTAATATTTAATATGGAAACACTGTGCACCCTGGGGGAGGGAGAGATTAATCGTGAATACACGGATCATTGTTTAACATGTCAAACATGAAGTACAGCTCATGTTGGATATGACAGACAGCCTTTGATGGTGACCTTAAATTGTGCCTAATATGTCATTTACACTGCAGATGATGTCTAATTTTTGGCAGTGAGATGTGAGGTGTTATTTATCATTCATGAAAGTTTAAAAATATTTTTGTGGAGAAAGTTGGGGCTATTGTTGTGTTTGTGTCTCCCATTTACATGAGTACGGTGCCTGGAGGGCCTGAATCTGAAAAGTTTTGAAAGCAGGGTCCAGGGTAAAAAGATTTGGAAATAAATTTGGTATTCATCTTCATGTAAACAGGAATCAGGATTTTCAGGGAAAACGATGACGATCACATGCACAGAGCTCTTTCCGATGAAGTTTGCTTGCACACCTAGGAACAACAACAACAGCTTTGGCTGTTTCCTGAGCAACATGTGGGCTGCTTACCGTGCTCAGTTTGTTTATCCAGACAAAAATATCCAGACAGATTTTGTTGTCCAGACAGAAACTCCTGTGCCTCCATGCATCAACTCACCATTGCTGTCTGTGAAAGTTTGTCTTCACCAGAAGGCATACTCATGTTGTTACACTGTTGTTTCACTACAAACCTTCATCACCAACGAGTGGCCTTGCATGCACACCACAGCGTATTCAGTTGTTCTTGCAGATCTGTGTGAAAGCGCATGTTTTGACGTTTTCTCCATGTGAACACGGAGCACTTTTTCAAAACTCAAAGGAATACCTTTCTATTTCTGGTGACGACATTATCGTGAAAAAGGGGCCTCAGCGTCTAACACTCCAATGTAGCCCCTTAGCAGCAGCAAAAGACCCCCAGTGAGAGTGAGGACGAACCGCCACAACCAATTACAAGACCCCAGCCCATGTTTCCAAAGAAAGAAGGTAGGATTCAGAGGTATGTAGATACAAATAATGCAGTTTAGCCCATTTAATAACTAAAATGGACCAGAATTAAAGCTATGGTCTACGATTTGGAAGCTTGGTACATCTTAATAACACCGTTTATGAGGCCGTTTTAGTCCTATGGTCCGATCTAGGCATTATAAAGACCAAAAAGAATGAAAAAAAATCCATTAAGTATATCCGCTGCAAAGCAGCACAATAGTTGACCAATCCGAACTGCCGGGAACAGAGCTGCGGGGATTGGATGGTCCGTGAGTCCATCCATTCCTCTGTCTCCCCTGCTACGCACATTCCCACCTCCTCACCACTTCCTTCCTCATATACCGGTGAGCAGCTAGCAGCACAGCTACTGAAGCATCATGGAGCCAGGAGGCTGCTTCTGTTACCCTCCACATCGAAGAGAAGGAAACGTAAGAGTTTCGAGGAACAGGCTGAAGTAAGGAAGAAATATGAGCAATACAGGTACCAACGGAGACTTAACATTGGATAATCTTACGGTGGAAAAAGCTGCAGAATGATTTGGGATTGTTGAGCACTGCGCCGGCCGCCAGTCACCGGCTACTGAATGGCTGGCTGCAGCACGGGCCACCGGCTGGCAAACAACCGTAGCTCCGACAGCAGCACTGGCCGCTGTCCAACCTTCAGCACCGGCCGGCTGGTTGAACAGGTAATAGCTTTGTTTACTACAGTGGGAGATGTCTGCTGAACAACTCTGGTTAGTCTGTGCCGATACTGGCTAATGACTGGACGTTGTTGGTCAGAGCGGGTAGGCTCTGTTAATAGATTTTAGCCTGTTAGCCACTCATCTTTAGCATTGTAAACTGAGCTGGTGAGGAGACGCCGAGAAAGATAAATCCTCGCCCACAATCGGTTCTGCTCTGGCAACGCCAGACCCGCTTCGCCGACGGTCCAATTGAAATGGCTACCCATACGGAAAAGAAATACAAAAACCTTATAAAATTATTATATGTCAGCATGTTAAATATTTGTATTTTATATGTGTAAGGCTTATTTGATTTTCTCATGATTTACTCATGAAAGTGGCCACTTTTGCATTGTTTTCATACAACATACTTATAAAAATTTTACATGTTACATTAAACTTTATATATGTTACATATAAAAAACTTAATTGAAAGATATGCTTTCCTTATATAGTCCATATATGTTATTTAGTAATTACCTACATATTTTTACTATGTCACAGGATTAAAATTGTATCCATTACAAATGTATTTTTTGTAAAATAATTGTAATTAATTTATATGAAATTTTCCATTGTTTTCTATAAGAATGTTTTTCATCATTTTCTTTATACCCTGCTATCCGTTTTGGGGTTGCAGGGGGCTGAAGCTCATTCTGGGGGGCCTATACCAGCTATATACATTCGAGAGGTGGGGTTCACCCTGAACCCAGAAAGGCCCTCCCAGCCTGGAATCGAACCTGGAACCTTCTTGTTGTGAGGCACGTGCTCTACCAGCTGCGCCACCGTGCTGCCTGAAAATATGCTGTTCTCAAAATCTAAAATATCCTATTCGTCTAAAATAATTATACCACTTTGACAACTTTAACTGTGATGGTGTGCCAGTCCTCCAGTCCTCTAAATTCAGTATTGGCCAATACTGTGTTGTGTCAATGAAATAACACTGACAGTAGAGACATATATAGATCTATACATATCTATCTATCTATCTATCTATCTATCTATCTATCTATCTATCTATATACATACATACATATCATATCTATCTATCTATCTATCTAATATATATATATATATATATATATATATATATATACATATATATATATATGTATGTATATATATATATATATATATGTATATATATATATATATATATAAATATTTTGTACTTTAAAGTACAAAATCTATTTCATGTGAATATATCTCTAGCACATTCATACAATTTTTTTTTTTTTTTTTTTGGGCACCTCAAACACCAAAAAAAATCAGGTGGTACCACCGTCCAAGCAAATGAACACACTGATTAAACTATAAAATTAGCATGTCTGTGATGCTAAATTAAAAAAGAAATGTATGCTGTTGCATTATTTCATTTCTGAAACATTTCAAATAAAATACTTCTTGCAAATAAAACAGTTTTTAATCTGTTGAGGTAGCTCAGAAACTTTTGTCACACAATTTGCAGTTTGCTAAATATCAGGATGGTTCAACTGTAACATTGGACTTTTATTTTGAAGTGAAAACGAGATAACAGTAAAAAAGGATATTGCATCATCTAGAGGACCCCAACTGTCACCTGAGACCAGGTGAAAAGTTTTGTAGATCTCTCTCAAATACTGATAAAAATTCACATTTTTAGTTCATCGGTAGGCTGATACAATTTTCATGCCAGGTGGTACAACCAATGTAATACTATTGAAATATCAATCATAACTTAAAATAACAAATTTCATCTAAAATGACACATACTTAATGACAAAGGTTAATGCTTATACAGTTGCCTTGGCAGATGCCTTTTTTAAACTAAAAATGATTTGTAATGTCAGGCGACGCAACCAGTGAGTCAGTGGCACAACTGCAGGGAATGTCACTTTAAGAGGTAAACAGTGGTGCTAGAGTCATTAATAGTTACATTTCTATTTTATTCTTCTAATTTTTAGTTAAAAATGTCATAATTTAAAGCTTTTGTCATAATTATCATTTTGTATTGAGAAATTTTATTTATATCAATGCTTTTAAGGTTCCTGCTAATCGATCAATTCTTCAATGATTCCCTTATTGATTTCTGCAGATTTTTCCTGTGAGCAAATGTTGGCCTGTAGATTTTCAGTGTCAACAATGTCAAACACATGTCACAGCATAGATAACTTCTTCTGCAAGTTACTGGTATTTCCACTCACTTAAGGTTGTCAGTAGGCGCCTTTTGTAAAAGAGTAAGCCATAATTCTGACGTTTCTGAACCCTGCCAGTGGGAAGAATTGATAAGGGAATTGATGAACAAAAAGACTCTTGATATTGATTATTTGATGGAGCTGTTAACCATTTTCAACTGGAATTGATGTTCAATTTCCATCCCTAGTAAATATTGAATTAACTAATCATTTACAAAGGTATTTTTTTTTTCATCATTGATTTATCTTTTATTAATACATTTGCATGAAAAAGTATGTGAGCTCTCTGGGATTACTTGGATATCTGCTTAAATCGGTCATAAAATATGTCCTGATCTTCATCTAAGTCACATCACTAGACAAACACAGTCTGCTTAAACTAATATTGCACAAAAAAATAATCTGATTTCATGTTTTTATTCAACACAATATGGAAACAGTCACAGTGCAGGGTGGAAAAAGTATGTGAACCTTTGGGTTTAATAAAATTCCTTTGGCAGCAATAACCTCATCCAAACATTTCCTGTAGTTGTAGACCAGACCCATCTTCTACACTAGGTTTTCTGTCATTTCTAATGCGGTCAGGTGGCACAACTGTTCCTCGTCAGTTGGTGTGACCAGGTAAAATAGTAATTTAAACCATCAAATAACAATCTAAAGTGAACCAAAGGAGATAAGTGGGATGAAAATAGCTATTTTATTGAATTCATTTATTTGCAAGTTTTTGTTTTAATTTTTTTGTCTTGAAATATAAAATCAAATGACAAAAATGCTCAATATCTGGACTCTAGAGTGTAATTCGCTTGAATTATTGTAGATAAAAAAAAAAACGCACCCACAAATTAATAATGTATGAGTCACCACAGACACTTAAGGAATACTTGCCCAAAATATCACATAGAAAAAAACTAACAAAAATATACATATACTTACATATTATTGGTTGCACCACCTGATATTTAAAAACACTTAGTTAAAACACTTCAAAAAAGTAATTTGACATGAAACATGAAAAATGTTAGTTAACAACTGAAATCCATTAAAACGCTTTGTCCTTGTCTCAAAAATCTTTTTTATTATATCCATTTTCAAAGAACTTTTTAAAAATACATTTTTGACCCCTTAAATTTGTCATTGACATATATGTGTGCGTAAATATGTTTTTATAAACACACACACACACACACACACACACACACACACACACACACACACACACACACCAGGTTTTGACTATGTATGTACCTTAACAACACCATACACACAGGCCTTTGAAATGATCAAGAATCAGAGATCTCATCTATGTGCCATTTTACATAGGACCTCCTATGTTTTTATGTTTCTTGCAAAACTTTTAATTCCAAATAATATATGTAGGATAGAGCAGGTATCTACTAAGAATATTGTATGTGTTGTATGTGAAATAGCTGTCATATATAGTACTTGTAAGTATGCAAATTTTATATTTTTCATTTTACAAAACTTCTGTATGGATCTTGTGTGTTCTTTAGGATAGAGCAGGTATCTACTAAGAATACTGTATGTGAAAAAGCTGTCATATATAATACTTATAAGTATGCAAATTGCATATTTTTCATTTTACAAAACTTTTGTATGGATCTTGTATTTTCTTTAGGATAGAGCAGGTATCTACTAAAAATACTGTATGTGAAATAGCTGTCATATATAATACTTGTAAGTATGCAAATTGTATATTCTTCATTTTACAAAACTTTTGTGTGGATCTTGTATTTTCTTTACTTGTCATGCAAATTATTTACAAGTGTCATATATGTGATACAGTTATTTTGTAAAATCCTACAATGTCTTTTCCATATGGGTACCGACTGTCGTGTTTGTTACTTTCAGTTGAGCTTTGTTGTTTTTGGTTGTTGTTGATATTTTATGCCAGCCAGCTTGTTGCTCTGTCAGAGGGGGCATGTTGTTAGGAGGCGACACGAGCTGGGGGGCGGGATCTTGGAACACGGGGGTGAAGGGGGGTGAAGGGGGGGCAGGCTGAGTCCCATTCCAGCTCTCGTGATACTGTTGAATGATTTCTAACATGTATCACTTAAGTAAGGATGTAATTGTGATCAAGCTCTGCTGCTCCATCCACTATATTAACAAAACTGATTTCCACCACTTCTGTATTTTTGGTGTTGGTTCCTGGCTAACAGTGCATCTCCAACCCCTCTCCACCACTCCCCCCTCCAGCAGGGAATTACCCAGGCAGAATACTTTGATATTATCCTGCTAATGTAGTATCCTGAAGCTTTTTCTGTGGAGCAGTTTCTCAATATTTCATGGCCCCAATTGTGTCATTGAGACACAACATTGCAGTTCAGAATTTCCTGGTGATTTCAACATCTTTATCCCAGAGTATGTCAGAGCTCTCCTCCTCTGTAGATGGACACTGACTCCACTGGTTTGAGTTGATGAAAAGATATTTTTATTTGCAGCTCAGAGTTGTCGTAAATAGCATCTAAAAAGTTAGCAGTGGCTTTTAAAAGTCAAACATTTTAAGCTCATTAACCAGCTGACAGTAGTTTTGTTTCACTCTCATGATAGTGATCCAGTTCATTATTATAAGGTCAAAGCACCTAGTATGAATGTCACTGGTCTGGTGCCCTTGGTCTGGTAGGATGAGCATCCCTGTCTCCAGTCTGATGGGACTCAGGGCACCATGCTCTCCTGCAGCTTACAGCAAAGTGAATGTAAAAGAATGGAGCTCAGCTGCTGCCTGAGAAACAGATGTCCTCTATCCACTGTCCAACGTTTACGTCATGTTACCCCCAAACTCCACATAACATGAAAGTGCCACGTCGCGCTGTGGTCTTGCTCCAACAGAAAAACCCCACTGAAAACAGCTGATCCAGGGAAAGCCAAAAGCTCTCATTAGAAGAGATGTTACGCACTAATAAAACATGTCATAGACTGAGAAAAGAAACAAACAACACCTCACTTCACTTCTCTAATGTCCATTTCCAACCGTACAGCTTCATGATGTATTCCACTTCTTTCTGCCAAGATCCATGTAGAAAGGATGTTTGGTATCATGGCGTTGTGTTGGTTCTGGGACCCTCTGACCAACTGCTGACCTGATGCTCGCGCCTCAGGTTTTGACAACCTATTTAGGAAATTTACGTTCAAGAATCCGTGCATTGTGCTTTATTTTGAAACTTCCAGACACTCAACACGTTGACTTCCTGTCTGGTGCTTTCTTAATGACGCTAAATTTACAAGGTTCGGAAGCCGCCACACAGAAAATAAACCTGAAGCGAATCTCCAGCGCTGTGGTGCCGGTGGTGCTTATTTATAATACATACAGCAAGCAGCATATACCGAGGCCCATGCTTTGCCTCTCCGTGGCCGAGGTGGAAGTCATCGGTGAGATTGCAAAAAAAAAAAATCCAAAATATTGTAGAATCTCAATTTAAATCGAATCGGCACCTAAAAAATCGTAAAAAATCGAATCGGGAGAAAGTGAATCATCCCAGCCCTACAGATTACTGTCCAGATTCGGATCACCCCCAAAAGTTTAACACTTTTTCCATGTGCCAGTGACCAACATTTCCTGAAAGTTTGATAAAAAATCCTTTGAGAATAGTTTGGATTACTTTCTGACAGCCAAAGAAACAAAAAAGATCAATTTAGATCTTATCACCTATGATATTATGAGCTGCCACAACGCCAGGGCAGGCGGATTTACCACACAAAGAACTCACCAGAGGAAAAATGTCCTCTCCAATTCCAAAAGTTATCGATATCAAGATTTAAAAACGAACAAAAGAACCTTTAGTCAATTCTACAAGTGATAAAAGCATGAATAAGAGTCTCTGCATTGGCTTGAGAGAGAAACTGGCGCACTCTGGAAATGTTCTTTTAATGATAAAATGATTTTTTTGGTAATATCCTGATGTGTAGGTCAAAACTGAGGTCTAAATCAAAGAAGAAACACCAAGATTTTTGACTTGCTGACCAAATTAAAAGACAGTGATTGGAGTGTGTTTCTCTCTCCCTCTGGACCTTGTACCGATTACTAAAACCTGAGTTTTGTCCCAGTTGAGCTGAAGAAAGTTATCTGCCATCTAAGACCTGATATCTAAAAGTAAATTCAAAAGGGCATCAATGGGCCCATCAGGAGACACAACGATGTAAAGCTGCGTGTCATCAGCATAGCTCTGAAAGTTGATGCCGTGTCTCCTGATGACATCGCCTAAAGGTAACATATTAATATTAAAGTGTTGGACCTTAAATTGAACCCAGGAGACACCACAGTTAACATTGTGGAGTCCTGACTGGCATTCCCCATGTTTACATTCAAACTTTCTGTCAGTAATATATGACTTAAACCAATTAAGTCAGAGATTCTTAATTCTCTTCTGCTCCTCAACAGGGGCGGACGCTTTTGTTTTTGCTCCCTGCCCTTATCTGCCCTGCGTGCTGTCTGTGTCTACTGCAGCCTCTCTCTGCACTTCTTTCCGAACGTCTTTCTAAAATCATGGAATTAATCAGCTGGTCTCTCAACGCCATCGACCAAATTTTCTCGACGAGAAGAGCAAGTAAAGGAGAACCCGCCTGTCCTGATAGTACTTTCCCGGCTGGGTATACGGTGGACTACTGGGAGAAGTGAAGGATTGTGTGCCTGGCGATTCTGTCTGTCGAGGATGTGGAAGATGCCTACATAATTGGATTTATGATAACAGGTTTCCTGCTGTTTGGAGTTAGCAGTTTCATGATTTATCACTAAGTTAAGAAGACGATGGCAGCACTTCTGGCTCTTGAGAAGCTGCCCGTCATGACTGAAGGAATGTGCAGGGCTGTCAACACTCAGACTCAAGCGATTTGTGAACTCAATCACAAGCTTGATGGGATTCTCGAACTCGTTCACAAGCAGGACAACACCTTGGAGAAGTTGACAGCTCGGCTCAGCTGAATGGGCTCACGGATTCGGAACATCATCGTGAGAGACCAAAAGACTAGACAGGCTGATGGAAAATTGCAGTCGGTCTGACCTGAACTATTCCTTATCTATTTTGGTTATGGCTTCCCAGCCGTCTGTCCTTGAGCAGAGGTATCTTCTCTCCTGGAATATTTTGCTAACAGAGGCTCGATCCCCCCTCCACTCCCTCATCCTGTGAATTTTGCTCTGGAACAGAAACTCTCTCTCTCAAGGCCGTACAGTCATCTTATCGGACGATAGAGACTTTGTGAGGTCTGAGCTAGGACAAGGTCACTGGACTCCTTTGAATCAACACCCCCGCTGGCTCCCCCCCAACCCCATGTGTCTCTGTGTTTGTTGTCCCATGTGTTTGAGGTGTTTTTTTGCCAATCCCACACTGTGCTCCTCTGATAGGTGCCTAGTTTGGAATATTTTTTTACTCCTCCCTTTCCTATTGTTTCTCTGCTGTAAACACTTTGAGTTGTTGTAGGAAAAGTGCTATATAAATTAACTTGACTTGACTTGATTCCAATAAAGCCACTGAGCCTATCTAAAAGAATGTAGTGATCCACAGCATCGAAAGCTGCACTCAGGTCAAGCAGCACAAGCACAGAGAGCATTTTCTGATGCATGTTTGATCTGAGATCATTCACTACTTTTACTTACGCTTTCTCTGTGCTGTGGCTGGCCCAAAAGCCAGACTGATACATTTCACCAATATTTAAATTTTTCATATAATTTAATAGGTTAAGAACAAGTTTTTCTAAAACTTTAATTAAAAATGGCAGATTGGAAACTGGCCTGTAGTTACTTAAAATTGATGGATCCATATTATTTCTCTTCAGAAGTGGTTTGACCACTGCTGTTTTAAAAGCATTGGGAAAATGCCCATCTGAAGAGAATAATTAAAAATATTAAGAAGATCAGATTTGAAAATGATGTATAGATTTGTTTTTAAAAAGGATGTGGGGATAGGATCTAAAACACATGTTGCAGATCTAAGCTGGGAGACAACTTTGTCAAGCATTTCACTATCAACCAGGACATACTTCTCCAGTATTTCCTCACTGGAGATTAAAAGTTGGGGCATTTTAAAAGTCTCAGGTTTGGTGTAGGTTAAACTCAATCTAATTAACTCAGTTTTACTGCTGAAGTAGGCTGCAAAAGCCTTACATGCTGAGTCAGTGGTCAGCGGGTTGTTGTGATTCTACATATTAACTATAAAAATTAACTTTGAATAAATATTTCTCCTTTCATTTTTGATTGCATTGTTATAAATTTCCATTTGTTCTTGAAAAATTTGGGAGTTTATGGATACTTTGTTCTTTCTCCATCTTCTCTCTGCAACACCACAGTTTATTTTTAATCACAGGATTTCATTATTATTCCTCCAAGGAGTTACTGGATTGTTTTTCATCTTTTTCAATTTAAAAGGGGCCACTTTATCAAGGGCTGATTGAAATCTTTGAATAACACTGTCTAAAATGCAGTCACAGAAGGAGGGTAAAATATCTGCAGGAGTGTTTCTTAAATTGTCAATAAAATTTGAAGCCACTCCAGCAGTAAGACAGCGTTTCAGAACAGTCCTCTCATGTTCCTTTGGTTGAAATAGTCCACATTAAAAAAGACACAGAAATGATCAGTAAAACCAACGTCTTTGACTTCAGTGATGTGTACTGACAGTCCATTTGTTGAAAGCAAATCTAAAACATGTCCTTTTTTATGGGTAGGGTGAGCGACATGTTGGGTAAAATTCACAGAATTGATTAGGTTTAAAAATTCACTGGTAAAAGAGTTGGATTGATTGTCCACAGGTTTGTTAAAATCCCCTAAAATAATAGCTGTGTTGTATTTTGAATGAATTATTGATAGTATTTCTGCAAATTCTGAGATAAAAGAGGTGTAATATTTGGGGGGTCTGTATGGTGAGACACAATATAGGTGGACTGTTGAAAACAAAACAATGGTATTCAAATGAGTTAAAATCACCAAATAAAATGTCATTAAACCAAGTGACTTTGAAAGAATAGCTGCTGATCCCCCACCTCTTCTATCTTTTCTGAATGAATTAAAAAAAACTATAACTCGGTGGTGAGGCTTCTACAAGTGCCACAGGTCCGTCCGTGCTGAGCCATGTTTCAGTTAAAAACATGCAGTCAATGCTATGGTCTAAAATCAGTTTGTTGATTAAAAATGTTTTGTTTCAAAACGATCTCACATTTAAAAGTGCCATGTGCAGGGTTTGGTGTTGAGGTGAACTAATGGCTGGCATTTGTGTGCAGATGTGTATGAGGTTATTGTTAAATGAGCTTATAGGTTTACTTGAATCGCAGTCTCTTGTTTGTACTCTGTCGGTGATAATGGTGGGAATGTGTGACATTGTGGTGAGATCAGGGGGTTCGAGTCCAGTAAAACATGTGGTACTGCTAAAAGTGGAACAAGGACCAGGGGGACATCAATAAGTGGTGGGTCAACCACCCGACCCAGCAGAGTAAAGGCGGGAGGTGGACAGTAATTGGGCGTGTTGCTTACCATAATACAGGTTAGTGGTGAGGAGACGGATTCCAGCTCTGTTCAGGTGCAGCCTTTCTGCCCCGAACAAGTGCCTCCTGTCCCAGAAGGCGTTAAAATTGTCCATGAAGCCCATGCCATGAAGTCCGCAGACAGAGGACAGCCAGGTGTTAAGGCTCATTAGTCTGCTGAACCTCCACATTCCTCTGCCACAGGTGGGGATGGGAGCTGGATATGAGGGCCTGGGCATGGAGCTGTTTTATTGTGGTGAAGAGCCAGAGGAAGTCCTGTTTAAGGAGCTTAGACTGCTGTCTGGGGATGTTGTTGGTACCCACGACGGTCCATGGCCCTCCGTGTGATGAAGTTGAGCTTACTGGGGCTTTTGTTTTAACCCCCATAAGGACCTGAGCCTGGAGCAGTGTACGGGGCCTCAGTGGGTATGTTTGCAGGAAGCGGAGACGCCAGGCCGGGGAAGCTGTGGTATATGGAGTCGTGTCATCAGACTCCTCCGCACAGGTGGTGGCTGTTTCAGGACCGAAAATAATAGTGTCCAAGTGTTTCTCAGCATCCTGGAACGTGTACAATGTGGAGATCCTTCTCTCCGACACTTTTACCTTTTTACTGAGCCTGGCGCAGCTAAGACAGCCAGATGGTGAGGTGAGTGCAGCCATGTTTATTGGTCTTGCTACTCAAATAAGTCCTAGCCCCATACATATATGTACAAATTGTCCAATTCCCCCGTGCACCTATAGCTGAAGGGGAAAAAAAAAAAAAACACTATTGTGTGCCATCCCTCACCATGACAGCGATAAATATACAAAAAAATCTATATTGACTGACTGAAAAGGGACCTGCAACAATGGTATATTTCCATGTGGGCCTTACAAGTTGTGAGGGTAAGATGTTGTCTGACAATTATAAGTCAACATTTACCCGAATGTGTTTGGTCTGTGAGCGGACACTAGCACAGGGCTGAACAATTTTAACAAAGATCTAAAAGGAATTTGTCTGGCAGATGTTTGATTTCAGTTTCGATCAGGGCTCCAGACTAACTTTTTGCATTGGTTGCAACGGTGCACCTACATTTTTTTCAAGGTGCACCAATATTTTACAGTGTCGCCTCTAACGCCATAATGTCACCATTTTATCACTCTCCATAACTTTTATATAATGTTAACGTATTTTAAACAAGAATAAGATGTAAAGAAATACTTTACACATACTTCACAAAACTGAAACTAAGGTAAATAATAATAAAAAAAAAATCCTCAAACGAATTAAAAAAAAGACATATAGGGCAGAACATTTTATGACCTTTTTTCTTTATTTTCTCTAGTTTGGGCTTTTTTTTTTTTTTTTTTTTTTTTTCAGCCCAGCTTTATGTTCAGTGGGGGGCTGTCATTCAGGTCAATTGTCCTCGGTGAACGTGGACCCTCATCTCTGTCCCTGTGTGACTGAGAAACTCCCCCCTTAACAGGAGAAAGGATTGAACAAATACAGATGTTATTTTTAACGTTACTTTGTTTTACTTGTTATTGTTAATTATTAATTATCTGACAGTCACTAAGACAAATTTGGCAGACCTTCACTGCTTTTTCAGAGTTACAGCTCCGTGCTGAAACCTGACACCACAGCCAGACTCGTCTGGGTTCATACTAACAGCTGATTGGATGATTACTGAGGGCTGTGTGTGTGTGT
This sequence comes from Scarus forsteni, assembly GCA_036419115.1. Taxonomy (NCBI): domain Eukaryota; kingdom Metazoa; phylum Chordata; class Actinopteri; order Labriformes; family Labridae; genus Scarus; species Scarus forsteni. Next base: position 2,485,563 of record JAZDUH010000150.1, on the reverse strand, counting down.
GTGTCTGTGTGCATTTGTGCGTATGCGTGCTGTCCCTGCTGTAAAACAGAGAGACAGAGAAATAAGGAAGCAGGTGCTGTGTTTTGTCTGTTTTTGGCAGATTTTCTGCTGCAGCAGTTACTTTTGTCAACTTATAATATATTACACATGCAGATATATTGAAATGTGCTTTCTCATCTTCTAAACATTTAGTTTTAGAGAGAGAGAGAGAAATGATGTACTGATGATGTACAGAAGTCAATGTTTTCACCCAGGTGCACTGGTGCGACCAACAAAAATGTTAGGCGAGCTCTTACAAATTTTGGGTGCAAGTGCGACCAAAATGGTTGCACTCTGGAACCCTGTGGATTCACTATTTTATTCAAATCAAGCTTCAGTGCAATATTTCTGATGTTAACAGATAGAGAACAGTAAGGAAATCAAAGATCAAAAAGCACATAACACATTATTCATCATCTTACATTGATGATAAATAATCTGTTTTCATTATTTAACAGAAACTCCAACTTCCACTCCTGAACTGAAACTTTGTGTTGTTGACCTGCTTACCTGCACTTCTGTAAATGCTGATCGTGGGTCAGTCAGGAGTGCTTCAAAACAGAACATGTAAACTCCAGACAGAAAGGTCCTGTTCCTGTCTTGCTGTTAATCACCGGGACTACCTGCTACACCATCGTGTCTACATCATAAACAGTGCAACCAAAACCATTAATCCTCAGACTAAGAGGTCAAACTTGGACATGGCTTTAGAAGATCACTTCAATGTCACTTCCTGTGTTGCACTTTTGTATTTAAAGCTCCACTCTGCAAACCTTTCACGAGTCTTTACATCATGTAATATATGACACCATGAACTGTCATAGTTTTAAACATATGATATCTTCAGTATGAGTTAAACCTGAACATAGGTGACCTTTTGTCTTGAATCACATAATGAAGACGTAGAGCTAACATTTGACGAAGCGAGCTGGCAGCTCATCGTGACTCCAGCTCCCACTGCAACACGTCACTCATCCTTAGGAGTTTCTCTCTTTTCTGCACTAATGCAGAAACTAATGAGCGCTTTGGACCTGAGGAACATCACAACGAGTCTATAGAGACGCCGCTATTGATCACAGCGTGTGCTCGTGTGTATGTATGCATAAGTTTAAGACTTAGAGAGCACGGCAAGATGATGCCTCATTCATTACTGTCATTATGAGTCATCAGCCTATACTCGGAGGATGGAGCTGAGCGATCAGAGTGCCGTAACGCTTGCTGGCAGCTCGCCTCTGCAGGAGCATTCTTGTTACGGCAACAACGAGGACAACAAAGGCGATGACAGGCTGACAAGAGGCCCCAACGCCCCGTTTTATGACATTAATGAGAGGAGGAATGAGGCGTGAGGCGAGACACAGCGAGGTTAGGAGGCGAGGGTGTTTGTTTTCTCATGGAGCTGACGGCGTGTTAATGTTAGTATTTGTGGGAGATGAAGGAAAGACACACCAGGGACACCTGAGAGCACCAAAGAACAAAAACTCTGGGTTTCTGTTTTCCTCTTTTTGTGCATGTGTGTTTCTGTGTGTGAGTTTGTGTGCATAAAACAGCTAAGAACTAGGCTACAGGTCAAAAATAGTGTTCTGAGTGATTCCTTCTGCTTTTTTTTTTTTTTTTTTTTTTTTTAAATTTAACGCTTAAGTGAATTAGTTGGAGCCTATTACACGCATACCACGAGCAAAAGAAAACATAAACACAGTTTGATTTCACTTCCTTTTTGGGCCTTTCAGAGTAAAAGCTCAGTTTGACATTTCTGTTTGACATTTCTGTGGAGAAACCTTTTCATAAAAGGGTCATAAATTGGTAATTAATTCATGAATCAGAAAACAAAAAACCTCTGATGTGTGATAATATTTCCTAGAAATTACAATGGTGATATGAACTGCATCAAATTAACAAACCACTACAAGTGCTTAGACAGCACAATCGTCTTCCATTATGAGCCGAGATACTTGCTAAAATGTAAAAAAAAAAAAAAACTTTCCTATTTTGCTGTGTTATGAAAAATGAATGGACACAAGTCTGAATATGTGTCAGCACCAACATTTCCTATGTGCCATGACCAACATTTCCGGAATTAATTAAAATATGTTGACAACTTGTTTAGTAATCTTGCTACCAGACAAACACTGGCAAAAAGTGGCCTCATTTGCAGCAGTAATAACTTAGCTTTCAGTGCTTGTGGAAATTGTTTTAAATTCTGGATGCAGGTCTGGATTTTAATCAAAAGCAAATAACTTTGTCCTTTGGTCATAACCAGCAGCTTCATATTTTTCCACCAAATCCACTGAAAATGTCATTAATATCTGTTATTGTGATTTAGAGTCATGTGATATTTGCCATTTTTCCACTGTCAGCTGCTAAAACTTGATGTGGATTTTGATGCTTGATCAGTAACAGATTCAACAATACTATTACATCATGGGAAGCACAGTGGCACGTGCCTCATCGCTGGAAGGTTGCTAGTTCAATCACCAAGTCATTTATCACAATCTCCCACAAAGCAAAAACAAAATTGGTTGATTCGTAACTCCAGATCATCTTTAGGTATGAATGTGAGAGTGGATAGTTGTCTCTCTCTCTTGGTAGCCTTGCCTGTAGCTTGAGACTGGTTCAGGATGGAAGGATGGTTGGATGGTTGAATGGATGGATGGATGGATGGATGGCTGTTATATGACAGGAACTGCAACTTGTGTAGAAGAGCTTCAGCGAGAGATGCATCGTACCAAATTTCAAAGGAATCAAAATCTGAATGTGTTTTACAAGCTACAGTTTTTTCAAGTTCCAGGTCTGGATTTTGATCACCATCCAAACCTGACTTTGGATTTGCATGAACCCAGATGATCTACATCTGCATGAATCTTTTCAAAGCATTTCTGACATTGTGAGCCAATTTATGACTGACATTGTAAAAAAAAATGCTTGATTTTACAACATTACCAATCTTTTATAAAATGTGTTGCCTGAACACATAAACAACTAGAAAAGCACTCGGAGAGCGCAGACCTCCGCCAGCGCCACAGTCCTCACCAATATTGTGATTTTCACCATAAATATTAGTCCTACCTTTATTTCATCGAAATATTTTGATTTCTTGACCATGAAAACATACCATTAGCAATTGGTTTCATAATGATATCTATTTTAGTTCAGTAGTTATTCACGAAAATCACATTTTTCATCATGGCGGCCAGACGCTGATCCGGATCAACACCAAAATCGAATCAGTTCTTCCTTTTCCCATGCTTAACAATTTCATCAAAATCCATCCATTGCTTTTTGAGTTATTTTGTTCACAAATGGACAGATGGACGGAAGGACGGACAGACAAACGAACAAACAGACAAACAAACTCTCCCGAAAACATAGCCTCCTTGGCGGAAATAATGATTATAATTTATCACAATAAGTCAAAATTGCTTCAAATTGTTTCATTTGTTTGGCAAACAAGTAATGATCACAAATCACATTGTGCAGCCTTGCTGGTGCTATTATTTTCCCAAAAATAACAAAATTTGGGAGTTCAAATGTATGAAGAGTGACAGAGCTATGAGCAGGAGGACGCAGCTGTGATGGAGCATACACATGCTCCTGCTCTGATAAGGCACACCATCATGAGCTGGAGCTGCTTCAGTGTGCTTTAGCCTCAATGATGCTTTCACTGACTCTCAAACAACAGTGATGAGTTAATGGACACATCAGTATAAGAAAAGTAAGTACCATTCTTTAAAATGGTCCAAACTGTTGGATGTTTGGTGAAGACAAATATAAAGAGTTTTTATTAAAACCTATATACAGACGTTGACAAAATTATAATTAGTTTTTCCAGTTTCAGGTTATTTCAGTGACCATGTGGGTTTTTCTTTCTTTAGCAGAATGTTCCCAACAATTTTGTCCACATCTGTATAAGTAAAAAAAAATATCAACTGTGAGTCTTCAACATGGTTTTCTGTGAGGAGAGTCTTCTGTAGCTTGTTTCTTTTAAGTCCGTGAAACACACAGTCTCTGCAAGCACCATGACTATTCACCAAATAAGCCATGGTGATGTCTACTGGACTTCTGTGTCAATAATCAAGGAGACAAGAAAATATCAAGTTTTATTGTCCATCAAATAATAACATGGCAACATCAGACATGCCCGCAATTCAATTACTTTGCATGTGCCATTGCAGTGATAACACACTACGTTAATCTGCCCAAACAGAAACCTTCAAGCATCCTTTCAGTGTCCAGATCCTACTGTTTAGAAGTCTCCACCTCACAATCCTGTGTCTCTCATCAATAACAGCAGTGTCTGTACTCCCAATGGATTTGTACAATAGAGTCAAACTGCATAAAATAATCACCAAAGAAACTGAACACATATAATATGTCCAACTTTATCAAATAAATAATGTTTAACTAAATGTAGTCTCTCCTGACTGGGGTTTGGTCATCCCAATGGTCCCCCAACACATTATGCAGGACCCACTGTTTTGTATCCATAATTCATTTTTTCCTCTATTAACATTATAATAACTTTTTTAAACATCAATGTAGAAGGACACACGCTTGATTTTGTTTTACACAGTCATTAAAGTTGCCATGTTACCATACTCATATAAACATATCAAGACATACAGAAACTGAGTTTAGTAATGAACAATATGATAAAGACAGAAACTGCAGTAAAATGAACCTGGGTCTTAGCAAAGAGTGACAGAAATGTTAAATTTGCCCATTTTTACAGATACGTTAAATGAAACAGATTTTTGCTGGATTGGAACTCAAAACAATCTCAGACTTACTATATTTCATCCGGAGGGGAAACATCAATATAACCACATCTATGCCTGCATCAGATCTGTGGACCAGCAAACCCGCTGACCAGCACACCAGCAACTCTGCCATGCCATTGGCCGTGCTGCTGGCCGTGCTGCTGGCATGGCAAAGAGGCGTTTGGCTTCACAAACAGAGGAGTCAAAGCAGCCAACACTTCCTCTCCGACTGTCAGAGCGGCTCACGATGCTTCACTGACTCACTGATGCTCTCTAGCCCAAGGTGCACCACTGCTCCACTTCTTTATGGTATGCTCACTCCCCGAGCTAATAAACCTGAAGAAACCATGCTAACACTTCATACAGCTGCATCGGGGCTGGGAAATATATGCAGTCAGTTTGATCGAGGTTATTTTTTATCAGAGTAAATGTACAAAAGTGATCATTAAGTTTTATAATCAGTAGATATCAGAATTAGGAATATGATCAGATTTACGGGCCAGGTATATGAGACAGACGGGTAATACGACGTCTGCTGTCTTTCTGTACAAAGTAAAGGATAAACATGTACAAGGAACAACAAAAAAAAATATATGAAACGTATATATAAAATAAACTACACACAAGTTAACTCTAAAGTAATGAGTAAAAACTAATATAGACTGTCAAAGGTGGCTAGGAGTGCATAGTGGACCAGGTCTGATCTAAGAGGACTTGATCCATGCTCGTCCACGTCTTGCTGGAACCAGTGTCAGCATCGACACTATTTGCTTTACCTGTTTAACTGTTAGTAATTGAAAATAGCTCATCAGTAAATCACATGGCAGCAACACTAAGCATTTAGGCATGCAGACATGGTTAAACTGTGCATCAGATTGAAGAAGAAAGGTGACTTTAGAGGAAATGAATACGGCATGATTTTTGGTGCCGGATGAGCTAGTCTGTCATTAACTGCTGATCTACTGGGATTTTAACACACAACCAACTCTAGGGTTACAGATAAATGATCTAAAAAACAGAAAATATCCAGCTAGCAGCAGTTAAAATATCTTGTTGATGTCAGAGGTCAGATACTAATGATCAGGGTTCTTGGAGATGATGCAAAAGAAACAGGAGTTCAAGTAACTAGTCACTACAATCAAGGAATGCAGAAGACCACATATGAACACTCTTCAAGTTCAACCTTGAAGCAGATGGACTATGGCAGTGGAGGACCACGCCATGTGCCACTCCTGCCAGCTTAGAAAAGGAAAGTGAGGCAACAATTCAGACAGGCTCACAAAAACTGGACCAAAAGAGTTTGGGTTTCTGCTCCACTTTGAGATATAGGGTCAGAGTTTGGTGTGAACATCATGAAAGCATGAATCCATCCTGCCTTGTATTGACAGTTGAGGCTAGCTATGGTTGAATGATGTGGGGGATATTTTCTTGGCACATTTTGGGCCTCTTTCTCCCACCTGATCATGGTTTGTACCCACAATCTACCTGAGTGTTGTTGCTGACCATGTCCATCCCTTTACAACCACAGTGGACTATCTTCTGATTGAGACTTCCAGCATGACGCTCCATGTCTCAGAGCTCAGGTTATCTCAAAGTGGTTTCTTCAACATGACCATGAGTTCACTGTACTCCAGGACTGGGTATTTCACATAAATTGTGAACACTGAAAATGCTTTCCACAGGATTCCTGACAAGTTTGGGTTTTTATTACCAGGAAATAACAAGGATGAGTTTCAAATGATTCGACAACCTAGACTCAGGTCTTCAAAGAATGCAGACCTAAGTTATAATTTTGAAAATGTGCTTCATCATGTAGTTTGGCTTCTACTTTGAACTGTGCCATTGTTTAGATGACCCAAAGTATACTGACAATAACTGTCAAAACATTGAGGCTGTATTAGTTCTGTGGAATCCCTATCATATATCCCCAAGGAATGCATGATGATTTTTTTAAGCACAGGCCTACTGTATTCCAGTGGCCTGCACAGTCACCAGATCCCAGCCCAGAACAGCACATCTGGGATGTAATGGGACAGGAGATTCTCATCATAGATGTGCAACTGTGTGACGTTATCATATCAACGTGGACCAGAATCTTTGATGAATGTATCCTAAGCTGAAGTCTTGTTATTGTTTTGGATTTCTAGTCAGAACAGGATCAGGTTTCTGAAGCTGCTTGATCCACATCATCAACCTGGGAGACACATGTAACACCTTTGCTTCCATCAGTCAAAGGACTTCTTCTCATGAAGGATGTGAAGAGAACATTTGTTCTACAAACGTGTTTTCTGCTGGTGGATTCAGCATGAATTCAGCGTGCAGCAGAGAGGACTGAGGCTGAATGTAAGACAAAGAACTATGCATAAAGGGCACCACAGCAGCCTTTGTTTCTCCATTCCCAGCAGATTTTCAGAATAATGGTGTGGGACAGAACCCCGGCTACATGATCCAATTAATGCTTTCATTATTTCTCTGAGTCAGAACGCCCCTGTTTGAAGCCCGTGTTGCTTTTTTGTCATCTTGTTCTCTCATTATGCCATGATGTCATTATAATTTCACCCTTTATTCCTCTGATCCAGGCTTCATTAAAGGGCTTTTGGAGCTATTTATGTGACTACAATTTCCACAGCACAGCACTTAATTCAGCAAAGTCTGTAAGGGAAATATGATCTAAAACATTTTAACAACCAGCAGGGAAAGCATCACACTCATGGTCCAGGATAAGAATCCCTGGCCTTTGCTTTCGATCCATCATCAGCTTAAAATATTGTAGTCCTTTCTCTTCATGCCTTCATACTAGGACCGATAAGGATTTTTGAGCCCGATCCTGATGCTGATGCTGATATTTGGCAGAAAAAAATACAGATAACGGATGAATCGGGTGACTGATATTAGAAATATAAAACAAATTTTAAAAAATGTTGGTCCCTTAACACTCACAACTGTGAATATTTGACTTACAGACAAACATTTTTTCTGTTTTAAAATACTTTGTCATTAAGTATTTGTTTAGCTTGACCAAAGAACAAAAACATAAAACCTGGGAAATTAATGATATAAACTTAAAAACAGTCAGTCAATAACTGAGTTATTTTCAAATGATCATGTCTGGTGCTTCCTCTTGATGAAAATCAGAGGTAGGTTTGAGTACAGGTAGCACAACAAAACTGCAATAAATTCCTTATTTAAAATGTAAATATACAAATGAATTACTAACTCCATCTTGTAACATCTGCATTTCAACCCCAGAGTCCTCATTAGTCCAAGCAGAACTAGGTTTTAGTACAAATTAAGCCCCGTTTTTATTGTAAACATGAGGAAACATGTGAGAACATCGCTCCTCTCAAATATTTGTCATTTCTGTGGTAACTGGCTGGATTTTAAGCTGCTAATGCTATGCTGAGTTGGCAGAACTACAGCACTGTCATTATTAACATAAATAGAGAGTAACTTACGCTAACGTCACCTCATGTGCAGTACTCTTTCACATGAAGGCTGCTCACGCATACCAGGAACAACAACAGCTTCTACTGAGTAACATGTAACTTTTTACCGTGCTCGGTTTGTTATCCGGACAAAACTATCCAGACAGATTTGTTGTCAGACAAGAAACTCCTGCATCTTTGTGCTTCCACTCGCCATTGTTGTTTGTGAAAAGTGTTTCTTTTTCGTACGTGTGTTGTAGCAGTGCTGTTTCTCTGCAAAGCTACATCGCCATCTACTGGACTGGCATGCATACTACAGCAGTTTCATTCGTTTCTAGCATCTCTGTCTGAACTTTTTCATCCCAAAACCGTCCTTCAGAGCTGAGAAGCAGAGGAAAGCCAACCCTAGGTTCACTCTGGTTTTAGACCAAGCTTTGTCTGCTTGTTTGTGTGTTTGTTTTGTAGGCTTATGGCACTCAGCACTTAAAACTGACAGAAACTGACGGCACTTCAGCTGTTGTTATTGTTCAGTTTTGCTTCTGCCTGATTTTATCTTCTTTTCTGCATTGGAGCGTCTGCGTAGCATTCTGTTAGTGCTTTTTATAGCACTCGCAGTAACTTACACACTGGGCATGCTGTGACTGGCTGGGGTATCCCTGCCTACTCTCCACCGAAAATCATCTCGAGGAAAGCAAAGCCTCAAAATACAGGCTGAGGAGGGGGACAATGTACACAAAGACACCATGACACCATGAGCTAGGTTAGCATAACTTAACCAATGTAACGTAATGAATGGAAAGCACTTGTCATGACACATGGCAAAGAAAGTTGAATTGAAATAGGAGACATTCTGAGTCACTCTTAATTTCACAACATCATTACATACATACCTATTGACGAGCTCCATTCAGACTGTTTAGACAGTGGTGGGGAGGGGACTGAAGATCAAATGGAGTCAGAGCTCCATGTATTTGACTAATGGTGCAACGGCATCATTCTGTGCAGCCTGGACACTGAGCAGCATTTACTGTTCAATAAGAAAGTAAGAATATATCGGTGTTATATTGGCAAGCTCGGGCAGGTGTCGAATATTTTGAAAAGAACTATGATCAGCTGATTAAATCAGGTGGCCAATGTGTTGGTCCAGTTTTACTTTATACCTCAAACTTCTCAACATCTCAATATCATGTCATCCCTCTGCAGAGCCCATCTCTTCATCCCTAAATCCCTTAATCATTACTGTTTTCCCTTCTTCTCTTCATCCTTTGAACCTTTTCCTCACACCTCAGAGCAGTCTAGAGTCTTCAGTTAATCTAAGCATGTTCACGGTCTGTGGGAGGAGGTCTGTAAGACTCTGATAGGACCACCCACAGTCATTGTAGATTGGAGCTTGGCAAGGTGGATCTGCCTGATTACAGACATTAAATCAGGCAGATCAAGCTGTTTCCAAGGCTAAGTTGAACAAAGGAATTTCCCCATCTAAAGTTAAAGCTGCAGTCTGCAACTTTGACCCACCTGGTCATGAGCTGAGACTGAGATGATGAGCAGCTCTTACTTATGAGGGACAAATAAAAAAAAATCTGACCTTCATTTATTCATCTGGCTGTGGTATAAACAAGCCAGTCTACATGTCTTAAAGTATTAAGTTGCTGCCATGTGGTTGTCTAATTAACTAATTGTGCTAATAAGCAGTTGGTTGGGGTACCTTATAAAGTGGCCTGTCAGTAGAAATACTGCTTCCTTTACAGTGTAATTAGAGAAATTACTGATATCTTCAGAACAGCTTCAAGAGATCATCCCTCATCTGAAAGCATTACACTGTCTGCAGGCAGGACTTCTGCACAGATATATAATTTTTCAGTTCATCACATCAAACACATGAAGATAAATAGATACCATAATAACAGCCTAATGAAGATTTTAATAACTCAGTGTTGATTCGTCTCAAGGACAGGCTCAGTATTCACACACAGATATGTAATTACGCTCCTCTCTGTCTGCAGACACGCTGATGATCATCTTTTGTTTTCACATCATGTCAGAGAGAACATGTCCTCTCACACCTTCACCATCTTTCTCATGTTACATGTAAAGGAAATGGGATGAGCGTGTTGTTTTCAGGCAGTGCAGTGTTTTGAAAGCACTGACAGTGACAGCGGAGGAGGAGAAGCCAGCAGATTGGGAGTGGGAAGAGGACGGCGAGCTGTGACAAGTTAAAATAGAAGCGAGGGAGCAGCGGCAGCATTGTTTTTGTTCATACATGTGGGTAAAGTCGCCTCCATGTTTACGTGGTGAAAAAAACAGATGTCTGATCATAAAGACGTTGGATGGAAACGTGCTGACGGGAGAATCTCAGGTCATCTACGTCGTGTGGGAAGGGAAGAAAAATGTATCTGTCACATCAAGGACGAGGAATTATTCATTAAATCTGCAGCTCGTTATGGATCTGCTCGGGGCGGTTGAGGTCACTCTGTGGAGGATTAGAGACACGTGTGTGAAAAAGTCAAACGAGTCCTTCTTTCAAAGTCAGAGCTCTGACTTCAGGCAGAAAATAATGTCTTGAATATCAAAAGAGTGCAGGCTGTGAAAATGTTCAGTCTTTGATGAATTTTTAAGACAAAGTGGGATATTTCATATAGTCATGCTCATTATTACGTACACCTGTTGAACTGCTTGTGAATTCAATTAGCAATCAGCCAATCACACAGCAGGAACTCAATGCATTTAGGCATGTAGACATGGTCAGAAAGAACAGCTGACGTTCAAACCAAGCACCAGAATGGAGAAGAAAAAGTGACTTTGAACATGGCATGACTGTTGATGCTTCAAGAGCTGCGGATCAGCTGTGATTTTCACACACTACTATCTCTCGAGGTTACAGACATTAGTCTCAAAGAGAAAATATCCAGTGACCAGCGCTTCTCTTGGCAAAAATGTTGATTCCAGAGGTTCGATTAAAACAAAGACAATAGGACCTTAATAACCACTTAAGATATGAGGAAGACCAAATTTGAACACACAACATGTGTTCAGCAGCAGGAGACCACACCGAGTGCACTTTTGTATACAAGAAACTGAGACTATCGGTCAATATTTATGAAAATGAGAGACAAATAGGACTAATGCTCAAAAAAAGAGAGAAAAAGTTTACAGACACAAGATATGAACATTCAATTGTATCATAAGAAAATAGCAGAATCCAAATAAAAAACATGTGATGACCAGTTTTGTGAGACAGACTGATAATTTTTCTTCTGTTTTCTTCTCAATGTATAGCACATGTAAACACACATCTTAACTAGAAGCAGATGTTCTGCAGCAGCAGAAGACCACACCCTGTGCCACTCCTGTCATTTAAGAACATGACCAAATATTTAGGCATGAACAAAGGGAGTTTTAGAGATTATTACAGCTAATGACAGCTCTGTGTTCCTGAAAAATCGCTATTTTAATGTTTCATGGTAGATTTTGGCATGTTCCTTCACTAACATTATTTTTTTTTATATTTCTATTTGACTGTTGGGCCATACACCATTGTACTGATGGAAGTACAACACTCCATGTCTAAAAGCTCAGATCATCTAAGACTGGTTTCTTGAACAAAACAGCCTCCACAGTCACTATGTCTCAAACCAATACAGCACTTTTGGGATGTGGTGGAGCAGCAGATGTGGATGTTCAGCTGACAAATTTGCAGCAGTTGGGTGATGCTGTTATGGAGACACAGACCAACATCTCTGAGGAAAGTTTCCAGCTCAAATACTAAAGGCAGGTAAAAGATGGCCCCACCTGGTACTAGCAAGGTGTACCTAATAAAGTGGCCAGTGTAGTGTATCTTGAAAACATTTATTATCCAGCCTCATTACTCCAGCTCTGACTAAAGTTCACAATATCTCTGCGTGATGCTTGTTTTCATTCAGTATGCTGAGGGTTTATTAAAGCTGAACAGCTGCAACTTTGTCAACATGTTTTGAATTCTAATTAAGCTGAAATAGTTGTAGAGTTGAGTGGTAACCATGGAAACAAGCATCATCAGATCCCCCCCTGCACTTGTTGGAGTGCTGGTGACCTTCCTCACTCTTTCATACACTGTATATACAGTCATTTAGAAACACACAATGAATGCTAAACAGGAGGTTTAACTGGTTCAGTGAGTCTCCTGTGAAGCCCTACAGTGTTCAAAATCACACCAACTGTATCTTATGTTTGTTCTAAACTTGGTTAGAGGTAACATCACCTCTCTCTTTGTCGTCCATCTGACCTTAAACATGAAACGTTTTGTTATTCTCCCTTCATTTTTCTTCACTCATGCCTCTTTCCACATATCTATTGAACCTTTAGTCACCCTTCTTCTACCCTGCGACCCTTTCACAATGTTTTTTAATCCACAAGTCTTACTCCCATTCCCTTATCCATCCTCACACCCCTCAATCTTTACATCCATCCACCCCTTGACCCATATCCTCTCCTGCCTCCTATCCATCCCTCAGCCTTGATCGTCTTCTTTTCATCCGTCCAGTTTTTAAGCCTTACCCGTCAACCCTTTCTCTGAAATCCATTTGTACATTAACACTCATCCTATTTCTCATTCCTGTCTTCCTTTAATCCATCTATCTATCCCCAAACCTTCATCTTTCTTCATTTCTTAATCCATTTGTTAGTTCTCTAACTCATGATACCACGCTTCCACCTCCTTATCCATACTTTCCCATCCCATACACTCATCCCTTAATCACTTTATCCCCTAACCCCATACTTCAGTAAATTCTCCCATCCATCCATCTAGGGCTGGGCAGAAAATACGTAAAATCAATTAACCTGTTCAGCCCCTGCCCCATTTTTAAGCCTTCTGCTTAAAAAAGGATATGCCCGTAAAGAAAAGAGTTTATCATTGCTACTACACGGTTTATTTAAATAATTTTTGTGTCATAGTGAAAGTAATACTTGAGAGATTTATCCAGAACAGTGTATGTGTAGTATTATCTCTTCAACATGATGCTGGATAAAAAACATAAATGATCAAATATGTTATTTATGCACAGAATTATTGTTAGAAAGTGATGCAAGACCAAGTTAGAGAGGTTTTATGACAATATCAGGATTGTGAAAAATAGTGCATATTGAGCCGAAGGTCAAAAATATGAAAAATATGAAAAGCCAAATTTAATAAAATCATATTTAACATTTAATATTCCTTTGCGTTGTAGTTTCAAGGAGATTTTCTCTTGAGCCCCAGCAGACCCAAAGTGGGTCGTCTTGGGCCATAGTGGTTAATTCGAAATTATTTTCTGCATAAGATTTAAAAACTAAAAATCAAGTTGTTTTTTTAACTTACTCTTATTGTAAGTTGTTGTAATGTTTGAACGTATAAATACCAAAAAATCCCAGTTTTCATGATGGTAGGCCCTGTCGGGTCTTGCAGAAGCAATTTTCAATTTGTTTTGGGGCAAAGTTTTACATGGAGGTTTTTTTCTGAGAGGGAAAATTATAAAAATATAAAATTGTAAATGTAAATTGTAAAGTGTTGTGGAGAAAAATTGGGGATTTCAATTTTTTGCCATATCATCCAGCCTACATCCATCTATGCCACTTATCCCTTTCAAGGTTGCGGGGGCTGGAGTCTGCTCACACTCATGCCTCAGGGCAATTTATCAGTCGAAGGAAGCTGGAGTGTCTTGAGAGTACCCAGGCAGGCACATGCAAGGCCTTGATTGACATGGTATTTGAACCAGCAACCTTCTTGCTGTGAGACACGTACATCACCAGCTGTGCCCACCATCAACCTCTCATTTCTAACTGCCTCCATCCATATCCCTGGGGGGGGGGACAGATGACAAAAAGCTGCTCAATCGACACGATCCTAACAGATTATTGTGTTTTTTTAAGAGCAAGGACCCAAAAAAATACTCGAATACTGCAGCTTACTTTCATCCTTTTTATCCATTCATTGTACTATCTCTTCAACTTTCCTTCAATAATCCATGCCCTGACCCTTTACCATATCCCTTCAATCTCCGGAATAATCCACTCCTTACCCTTATCCTGTCATCCCTTCATCACTTAACCTTCATGCTCTTGTCTATAAATGCTCACTCTCATCCCTCCACACATCCTTAACCCTAACACTTAAATTCCAATCCCTTCATTTAACAACCCTAACCTCCCTACATTTATCCTGTCGTTCATCTACAGCGCTGTGAAAAAGTATCTGCCCTCTTTCAGACTTCTTCTTTTGCTGCTTTTTTGTTACACTTAAATGTTTTGGATAAAACAAAATTTAAAAAATCAGACAAAGACAACAGGAGTGAATACAAAAACAGCGTTAACCCTATAAAGCCAATTGTATCACATTTGATACATACTTTTATAATACCTCTTTCTACTCAATATGATCAACAAATTACAGAAAAAACATCTGAATACAATCAGATACATGATAAAAATTTCCTCAAATGGATTATCAGTTGCCAAAAACACCTAATGTATCAAATGAGATATGAAAAATCTATATGTTGAATTTTATGAACATTTTGATTTTTATGGATTTTAGCAGAAAGTAAAACAAACATTTCAGCTCCAAAAAATTAGAATTTTCTGGCTATAATTTATGGTTTTGGGCCTTAAAGGGTTAAATGAGTTTTTCATTTATAAATTTATACAAACTCACATGGCCCTATGTACAAAAGTAACTGCCTCCCCTTGTTAAATCAGGAATTAACTGTCATTAGCTTCATTTTTTGGAAAGCTGAATTCAGTTTCAGTAGCCACACACTGGCCTGACAACTACCAGACCCATAGAATCAAAAAGCACTCAGAAAGAACCTGTCTGACAACATGAAGTTGGGATAAAGGTCTCAAAAAGCAACACTTAATTCCCCAATATAATGAAGTTCAAGAACTGATGAGAAACAAAGTTTAGACATCTGTCACTCAGGAAAGAGTTGCAAAGCCATTTCAAAAGACTTCAGTGAACCACATCAGAGCCAGTGAACAAATTCACTCCAAAAAACATCACCGATTCATCCAGGAGGTCACAAAAGAACCCAGAGCAACATCTAAAGTACTGGTAGTAAGGCAGAGAGGGTGAGGTCCAAGGCGAAAACCACTGCTGAACAATCAGAACAAAAAAGGCTTGTTTCACATTCACCAAAAAACACCTTGATGATATTCTGTTGACTGACGAGATAAAAGCAGAACCTGGTGTGTGCATCCTGTCACATCTGGTGTTAAACTAACACAGCATTTAGAGAAAGATCAAACCTACAGTCGAGCACGGTGATGGTGGTGTGATGGTCTGGGGTGGAGACAACTCTGCTGTCTAAAGGAAAATCATTCGGGAAAATGTTTGGCCACCACTGCACGACATTAAGCTCAAACACACACACACACACACACACACAGCAGGAAAACACCTGAAACTTCCTACCAAGTCCACCACTGAAGGGTCAAGAAAAATAAAATGAAGGCCAAAGTACATGTGCTTTAAATGCTGTGGCTTGGCATTGAACAGGTGTTTAAAGCTCAAAAACATCTCCAATGTGGCTAAATCAAAACAATTCTGCAAAGAACAGTGGACAATAACTCTTCAAAAGCAGCATAAACGACTGACTGACTGTCACCATAAATGTACGACCTGTTATTAGTCTTACATTCGTCACATATTCACACGAGGCCAGGCAGGTTTGAAGGGATTTTTTTCCTTTATAAAATGCAATGATTGTTTAAAAACTGCATTTTTTATTCACCCAGGTTATCTCTGCCTGATATTAATAGTTGTTTTATAATCTGGAACATTTCAGTGTGACAAAAAATAAACTGAAGAAATCTCAGGCAGTGCACCATGCAGACAAAGCACTCTATGGATGCGTGAGGGGTGCAAACTTGGACTCAGTTTTAATCTGGACAGGAACTGCTTCAGGAACTTATTGTCAATAAAAAAAACACCTGGACATGGTCTAATAAATCCAAACAGAAACATGGACACTAAAAGCTGTAATCAAAAATAAATGTTTGAGTGTGCTCATGGGTTGAGTTTACATTTGTACATGTTCATTTACAATTTTTATGAAGAGAAGCCTGTTGAAAATTCATATCATTTTACTTTTCTTGTAATTACATGCTGTTTTAAAGCAGCACAACGGAAGATCCCTGCTTGAACTCAACTACCCATGAGCTCTAGCGCGCGCATACTGTCGTAAGGATACAGATCTACCGGTCGCGTGCATTTGTTTTGTAGGCGAACCACAGAAGCCTGGACTTCGCTCAAAAGTATTCTTCTGTCCTCAGCGGTTGTTTGCAGGATGGATAGCGACGAGGTAATGTATTTATTTTTGACTAAATGACGATGTTAAAAAACGCCAAGTTCAACATGGTTTTATGACCGTGAAGTCGCCCCCGTCCTGTTGAAGCGATAAAGTGAATAAAAGTAAAGACAACAACGAGCTGGCGATATCACACACTTGAAATAGGTCTAAATAAAACTACAAACTGGTACGTTCTGGATTTGTTGTGCTGTACTTTTTTCCTGTCAAGTTTTTTTTGAGGAACTTCGTCATAAATTAGTCGCCCAACATACCTGATAGTAGTCGGACATCCCTCCTCGTCTTTTATTTCACGCCAGCAAGTGAACGCTGAACTGACGTTTATTTTGGTCCGAGCATTCAGCTTGTTTTTCTCTCGCTTTCTTTGTTTGTATCCTCCGACAAAACTTTTCTCTTCCTTACGTTTTTTGTTGCCTCCGCCATGGTTACAGCTCTGCGTTAATGATTGGCTTTCGCTGAGACTTCCGTGTTTTAAACGAATCGGGAATCGGGGGAAGTGACGTATGCTGTAAAGCAGTCCAAACATGTAGTTTTTTAGTGTGGCAGGGTTCCCACCATCCACCTCGAAGTTACATAGCGCCAGTGAAAGGGATACAGACCACTCCAGACCACGACAGAGGCTTCATTGAACTCATTGTAAAGTGGTGGACCATCACAATGAATGACGAAGGATTATATTATGTTTGAAAAGCTACATAGTGTTGGTTTAAGGATTTATAACATAATAATGACGAACACTT
Organism: Scarus forsteni; assembly: GCA_036419115.1. Taxonomy (NCBI): domain Eukaryota; kingdom Metazoa; phylum Chordata; class Actinopteri; order Labriformes; family Labridae; genus Scarus; species Scarus forsteni. Next base: position 2,468,284 of record JAZDUH010000150.1, on the reverse strand, counting down.
GCCAGACTTGATTACATGTATTTCTCATGAGCATTGGATGAATAAAATTTGTCAAAAGGACATTTCCTGACACATTTATTGACAAAGTATGACCAAGCAGCCTGTTATAATTACAGTTTTTAAAAAGTTATTTAGGACCAACTAAAAAGTAAGTGTTTTTTCTGTCGAACCAACTGTACTGTATTTTGAACATGTACTTGATATAGCTATACAAAAATACTGTACAGTAGGGGGGTGCGATACGACGATATAAAATCGTTAAGGATTATAACATGGGGACGATCTCGTAAAGCAGAAAGATTGTCAGATCGTCTGTGTGGGCGCAGAGACTTTGATGCGCACCCGACAAGCTAATCGTAGCACATTAAGCGCAGTGCATGATAGTATCTCCTGTTTGGTTATTTAGCGTGAAGCCATGACAGAAAGAGAGAAGGAGATAAAAGCTTGAAGATGTCTACACAAAAATCTGTTCTAAAGCAGCTGTATTATTCACTCAGGTTATAGACTTTGCAGTTAGAAAACATTTTTTTTAAATTGTTGCACTTTAAGAGATAATGTTGACATTGTAGTTCGTCACCTTTTATGTTTTATATTTACTGCACATTTTTATAAAAACTGCACTATTTAAATTAAAACCCGTTCAGAAAGTTTCTTTGGCTTTAATTGTCTTTTTTTTCCTTTTAGGGTTTTACATGTTTTATATGCTAAACATAGAGAAAAAATGGTCAAACATGAAAATTAGTCTAGAAAAATCTACGTAAAAAAGAATCATGATAAAATCGTGATCGGGATTTTATTTTTTAAAAAATCGTGATATGATATTTTTGCCATATCGCCCACCTCTACTGTACTGCATGTACAAGTTATGTCTGCTGTTGCCATAAACAGGAAATAAAATCAAACAATGCAATGCAACAATGTAAAGGAGGCTATCTGACTTTAAAATGATTCATTTACCTATTGAACGGGTAATCGTGGCTATCACCACAACTGTTGCCACCCCTGAGAAATTTTTTAGGAGCTGCCACTGTTATGAGCACTTTTTAATATAAATCTTGTGTAGTGTGAAAAAAACAAAGCCTTGGTTCATTAAACCTGCAGCCTCTTGTTTCTGTCTATTATTAAACCCCAAACAGTTCCACATCTCCGCAGTGCAGGCGCTGAGAGCAGTCAGATAAAAACCAGACCAGACAGAGAACAATCAGGAACTTTGCGATGTCTCCAAAAACACGAACACGTCGGGAAGTTGTGATTGTAGAAAAATTTAGAAAGGTAAATTCCTCTGCATGACTCTTTTATCTCGCAGGAAGCTACTTTTGCAGCCGCTGTTTGCTGTGGAAAGGACGGTTGATCCACCCTGCCCCCCCCACTCCCCGATACACCAGTTATGAATAGGAATGATTTTCAGAGGCAGATGCTTGAAATCTGCTCTGAATACCAAACTGTTTCCTTCATGTCATGATGGGGAAGGGGAGCAGGCCTGAGTGATATGAGGAAAAGATGATGTGTGAATATCAGTATGACGATAACATGTCCGATGTGTCTCCTTCTTATTGGACCCAAACTCAGCCCTGCTTTGAATTATTGGTTTATAGCCTGCGCCTGCTGGTTCTTAATCCTTTTGCATATCTGACATGAATTTGGTACCATTTAAAGTTGAAAATGAAAGTGTTCAAACTTATCTAATTAATACATCCATGAAATGTGCATTTGCTCAAGACACTCAGTCTCAAATTAGATATAATGTGTTTGACGACACCTAATTAGGAATGTAAATTGTTAAGATTTCTTTCATGCAATTTCCATCAACAATTCTGCTTGTAGATTTGGTTCTTAGATGAATAACCTTACTAAGAGTAGGCCTGTGCTCAAACATCAATATGGCAAAACATCACCATGCATTCCTTGGGGAAGCTTGTATCAATACAGATTTTACAGAACTGATAAATCCTTAATGTTTTGACAGCTGTTGTCAAGACATCTGGGGTAATGTTAATGGTACAATTCAAAGTAGAAGCAAAATTATACGACTAAGCACTATTCCAAATTTGAACTTAGGTCAACCATCTTTGAGGACCTGAATTTAAGTGGCTTAAGTTGTAGGATCATTTAAAAGTCATCCTTGTTCTTTTTTCTTGTAATAAAGACAAAGCTTGTCAGGAATTCGGGGATATCGGATGTATCATGGCCTCAGTGTCGGAAAACTTTTTGTATCCCGAGGTTCCTGGAAACACCCACCCCTATCCAATTATATCTAGCATTATTATATTTAAAAATATATGTTTATTGACATAAGATACATTTGACTGAATCTGAATTACAGCTGATGGACTCCTTTATATGAGGATGTTTTTGGGAGTGGGTATTGATAAAACCTTTTTTAAGCCAATGTCGTTATTGATTCTGCTTATCGGTCCAAATCTGTAACTATTCCTCCACTACTTAATGTCCTGTTTCCTTCCTGGTGATGGTCTATTTGTTTTAAAAACATATGAAACAAAAAAAAATTCTTAAATAAACTAAAATCATTATTAATAATTGTCATGAGGGTAAGGTTGAAGAAAACCATTAAGGTACCTTTGCGCATTCGGACAGTATAACAAACACTATATGGGAAAGATATGGAAATATTTGTAGGTATTTTTACAAGTATATTTCTATGTGTCAGTTCTTTGAAATTCTAGAGTCAAAAGTTTATATGTTCAATGATATGCACGTGGTGCTTGTTTTAAAATCAGTGAGCAATCATGTATCACAATCAGGATCTCTACATCTGCTTAACTAATTGTGATAATGATTTTTGCCATAATCGAGCAGCCCTTTCCTGTATCTTTACAGTCCCCCTGGAGTTCCCAGTTATGTTTGGAGTGTCTCTGGCTATGGATGCTCAAATGGAAGAGTGAGTGAGGCCCAACTGTTGGAGGCTTTCAGAACTGAATCTTGTGAATAGCATGGATGTCAACAAAGAAAATAGAAAATAAAAAACAGTGATGTTTAGAGCTAGTTCACTAACACTGATTTTAAAACATAACCAAAATCTATGTGATCAGTCTGTTCAACAAGTCTATTCTATCTGCACATGTCTTTAAAATATGGCAAAGTATCCATCCATTACCTTTATTGCTTATCCCTGAACCAGTCACCAGCCAATCACAGGGCCACATAGAGGGACAGGCAACCATTCATTCTCACCCTCATAACTAAGAGCAATTTGGAGTCAATAATCAACCTAATGAGCTTGTTTTTGGTCTGTGAGAGGAAGCCAGAGTGTCTGGAGAGAACCCACACATGCACAGGGAGAACATACACTCCACACAGAAAGCCTCTGCCCAACATGGGGATCAAACCAGCAACCGTCCTGCTGTGAGGCAGGTGCACTACCTGCTGCGTCACTGTGCCACCCCAAAACAATAGCAGTACTCGCTCGATAGTGTAATCGATCATTTATCAGTCATCAGTCAGATAACTTTTAAATCAGTTTAGATGTGACTGAGTTGAACACCTTATTGCTGTTAAACCCCACAGTGTGCCCCGTCCCACAGAGAGAGCTTCTCCTCCAACAGAGGAGTGACTATATTTCCTCTATCTGTGTGTTTTATTAAAGCAGAACAGAGAAAACTTCCAGAGTCTGCTTTTTTATCACCACTCCGAGCTCACTGACCATCAAATGTTGAAGCTCCTTGGCCATTAAACTCTTTATAAAATCAGCTTTTCCACTAGTGAGAGTCCCGTAGCCTGAGATGGAGATGGAGGGCATGGCAAAAAAATCAAGAATAAAGCAAACACAGAGAGGTGGACGAAGGCTTAGAGAGAGGAGGAGGCCTCAGTAAAGACTACAGTCAGACAGCATTGAGGAAAGAGTCAATACATCAGAATGAAAGAAAAACCTGACTGGGACTTGACCAATATTTATTGTTTAAAGAGGACAAATCATGCTTGTTTCTCCTTTTCACTATGCCAGACCAGGATGCCTGTAAAGCATTTCTGCCCTTAGTACAAGTCATTTAGTTCCTTCATTGCCCCACAATAGCGTTCTCAATATCCTCATTTTAAAAAGCGGCACTTTGGAACAAGGCACCTAAAGTTACCTCGCAACGTCACAGCCCTTTGTGCTCTGATTAGTCAGTTCTATCGGGGGTAGAACCAGCCTGTCCTTCTTCTACTGTATTTTCCGGCAGGCTCAAAGCAGCGACCGCATATTGAGTCCCCCTACAGGCCAGAGCTGGTAATGAGTGAGTGTGAGCCAGGGATCTATATACCCCTGCTGCTGAATGTGTTCCTCGGTGAGGGTTTGGGGCTGATGGACATCACAGAGGAGGAAGTGTTTTATCAGATTACTCCAATAAAAAGAAAGTAAGGCTGAAATTTTAGTATTTAAAAAGTCATTTGAAGACTATTTTCAGAGGCATCAAATCTCAGAATTGTTATTTATATCAGAAAAAATACAATATCTAATTTTTTAAAAATTAAGGGGGTGTAAGGTCTTGTTTTCAAATTTATTATATTATATGTAAGTATTAAATCATGCATCAGCATGATATGTCTCCTTTAAGGCTGATTTTGACTCCTAGTGATTCTGTGTTTTAATAATGTTAATTTAAACTGTTACTCCACAACAAAACATGGTGGTAAAAGCACATCAGGCTGCTTCCTTTCACATTCATCTATATTAGAGGTGGACAAAAGAATCAGTTCATGTCACAGACACAACTCTTTCTCAATCAATTAAAATAATACATATTTTAAAGTGGTTTGGGCTCCTATTTCAAATACCTGACAACATGCTTGTCTGGACAGGCACCCATAGTACACAGCTGTAACATGGTGCATGCTGGTGCAGCAAGAAAACTCCTCAAAAATCCTAAAAGACAAGTATGTGGAGCCATAAAGTCTTTCTTCATTTCCTGCCAACGACAATGAGCAGACATCTGTGTGGATGCTAGAGATGTATTTATTACTCTGGACTTCCTTCCCCCAGCCCGAAGTCCAAGAGGAGGAAGAGGAGGGAGATGCGCTGAAATATAATTAATTTTTCTCATGAACGATTTTGTGTATCTTTATTGTGACTGAATAAAATGTGAATTATCAAGAATTATCTTAGATTTAGTCTAGTATTAGTTGATAAAATTTTACAACTGTGCAGAGGTGGTCGCTCCCCAGTGTTTAAACTTTGAAAAATATGTAGCTTTTTTCCCATAAGAGTTCCCATATCAAGAGTCACGGTATCAAAAACTGTGGTTGTGTGACACTGAGCCAATCATTTAAAACATAGGGCCAGGAAATTAGTTCAGAGGCGAAGATAATTTCCAGACATTTTGACAGTTTTGAAGTTCTTTAATTTTTAGTTTGCCCAAAATATCTTTTTATCATCTTGACTTTTTATTATAATTGGTCATCAAAATTTATCATCTTCTTTAGATTTGGTCCTAGTTCAGTTGCCGATAATTTTACAAATATTTTCAGTGAAGGACAGTCTGAACTGTAAACTTGATGACTACTAGAATGTGTAAATTCTTCAAAGGGAAAAGGCACTTTTAACTTAAGTTCTCTTGAATTTCTAAATGTGCTAGTACAAATAAAGATTGACTGATTGATTTAGAATGTTGACCCAAAACAAAGGAAAATTAGTGGATGGATGGATGTATATTATACTGTTTTTTTAGTTTCTTCTCAGTGTTTCTACAAATAATTTGAAGCGGGAAAAGTCAACAATTCAACACTCACTCAACAAACCTCATACAAATAAAGCTTCAACTCAAAATAATTTATTAGCCAGATATCAGATTTTTGCTACAATACATTTTTGTCCCTTTTGAGAATATTCCAACATAATTCCTGCATCAGATTGCTTATTTGATACAAATGATCATTGTTTCTGTTAAATGCAAACTTTGTTCAAAAGGTGGATTTGCCTCTCAGTCTCTCTTTAAATCTGCATTTCATGGAGTGAAAGACCTTTACCATGATAAGAGGAGATAATTAGATCAAAGCATGCTTGGATAGAGGACAAGCTTTGACATCATTTAAGGTTTATAAATCAAAGAGAAGATTAAATCGCAAGACAAATGAAGAATTTAGAGAAGAGCCCAAAGGATTGATCAGGATTAAGGAGCAAAGAAGATACATTCAGTCATTCATTCCTGAATCAGAGCGATGAAGAGAGGAGCTTTTCCTTCAGCACCACATCAACCTGTGGAAGTTTGTTTTCCTTGTACTTTCTGTTGTCCAGCTGTGAAACTGAGCAGACTCATCAACACTTCAATAACTCACAGGACCGTGGTGATTCTGTAGTTGTAGTGCAGAGGCCTCTAGTGTTTAAACTTTGAAAAATATGTAGCTTTTTCCCATAAGAGTCACCACGGTATCAAGAAACTGTAGTTGTGTGACACTGAGCCAATCAGATCATGTTGTGGACGGGAAATTAGTTCAGAGAGACGAAGAAGAGGAGCGGATAATTTTGACAGTTCTTTTTAATTTAGTTTTAGTTTGGGGCTTTTGCCTAAAATATCTTTGACTTTTTGTCATAATTTAGTCATCAAAATTATCTTAGATTTGGTCTAGTATTAGTTGATAAAATTTTACAACATTTTAGTGAAGGACAGTCTGAAATCTACTGTAAACTTAGTCGACTAGAATGTGAAGTGTAAAGGGAAAGGCACTTTTTAAGTTTCCTTGAATTTCTAAATGCTAGTAAAGTTTGAATCTATAAATGATGAGAAAGGAAATAGATGAGATTAAATTATGCCATCTAACTCCAGTCCTGTCCATGAAAATTAAATATTTGTTTAATTTATGTGTCACTGAGAATACACAGAGCCCCTAGTTTTGATAGAAAATAAAGAAAAAATAATTTGCTAAAATATGAGCCAAAGGGTTGCTGTTTTTATGTTCATCTATTTATTTTATCTTTTTTTATTTCATGGTATAACTGACACACCACATGCACAGATATTTCACTTGTTCATCTTAGCAACATCCCATCTAAAGTGTTTGGTAATGGGTAGGGGTGTAAATCACCAGATTCATGATGATGTGATACAATACCAATTCCTTGGACAACGATACGATATTTGCCGATATCACAAAGTCTGCCAGAGTTCGATTTTGAACGAACTTGATTCAAGGGCCTTTGATCAATTTAAGACGACGTCATGTACTCAGTGAACACAATCAGCTGCTTTCTAAAGAAAGAAAATATAAAGCAATTTTGAAGTTTTGACAATTTAATTACTGAAATGTGAAACGATGTGCTGACCTTTGGGTATGATAGTTTATAGAGTATGTGTAATCTAATTGTGTTTTTAAATTAAAATTGGAATTATTAGTAGTTGATGCTTTTCCCCCACAATTTACTTTATGGGTCTTATTGTTACATTGCTATGTTAGTAGGCTATATTAAATCAAGTATCAATGCAAAATAATAATAAAACTTATTATCATGAATATTATTATTATTATTATTATTGTTATTATGTATTAATTTTTGATCTTATTGTATTTTAATTTCTATTGACCTACAACATTTGACCATGCTCTATCAGCCTAAATATTTGCAATATTGATTTCAAATAAATAAAAAATGTCCCGTTCAAAGTACACCTACAAACTTAACATGCTTTCACTGTGATGCCTGGTATTCACAGTTCCTGTGTCAGTTTGATGTGACTTTACTTCACTGCTTAATGGTCGGTGTGGAGAAAGATTAAGAATAAGCTCTCACAGCTTTATAATCATACTATAAGTTATTTCATTAATCAGTGTGCTACTAAATCAAATGATGTGATAACTTACTGTACTTGTGTGATTAGGCACTCCCGTCGGGGGGCACGCAGTTTGCATCCCTCACTGTCAGATTGTCCGTATCTTACCCGGATACAGCAGTGATATTTACTAATTTGCTGATTTGTCAAGGTCCCCTTTAGCTCTGTGATGCTCAAAGCATCTTGCTACTAAATGTTCCAAAGCACATATAGCAGTTTTACTTGATAAACAAAATATATTACATGCATGTGGGAGAGCGAAAATATTCAAATGTGTCTCACACGTTGAAAAAAAGCAACATTTTTTAAAAATAAAACAGCCCACCTTATGCCCGGCCCACTAACAACAACAATAAAAGAAAATGAAAAACAGTAGAATGATGATTCATGTTTAATGTCTCAGATCAGCAGCAGAATGTTGTTTTTTTTTATTTTAGGGTGATTATTTACCAAATATCAAAATGGTACCACAAATGCATTATGATGGCTGTAAATTGTGATTTTGCAGACCAAAACCTTAAACTTTTGTTGCATCAAAACAATTGACTTAATCTACAGCTTTTAAAAGACTTATCTCGGGAAAGAAAACCTGAGATAATCAGTTATTGTCCATCCTTCCATTGGTTATCTGTTCCACTTTCCCTGAGCTGATCACCAGCCAATCACAGGGCCTGGAGAGAACCCACACGTGTACAAAGAGAGCATGCAAACTCCACACAGTAAGGCCCTGACCATCGTGGGATTTGCACCAGCAAACTTCTTGCCTTGAGGCACGTGCATTACCTGCCACTCTCGACTATTGTCATTTAGCTAAAAAATATCCAGAAGTGAATCTTGGTCCCAGCTCTAATGCAAAATGTTGGAATTTTACAGACAATCCGGTATGTCAATGTTAAAAAATATATATTATTTCTTTACAAATATCACCACTAATCTACAGATAAAGTGAAAGTCTTTTTTTCTGGACAACATCAACACTAAATACAAATATATAAAACCATGCTTCATCCAGTCTTTGAACAGCTACAGCACTCATTTACAGACATAACATCTGCCTTGTTGGTGCATTTACTTACAATGTAGACAAAACAGAAGAAAAAAGACTCTCAAAATGAAAAGCAAATATATGTAACTAGTTTAATATCTGCATTGTGTTGTGATGTGGAGGAATGATACTGTACCACTGTTTCTCTCTTTAGCAGACAAAGACAGCAAGAGACACAAACTCCCCACAACTTTCCGTCCTGTTCCAGAACTGATATAGAGTAAAGCTACATGGTTTAAACAACTGTGTGTGTAAAGTGCATGAAAAACAACTTAGGCTGCATGTATGAAAACATCATGTGGAATGTTTAATGCAAACACTTGGACACAAAGATGGACAGCACCTCTCCGACAGGGATTCATAGAAAAGGGGAGAGGGAAGAGGGCGAAATGACTACTATTGACCACAGAAGTCATCATCATACATAAAGGACAGACAGCAGAGGGTTACCAGGTGGTTTTGTGTACTTATAACAAAAATCAGATCCTCTGGCACAACTTCACAAACTTCAACATGCATAAAGAATGAAAGAGTCTTTAAGAACAAGAGCTGCAGCAACACTTCAGGAAACAACAGCATTAAACCAACACATTCAGCTTGAGGCCTCCATGAGGATCATTGTGCACAACAAACAGGACAAAACATGCAACGACACTTATACAGTCAAAAGGCCAACATGTCACCAACTACTGTTTGCAGAAATGCTTGTACTGTATCTGCAATATGATATTAGATTTTGAAGCTATTATCTGATACATGAACAGTAACATGGTACATCCCTAATAATTAGACTTGCATTCATACTTTAAAATCATCACCATGTTCAATCAGAGACTATTTGCAGAATATTTAGACTGAAAATAAGCTTCTATGTGCTTTTCTAACTGCTCAAAGTTTTTACCCTGCACCTCAAATCAGCCTATTCACTCTAACAGTCACTTACTCACAGTTATGCCACTTATTTTACATACTGTAATGTGACTAATGCTCAGGGACACACTGTGATGTTTAAGTGATTCACTGCTTAGTGTTGTGCACCCAGACTAAGTCAAGAATGCACCATTTGGGCTCATTCATATTATTGAATGTAAGCATATTTATTACATCAGTATTGGATAGTTTGGTTCGACTGTTTGTGTGATTGTGAGAAAAAATAAATTATTTTTTTTAAATATAGCAGAAATAAAAATACCTGACAGTTAATGGATTGTTATTAAAGGGATTAATGTATGGATCCCGTTAGCTGCCGCCTTGGTAACTAATGGTAACTTTAATCTAAAACTAAATCTAAACTACAAAAATGTAGAACTCTTTCAGACTGCAAGAGCTGGACCAGACAAGCACAAAAAGGTAAACTGATAAACCAAAGAATTACGCAACCCTACTTCATATTAGTTTCTTCCTCTCCCACCTGTGGAGGGCAAATCCTGGAAGCAAAAAACATAATAGCCTCCAGAAACATGACGCAGAAGCTTTCGTGCACCATGTGAAGGACTCCGCTTATGTACAGTGAAAGGGTTTTCCCCACACTGGGGAGGGGCGGGGGGGGCTTAGGTGATTGACAGAGCATTGCACATATCTATCAGTGAGTGCGTGAGTGTTCGTGCGTGCGGAGGAGCGGGGTGTGTGACGTGTCCTGCAGCCACGGACCTCATGAATGAGGGTCTGTGGGTGTTGTTGTGTAATGACCGTGACTTTGACCCACTGCAGGTAGAGAAGTCACCGGGTTGCCCACTGGTTGGGGGGGGCAGCTCCTACCTGAAACAGCCGCAGGATGTTGGCCACCATGATGGACACGGAGCTCGCGCTCGCGCCGATCACTCCCACAACTTTCTCCGGCTTCACGAACACCGGCGGCTCCCCGTTTGTGCACCTGACGTCCGAGGTGTCTTTTTGGATGAGAGCCTGCACGAACGTCAGGGACTGCTCCAGCGCGTGCGTGTCCCGCGAGCACGTGTCCAGGACCCGCGCGCCCAGGGTGACGTTGGGCAGCAGCTCGTCGTCCCCGTTGATCTGATCCAGCGCGTACATCATCGCCTCCAGACGGTGGATCCCGTTCTCCTTCTTGATGTCCCCGCACGGTATCCCCGGGACCCCCCGCGCGTGCACCGGGAAGAGCCCCCCCAGCGTCACGTCGCCCTCCACACGGATGGAGTGCGGCGCGTAAATCTCCTGAGAGCGCGCAAAATCCAGCAGACGCATCCAACAAAAACACAAAATCCACCAAAGTACCGATGCTGTGCACGGTCCGGGGTGGTTACGGCCCATGGTGAACACACTCTGACACACACCCCCACCTGAAAATAACGGAGGATCAGCCGGAGGCGCGAGGCACTTTTCAGGAGACTTTGATGAATCCAACAGCCGAGTTCATGATCCTCGCGCTGCGCAGAGAGGAGCGGCAGGTGAGGCTGCTGGACTGCTGCGCTCAAGCAGGTACAGCCTAAAAACACACGCTCACACACACGAACACGGACTCAGCGGACCGTTTTTCTCCCAGTTAACGGTGCACAGAGCTGCGGCTGCACGCGGAGACTGTCGCTTGTTGCTCGAGCATCCATCCCGAAAAGAACCGAAGAAGAAGAAATCCTCAGCTTCCGCAGCTGCTCTCAGAGCGCAGCAAAGAAGAAAAGAAGCCTCCGTTAACTCCGGTAGTTTCTCCTGGTGTGTGGAGCCGTGAAGGAGCCAGCCCACGCGCCGCTCTGATGTCATAGGCAGGGGCGGGCACAGTGATACGGAGGCCCGGGCAGAGAGTGACAGGAGGCCCCCATTCACCTGAGAGCTATACAAAATCGATTGTAAAATATTTCTGAGGCGTTTTTAGAAATAAACTAAAAGTTCATATTCGTAACAAATGCTGAGAACAGTGACTGAACTACACCAACAGGTTGGCAGTGCTAATTCAAAGCAATTTAATCACAAAGGAAAATCATTTAAATAAAGAAAAATAAATCATTAAGCTGCCGTTTCTAAAGTTTACTGTTGTATTTTATTTTTTTAAAGTTAATGTATCTCATATACATTTCTTTTCAAACGTTTTACTTTATATGTTATATAGAGCTTTTTTCCTTTGTTTGCTTTGTTTTGCTTTCAATCAACACCTGTGCCCATTCAGCTGATCCTTGGTTTACTTAAAATGTGTTTTAAAACATTTTTTTTCTTTTTTCAGGGACTGGGGTTGTATTTTATATAAATGCTTTGTAGTTTAAGATAATTTTTTCCATTTGAAAAAATGATTTTGCATTCTAATGAACGTTTTTGCAGTTCTATACTTTTTCAATCAATCAATCAATCATTCAATCTTTATTTGTATAGCGCCAATTCATAACAAGTGTTATCTCAAGACACTTTACAATAGAGCATAAAAATATTCTGTTAAGCAGCAGGAAATCTTGAATGTGGATCCCAGTCTCATGATGAACAGCAAATCCACACGATGCTGTGTTGGGTGTGAGGGCAAAAGAAGGGAGGTAAGAGGAGACAAGTGGACTAAAGTAAGAACTAAAGTTAGGGACAGGTTCATGAACCACAGACCTGTCGTCTGATTTATTAGAGGTCAGCCTCTTGAGATACTACATCTCATTTTCAGGAGGGTCCTCATGTCTGAATGGTTGTGGTGATCATTTTATATTAGTATAAGCAGTGATATTCTTACTGAAAACAAGAATTTATGGTAGTGACGAACTCATGGGTGCCCAGACCACAAAAATTTGTTAAAGGCCTCTTGAGATGTGACATCCCATTTTCAGAGGGACCTCATGCCTATGTGGTAATTAAAAAGTAGATACTGTAGATGTATCGATCATGGATATGGAGATCATGCTAATATCTACATGAACAGCAAAAATGATAATGGGAATGGAGTGTTCCTAATAAAATGGCCAACTATGTGTCATGTTTATAATTGTAGTTTTGAGGCTTCGTGACTCCACAGCAGCAGGCAGTCTCCACCAAGGATCCCAGGACACCTACAAGACAAGAGCCAGAGACTCTTGTCTTGTCTTTTCCTTTCTGTGTAACTTTTTTATATATATTTGTCTGATGTTTTTGGTTTTTGTTTTTATTTGCTGTTGTTGTTTTCATCACATTTTATTTTTATTTATGGATTTTTTTCAAAACGTCATAAATAAATAAATTAAATAGCTAACTCTTGTTCACCAGTTGTTTTGTGCATAGCCCAATCATTTAAATGATAAGTCAGTTTAAAAGACAGGTTATTCTTTGTTTGTTTTATATCTGCTTTATTGTTTCTTTTCATTGATACGTTTTCATGTTTCCATTGATTACTTTTTATTTTGGAAAATGTTTATGTTATAGTCTGTCTATATACATATATATATATATATATATAGATATAGATATAGATAGATAGATAGATAGATAGATAGATAGATAGATAGATAGATAGATAGATAGATAGATAGATAGATAGACTGTAAATGGGTTGTACATGGACATATTGTTTAGAAAAAATATCAACTGGAAACAACAGAAAAAAATGATCATATCTGCTGATTCAGATATCATAACCAACAATATCAATCAGTCGTTGAAATGTGTTCAAGGTTCCTAGAATCTGATTGAGGTTTCTGAAATGTTTTTGCATTCCAAAGAATATTTAGACTTTTCACAAAAACATTTATTTTCTGATTTTCACCAGAACACAGAGTACTTCTGATTGAGGTCAAATCTTTTTTGCATTCCAAAGAATATTTAGACTTTTCACAAAAACATTTATTTTCTGATTTTCACCAGAACACAGAGTACTTCTTGATGAGTTTCCCATGAAGTCAAATCTTTTTTGATCCATGAAATGTGTCTCTGCAGTTGACACGTGATTATGAGGTTAAGATTCCTGCTGCTTTGAACAAATGCAATAAAAATAAAATCATTTATCGTCTTTATTCTGAGTGGACTTTCCAGAACAATAACAGAGACTCTGTGTCTGAAACAACTGAAATCCGCTCCAGCTTCATTTAATCCTCCCAGAAAGTCAGGATACTTGACTAAAAATCGATCAATATGTGATTTTATTCAAACATATTTTATTACCCATCAGGAAGTTACAGTACAGAAGTAACAGTATGATTCCATAGGTATGATATAATAAAGGATTTTTGTGAAAAGGCCCATTTAAAAATACCAATGTTAGATAGTCTGACACCTCAACATGTAAGTGTGTCAAGTTAACAGGGAACCGGGGTGCTGGTTTGGCGGAGTGGTAAGCAACCAGGCCCGGGTTTGAATCCAGCCTGTGGCCAGTTTGCAGAGTGTCTTCCCCCCCTCTCTTGTCTCTTTCACAAGCCTATCCACGGTCATTCTCTCCGATCAATAAAGGCACAAAATGCCCCAAAAATACATTTAAAAAAATTTAACAGGGAACCAGGATGCCCAACATGAAAATATGTAGTGAAAACCACTCATCTCTTGTTATTAGCTAACATTAAAGGGATAGTTCAGAGTTTTTTTAAGCAGGCTTATATGTGGTACAGCGTCTAAGCCTAAAATTTAGCCACAGAGGCAGAGATCAGCTATGCATCAGTACAGAAAGAGTCAACATGCAAGATGAAATCTCAAATCTTTGAGATTCAAAAAAATACCATAAATATATCATAAAACTGAAAAAGGGGAATGATTGTCAACTGTCAAATATTGACAATATTGTGCACAAGACCAATTACACAATTTAAATTTGGACAGAATCATTTTTCATGTTTTTGACAAACTTGTTGTTTTGCAGTCGCTCGTGACCAAATATTAATGTTCAATGTCCCGTCTGAAAGGTAAAAATAGTGCTTGTCATTTCCTGATGTCAGTTTTATGATACCTTCTTTTGCTTCATGAGACATGAGATTGAATCTAGGCTTCTTTTTTTGACTCCTATAGTGCATTGCTGAAAAACAGACATCATCATTTCATTTAAATGTTGATTTCATTTTTAATAAACTACTTTAATAGATGCAAGCAAAAGGCAAAAATAACAAATGAAAATGACCAGACAGAAAAATAATCATATATATCCTGCCTCTTTTATACAAGACACTATTTAACGATGTACTTAATAAAAAACAGAAACTTTAATCTGCAGCCCAAGGAAGCCCTCACATCCCGCTGAGACACATGAATTCAATATAGACTTTATCTGAAAAAAAGTTTAAAAGAAAATTAATGAATTAAACATGACAAAAATCTCTTTTTAGTCTGGCTCTACATCTCAGCTTTTTGAGGGCAGCACATTTTTCACATCTTTTCAGAATTTTATGATAGTTTGCTGTGAAAGTTTCTTATGAGCTTTAAACACAATGTCATCAACTACATTTGTGTAAGGTGCAGTTTTTTACTGTCATATGTTTTGGGACTGGAGCTAAGAAAAAAGTGATACTAATGATAATCATTTTAAAATACTTGGTCTAGTTAAACATCATTAGTTTGATATTTTGAATTTCTAATTTTTGCTACGTTTTATTAGCCTTTACTTAGTGGCCAGTCCCTTTCATTCATCCTACAGCAGCCACATGGAGTTTCCTAAAACTATCCTCAAAACCACACAGAAGGAAGTTCAGCTTATGTAATTTTTTTGATGATTTGTATTTTTCATGAGTTTTTTTTTTGGTAATAATTACTCACACATAAACACAAGAATTACAATGACCAACTACTTAACAATTTAGATAAGCAGTGAATACAGAAATATGCATGGTTCTGCAGGATGTTAAGTGAAAAGAAACATTATTCATGTGTGTACATTTTGATACATATGGATGTATATGATGATGAAACATGAAAACAAATGAATAGTGATCAAATAAACAAAGACAAGACAAATAAACAAACAAAAGACATGTGAAAAGCAAATGAACATGTACTGGTAGATCAGTTTAAGACAGAGCACTACATGGCCACAGATCTCAGAGTTATATTTCTTAATGTCAACCTTACCATCTGGAGCCAAATCTCTAAAATCAGCACCTCTCTATGAAGTCATGGTAGCATCCGCATTTCTGGTAATACTTCTCCACCCTGTTTGTCAACCTAAGCAGTAAGTTTCGTTAATTGGATGAACCACAGGGGCGGTGCAGGAACAATGAAAGCTCTTCAGATTATTACCAGAAGTTTTCTCCCCAACATGAGAGCAGTTTGTAGCAGCTTTGGAAGGAGTTAAATCCCTCAACAAAGTAGGAATAACCAACACATATAAACTTGGATAAATGGGATGTGCTGGCCAATTTTATATTATTATTAACAGTAGAAAAGACTTCTTAGACTTTTGAGCAGCCCCATAGCAAATGTATCAAGTCTCCATTATTTACAGAACACCTCCCGCATCCTGCATACTCCCATAGCCCGGCCCCTATGGAGCCTGGCAGGGGTCCAATAGACTTGGTGTAATATCGTGAATTGAATTAGTCTAGTTTAGAGCTCTCTCGACATTTTTTTTTTAAATTTCTAATGATGAGGCTCCATTTTCCTCTGAGATATCAGTATGAAGATCCACCTTCCACCTCGATCTAATGCCCCAGCCACACGTTCCCATTTCTTATGGTGATGCTGCAAGACTGTGCATGATTGGCAACGCTGGTTTGATCAGCATGATACAGGAAGAAATTACGGTCTCTCCTCTGGGTGTTTGTCCCACTTCAATTAGGTTAAGACAACGACATGACAAGGATTCCATAAATATCCATCCCACTGACAAGATGTCAGCGCCTTTCAAGCCCAGTGTTAGATTGAGTCTGTCGCTTGCACCGCCTTGAATGGGACACAGTACGGGGCACGTCCTCATCAACCATCCTCAGAAAGCTCTCAGGATTGAGCCACGATAAGCGCGATTGAGCCCCGTACATGCTGCACTAATACCATTCACCTTAGGACTGCATTAAGACTTCCACCTCACTATACCGAGAGCGGCAATTCTCCATGACAGTTTTGAACAGTTCAAAACAATCGTGATCCTTCCCCTTTCCTTGGGGTTCATCCACAACTATGCAACGCTGATCCAGATCAAGTAGCACATGCATCATGACCAAAGCATGTTTCATCAGGATTATGACAATCATGCACAATCACCATGAGAAACGTGAAAGTGTGACTGGGGCTGAAGGGCTGACAAATCACTCTCAGAGTCCCTGAGAGAAACCCTTTCTAGAAATGTTTACTTTGCTGCATCAGATATCTGCACGATAGGGGGCTAAAAGGAGGTTGATGTCTTATCTGTAAATAACGCCAGAACTGAATTTGTGGGGTGTCATTTTTTTTAAATATTATCAAATGATCTCATTGTTCCTTTGTCATAAAGGTCACCCAGCACCTGGATTCCTTTTTGAAACCACAGTGTCCAAAAGAAGGGTACCTTGTCAATAGGGTTAAGCCAAATTCCAGCATGAGAGTGGGGATAGGGGTTAGCCTTGACACTCCGTGCAGCTTTCCTCCAGACCCACTGTAGATGTGAGATTACTGGATGCTTATTAACTTCAGAAGGTAGCTGAGCTGTAATGAGGTATAAAGCACTCTCCACCAAAGTTAACCACGGCAGGGCCCTCTCAGGAGGTACAGACCAGTGGACCATGTGTTTGAGGCTAAAAGCAAGATGCTAAAGCTGGAGGTTAGGAACTCCCAGCCCATCACAATCCACTGACCTCTGTAGTGTCCGTAATTGAAGTTTTAGGTGCTTCTTATTCCACAAAAAGATGTTGCAAAGAAAGAGACAGTGAGGCCCAACACTCTGTGTCAATACATTGGTTTGCTAACAAGGGTTCAAACTACACTTTGGAAAATCAGACAACCTTGGAGGGAACGGAATCCCCAGGTATGTCATGCCTCTCCGAAGTCAAGTGAAATTGCACATTTGGAAGAGGGATTTAGGGCAACATGCTGTCAAAGGGAGTGCCTCAGATTTTCATCAATTCACCCTATAACCAGAGATTTTTTTAAAAGTTGTTGACTGTTTTAAGTATGGATGGCAAGGATTTTTCTTGCTTAGATACAAACAGGAGGATGTCATCCGCATATAGCATCAGCTTATGGGACGTTTTGCCTAACTGGATACCTTTATAGTCTGGATCCTGCTGGATGGACTCAGCCAATTGCTCAAGGGCAAAGGCAAAGAGAAGTGGAGACAGCAGACAACCCTACAGAGAACAAATAAAGCAGAGACAAACCTGTTTGTGGGGATAAAGGCTTTGGGTTGGGAATAGATTAATTTGATCCAATTTACAAAGTTATTACCACAGCCAAAGGCCTTGAGGATGGAGAACAGACAATGCCAGTCCACCCTATTGAAGGCCTTTTCGGCATCTAGTGAGATGGCTGCAGAGGGGGAGGAGGCATTCTGTTGGGTCACGTGATATCAGTGAAACACACATAATTAGCAGAATAGCGGGAATGTATGAACCCCACCTGGTCGGGTGGTTTGAAGATGTCATGACCATATCTGACACGGTGGCAGTAAGGACCCAGTTGTGAGACAGATTTTGAAGTTCACAATAACCAGTTTTAATTAGCAGACACAGGAACAGATGAGCAGAGAGCGGGGTTCGAACCCGCGATCCTTTGGACACGCAGCCGTGTTGTTGTCCACTCGGCCAACCAGGAGCCACACACACCGACGGCAACTCAGAGTCTCTGAGTGACAGCAGACTTGGACTCACTTTGTCTTTAATTCCAGGACATGGTTCAGTTTGTCCGAGACCAGGCTGCCACCACTGATTTGGGGACTCAGGCGGGTACTCGGCGTCACAAACAGGTAGAATGGTCAGATACCGGGAAACAGATAGCCACCACAGATCAGGATTCATGAACAGGTACTCGGCGTCAGGAACAGAAGGCAAGGTCGGCAACCAGGGATCAGGCAGGCAGGTAGGTGCAGGACAGAAACGGGTCGGTACCTTGTAGCTGAGGATCAGACAAAACAGGCAGAAACAGGAACAGAACAGGTCGGCAACGGGTGATCAGTCAGGATAACAGGTCTGTAATTCTTGGCATGAGCGAAGACAGTCTGATGCCGAGTGAGTGTGGAGCTGGGGTTAAAATAGGTGGCTTGATTGCAGCAAATGAGGTGCCGGTGTGAGCAGGAGTGCAGGTGACAGGAGTTGAGCTGATTAGGCTGAGACTGAAGCTGTGACACCTATCTAGCCTGTTTGAAAGGATTTTGGCTAAGATTTTACTTTTATGCAATATCAGACTAACAGGTCTTTAATTTTTGCAATCAAGTGGATCTTCACCTCCTTTTGGTGTAAGAGAACTTAGTGCTTCTGATAGTTATGGGGGCAGTTTACCCAAAGCTAGGGCTTCACTATACATATCCAGCAAAAAAGAATCAGTTCTTAAGGAAAAGCCTTTTGGATCTCGATGGTAAACCCATCTTAACCTGGGACCTGGGCTGATTTAAGTGTTTTTGATAACCTTTATTGTCTCCTCTTTGGTAATTGGAAATGTTAGATTGATTGGGAGGATTGATTGACCTTATTTTATCTCTATCCGGTTGTGATTCTGAGGTGTAAAGTTTTATATAGAACTTTTTGAAGGCTTCATTTCTTTCACTATTGTAATATAGTTATCAGCCTCACCTCTGATAGCTGATATAGTGTGCATCACTTCCCTCTGTTTAATGTACCTCGCAAAAGGTTTACCAGCCCTATCCCCATCTTCAAAATATTTTTGTCTTGCCCTAAAGAGAGAAAATTATTCTTTTTGGGTGAGTATAGATTTAAGCTTGTATTTAAGTCTAGTCAGCACTATCAGGTTGTCAGGGGACATATTGTGTTTAAACTGAGTGTCAGTGATCTGAATTTGATTAAATCCACCTGTTTAGTGATGCTTTTATTTTTTTTTAAAGGGGGCATGTTGGATCACATACCCTGTCACGAAGGCTTAAAAGGCTTCCTAAGTGACCCCTAATGAAGGTGCAGAATGTAGATTTGTCTCTTTAAAGAGGTTAGTCTGCATTCTCAAGGCCTCCTTCACATTAAGGTCCAGTAGGAGAGCTGAATTCTGCCTCCACTGGTGATCTCTGCACGTCACTAAAGGGAGCCAAGTGGAGATACACAGATACGTGATCAGAAATAATGATGCTCCCCATATGACTTGATAAAGTGGAGGAGATCAGAGAATTTGAGACTAAAATAAAGTCTAATCTTGAGAAACTCCAGTGAGGTGAGGAATAAAATGAGTATTCTCTTTTAACTGGGTTGTGTACATGCCAGATACACTATATTACCAAAAGTATTTGCTCACCTGCTGTGACTCACATAGGAACTAAAGTGGAAGTAGAACAATATACTCACCCAGAAGGCTTTCCTGATGCAAACAGTGCTTCAGGAGATATTTAGATCCAAAATCAAGCGGCGGACATCCGTATAATGGTAGCACACAGGGCATACAGTCGCTCCTAAAACTGCATTAATCATCCAAAAATTCATTAGTTTCACCAATATTTCCTCTTGGTCCGCTCGGGCTACTCCTCAACGACAGTCTGTGTCACTCCAGACATGTTGTGTGACTGTACTGACCTCTGAACTTAAGAAGAAGAGCGCTTGCTCCGCACATGCGCAGTGCGGCTCATTGTTTCAGGGGAAGACTGCCGGCTACACAACGACTTTCTTCTTCCAGTTTTGTGCAAAATGGACAAATATCTATCGGATGAAGATGTTGTGGAGGAGAACTTTGAATATGATGGGTGTCCTTACAGTTTCGAGCCAGAGTTTACAGATGAGGAGCTCATCGAAAAGAGGAAGCGGAGGCAGCGCTCCAGAGAGTACTGCGCATGCGCAGAGGCAAACATTCTTCTTCTTCAGTTCAGAGGTCAGCACAGTTACAAAAATCATGTCTGGGGCGACACGGACTGTAATGGAGGAGTAGCGAGAGCCGACCATGATGAAATATTGGTGAAACTAATGAGTTTTTGGACGATTAATGCAGTTTTAGGAGCGGCGCTATACATGCCCTGTGTGCTACCATTATATGGATGTCCGGCGCTCGATATTGGATCTAAATATCTCCTGAAGCACTGTTTGGATCAGGAAAGCCTTCTGGGTGAGTATATTGTTCTTCTTCATTCTATAAACAATGTGAAAGCTGTAGACACCAAACTTATCCTTTAACTTCATATGTGAGTCACAGCAGGTGAGCAAATACTTTTGGTAATATAGTGTATCTACCAGTCCAAAAGTTTTACACATATTCTGCAGGGCAATACAGTTTCTTTTGCAACCTTGTGAAGTCGTGCTGCGATCTAATATTGGATCCTCCTATTGTACCTCTTTAAAGTTCCTACCCATAATTATTGGGAAGTCCTACATGTCCATGAGCTTGCTCTCCAGAAGGCCAATGATGAATTGACTAATTTGGGACGAATAAATTTGCCAGTATGACTTTTTTGTTACTGAATCTCTGACAGTATCTAAACTATTCTCCCTCCCTCCTCTGAGCTCTGTATTAGGCATTTCAGTTGTAAATGTTTATGTACATAGTGACTCCCCGAATGATTTACTTCCAGAGGAGGCTGCTACAAAGCCAGTCACGGCACAATTTTTGTGATATTTGAACTAGGATGTGAGTCTCCTGCAGGAGGCGATATCACATGTTTGTTTTTTTTAATTGATAAACCACAGTACTTTTTTCTTTTTGATTAGATGGTTGAGCCCCTTCACGTTCAATATCATAACATTAATTTTGGATGTTCAGATGAGCATGGAGCAGGTTTTACAGTCATTATGCAGAACACATGAAACACAGAACCTTCAGATGATATGCCCAGACACTCCTACACAGGAAGGGCTTAAGTAAAATTAAACATTCTTTCAACAAATGCAGAGGAAAAATCTACAAAACTATAATTTACAAATCTTGACTTCTGACCTTATGGCTCCTTTAGGTAAAAAATGTCCAGCACCTCGTCCTGTCCTCCTTCATGACAGTGAACACAGACTCTTACAGACTGTGGCTTACTGAGGGAGAGGAGAGAACCTTCTTCTGCATCTAATGTACTTAGACGCAGTGTGTCGCACTTGAATCCAAATAAAAATGCTCTAAGTTTATTTTTGCTAGCTTCATAAACTTGATGATTAAGTATGATCCGGAATTTCACTCCAGATATAATGAAGTCTCCACTTGAACAATCCCAGCCGTGAGCTGCTCAGAGTCAGAGCAGGGCGATCAAAGATTCGATAGATCACAGGTTTGATCCTCTCACACACTCTGACACATGTCCTGCAGGTCTCAGTCAAAGGATGCTCTCACTCTTCGTCTACCCACATTTCACTTTTTTCAGAGCAGCAGAAAGAGCTGCTTTTAACCGAACACGGCTCTGCTGCCTGAACACGATGTCAAATCTGATCACGATGATGTAGTGAGGAGCTAAAGTGTCATTCACTGCCTGCTTTATGATTTATGAGGAGCACTTAGAGGAGAGTCGAGCTACGTTAAGGTGTTCCAACTTTCTATAAACCCAAAGTGTAACTTGGACAGCCAACTCAGAGGAGAATAAAAGTTTGAAGTCAACTTTGAATAAAATTTTAAAACAAAGTTCAGGAACACTTTTTATGAAGCCGCTTTATAATGCATTAAGAGCACATTTTATACATGTTTCCTTTGGTTTTAATGATAATGATATTTTTAAGCACTTGTAATCACTTCTGATTACAAGTATTGTACGTTATGATTTTATAATTGTTCTTATACATGTCATACCCATAGCAGACTGGCCTGGGCCAGATCTGACATCGAGCCAGCCTACTGTTGGCATGGCAAATGGGAAAGGGGCCAGATCTGGTATGGCAAACCGGATCGGGGCCAGTAAGGACTGTCATTTTTTTTCTGTATGTGGGACAGATGAAGTGCATCATGTGGGATGGAACTGGGACAGACCAATTTTGCTATGTGGGAATAGTTTTAAATGAGTTAAAAAAATATATCTAATGTGTCGGACTGCATAAATAATCATACAGCTCCATAACAATAATTCTGACACACTGTAAAGCTTTTTATCAATTAATTAGGTTGTAATTTCTCCATATGTTGTAACTCAGCATACGGAGGTCCCTTACTCCATTAAAAAAGAGTAGGTTTTACTGAAGTGTCAATTATCGAATATATTGTCATCAATTCCTATCTCATTAACACTGATATAATCATTATGTGATTATAAGTCAATATGAGCATTTATTTGGATGCACACTACTTTTCTTATAAGACTATTTCTGTTATAAGTAAACTTTTGACCCAGTGCAAATGCACTGCAAAAGCTACCCTTTTCTTCTGTTTTTTTTTTTAATTGGTCTACTTTTCAAACCCTCAGCAGCTGAAATTGATTAGGATTTTGAAGACATTTTGAGGAGATGTTTGTAAAAATGATTAGATTTTTGTGGTCATCGAGATAACCGCTATTTAATGGACAATCCTTTTGCTCAGTAACAGTGTAACTAGTAATGATATCAACATGATCCTGAGTGCTAGTGGGTTTTCAGGGTCAAGGAACCATATGATGATGTCCATTGTATCATGGAACTAATGCTTATACATGTAACAGAAATATTTGAGATATCTTAGTGGAGGTTTGTGCTCTCCGAGTGTTTTCTAGTCATGGTACAGTCATGGTTGTGTCCGATCTCTTCACCTACATATGAAACATTTTAGGCGTATTTTGCCAATAACCTGACACACCCGACAGACAGTTCCATACATCAGCCACAAAAATATTTCACTAGTCCATCTGAAGAAGAGCCCAGAGAAAATGTTTTCAGGGGCAGAACCTTTAAAAACATCTGCAGCTGGTGATTGGACGATCCTTCTGCTGGTCACACTCATCACAGACCAATCATATCAAGCCACAGTATGATGTAACAGCAAACCCTGTAGCTAACTGTCATTTCAAACTATGTTTCAGTCCTTAGACTTACACTAAATTATACTTCATAGAGGTATCAGCCGTGGCGGATCATCAATAGGGGGCGCTGGGGTGCCACCCCCTCCTAAATTCAACAGAGGAAGTCTATTTAACACAACATAACTTGGCATTAAATTGTAAAAAAATAACGCATAAAAGCATGTATTTTTACCAAACAGTAATAGTCTTTCAGCAGCATCTACAACCATTCAGTAAAAGAGGTTTCAATTTTTTCACGTAGTAACTATTTTGTGAATACATAGCTTACGTACAGTGGGGTGATGGCCAAATGAGTGTCTATGCACACAGGTTTTCTTTTGCTCGGCACCTACCTGAGGCATCTTTGGGATTGGCTGCTTCAACTTAGCCTGCGGGGTGCAGAGAAGTGCGCCCCGCACACTCCCACTTTGATTGGCAGCTAATTAACATTGTTCTGGTTTTTCTTTCCTCATGTGACTGGACAACGAGCGCTGTCAATCATTTGAACACATCACCGCAGCAGCGCTGGATTTACTCATTCATAAATAAGCCACATGAGATGGACTAATATTCCCGTTATTCCCAAAGAGGCTTCGGATACTCAGTCCAGAGTGGACCAGATGACCACAGAAGAGGTGAGATTGCATGGGAGAAAAAAAATAAGTAGGAGGCAGTGAGGAGTGAGGACACTGAAGATTAGATTATGATGTGTCTTACCGAGTACACAAAACATAATTCAGGGGTAAAGTCTTCCATTTTATGTCACACATGACACTAAACTATCAATTAGGAGCCACAAACTGAGTTTGCCAAGAAGATATAAATACTTTGTTGAGCAGAACATTATCCTTTTGCAGACTTTTGTTATAAGAATGTCTATCCCTGGCCACTCTCACCTGTCCCTGAACAATGCAGCAAACCCATTAACCCATAGATTAACCAATAGTAATGCAAAAACCTATTTACACAGCCTATTATGCTCTCTACTTATCATAATAAAAAGGGAATACTTAAAGGATAAGTTCGGTTTCGACAGCTTTCACATTGTTTATAGAATGAAGTATAAACAATGTGAAAGCTGTAGAAACCAAACTTATCCTTTAACACCACCCATTCCCGACCACTCTCACCTGTCCCTGAGACATGCAGATAGCCTCCCCCCGGAAGAAATTAATAACTGGTTTTCATCCATAGCAATATAACACCTGGTATTTGGGCAAAGCCCCAAAGAACAGGCTCAATATTTACAATCCAATGGCAATGCATGGTCAAACAATAGGACTCACTGATCATGTAAATATGGTCTTTTGAAGAAAACCAATTTTGCTGTTGTTTTATTTGAGGTACCTAAACCTGATGTTGTAATATTACAACGCTGGGTCTTACAGGGTTAACTATGATTTGAAGTGAGTTAAAGAGTCAAGGTTTCAGAGGTCCAGTGGGAGTGAGTCCCAGAGATTGGGAGCAGAGCGACTGGAGGCCCTGCTCCCCATGGTGCTGGGACAGGCCGAGGGCACAGAGAGGTGGAGGGAGGAGGAAGACCTGAGGGAGGGAGAGGAGGCAAAAATGTGGAGGAGATCAGACAGGTAGGGGGGGACATGGTTGTGAATGGCCTTAAATGCGTACAGCAAGATGTTGAATTGAACTCAGAAAGTGACAGGGAGCCAGTGAAGCTGCTGGAGGACTGAGGTGATGTAGTATATTGAGGGGGTTCTGGTGATGATGCAGGTTGCAGAATTGCAATAATCAATACATGAGGCGATGAGGCTGTGGACCAGGATGGCAGTGGTGTAAGGTGTGAGGGAGGGGCGGAGACGATTGATATTACATAGATGGAAATATGCAGACCAGGCTATGTTATTGATGTGAGAGTGAAAAGAAAGGAAGCTGTCAAGGATGACACCCAGACTCTTGACCTGAGGGGAGGGGGACACTGTGGAGCTGTCTATGGTTAAGAAACTGTCAGCTTTGGATAAAGTGGATTTCGTACCAACAAAGAGGAGTCCTGTTTTATCACTGTTAAGTTTAAGAAAATTGGAGGTGAACCAGGATTTAATTTCTGAGAGGCAGTGAGTGAGGGAGGAAGGTGGGAGAGAGGTATCGGGTTTGCTGGACAGGTGGAGCTGGGTATCATCCGCGATTCCGTGAAGCAGTGAAAATGGATGCCAAATCTAAATATTGGTCAACAGTCTGGTCCACAGACCAGCCAGTGCTTCTAAGTGGGCAGTGAGTGGAGGAAAAAGGAGGTAATCCCATTGGAACCAACGAAGTGGAAGCTCCGCTGAGACCCACGATGGATGTATCTCAGAAGAGGCAGGAGGGCGATGTCTGGATGGAGGTGCAGAGCTGCCGGTGGAGATCCAGACCGCAGAGAGCGGAGCCTGAGAAGCTCTGCTGCTGAATACTGGGGGAGTCCTTCCAAGGGTAGATGGAGGAGCAACAGGATAGTCCACATCGGTATTGCCAACAAAAGGACCCCACTGACCCACATTGTGAAGCGAAGAGGGGTTGAGATGTGGAGCCAACAGGTGAGCCGAAGGTAAGCTGGAGTTAGCATGCTCTCACAAAAACAGTGAGCAATGACAGACTGAATGATGAGCATCTGGTGAAAGTGGAGGGATGGATTACCAGCTAAAGGAGATGTACGGACTGAACTTGGCTGGAAAAACCATAAAATCACTGAAAAGTTACCAGTTTGTAGCTTCAGCATCCATTCAACCAGAAGGAATCTCCAGTTCTTCATCTTTCTCTTTTTCCTCCCCTCCGTTTCCTCTCCATTACAAACTTCACATCCCAAATGTACATTAATGTTAATGCAGCTTTTTTATATCAAGTTAAAGCATTGTTAACTTTGAGCCAATCATTTCCACTTGCACTTCAATTCGTAGCTCACAGAGAACTAAAGACATTCTTTATTGAAGGCAACAGCAGTTGTGAGTGAATACCCAAAATGTAAGATTTAACACTCAGTGGACCCATTCTACTAAAGATGTGCGTGTGTTAAAGTGCGTGCAAACTTGAAAGCGTGCACAAATCTGATCTACTAAAAGGGTGCACTGAAGATTGCGTCCGTCAGATGAGCAAATATTTAGCGGTGCAGTCCAATGTGCAGTCCATTTAGCGTGTTTGCCCTCATGAATATGCAGAATACAAGCAGATCATCAGAACACACAAAATACTGGGAGAAGGAGATGCAATGTCATTTAACAAACAGTGAGCAGTGTTTTTGCATCCAAATCTAGTATGTTTGAAAAGCAGGTGCAAAAAATGGCACAGTGTTACGAACGGGAGGCTGTGTTCATGGTGGCAAATAGGGGTCACATTAACAGAATATTTTCCATCACAGACTGACTTTTTTGATAAAAAAACAGAAAGACTTGGAGGCTGTCAGTCATTATGAAGGAGTGGAAAAAGAGGGACAAACCAGTGTGCCATGAAGACGCAAGCGTAGATTAAGCCCTCTCTGCTTTGTGCTCTACATCACGGAGGAGGTCATTTAATCTATGTAAAAAAAAATAAAAAATTAATAGCCATGATCACTCTCTTTGTCACTCAGAACTGACTGCATCACACTCTCCACGCACTGATAGGGAGTTTAGAGGCTGTCAGTGTGTAAAAGGCAATGGTTACCCGCGTGGTCTGTGTGTGTAACTGTAAGACTGCTCTTCACATGAGAGGTTATTGATGGTTAAGCTCTGCAACTATGTTAATGCTGTAACTTAGATTATGTTTCATTGCAGTCAGAAAAGGAAAGTTAAAAATGAAAGAAGTATTGCATGTGGGAAAAGTGACAATCTTGTTCATCAAGATTGTGTGTTAACCTCGAACTCCATGGCTTCAAACTTCATTTTTCATTTACGGCTTCTCTGCTCTTCCAAACTCTCCATGGTGACAGCAGATAGCACACTTAAAATCCTCCTTTAAAGAGGATTAAAGGATTACCACCTATTATCAATTGCGCACGCAGTGATCGCAGATCACCCACAACACGCCCACTTATAGTAGGCCTACATGAAATTTTTTTGTTTGCATGCATAATTTGGCACCCCTTATTTTGGATCTTAGTAGATCAGGCCCAGTGTGACCGTGTACCACCGTGGTTCATCCTCATGAAAGAAGACAATTAATAGACATACATACCTTGGAAAGACTCTCGCTGTACAGGCATGAATTTTCACTATCACACGTGTTAATCAATAAGGACTTTTACTTTTAGATGGTTAGGCTAATGGGATAGATTTTGACCTTGTCCAATACCCACACTTGTAAACTAAAGTGCAGTCATGGGACACAATGGTAAAATAAGACTAACGGTTAATGAAATCTGTCATATTTAACATTGTTTTTCAACAGCCAACAGCTTCATTTCCAACTATTATCTGATGTATATTTGTGTCTAAACATATTTTTTTGTTATTAAACCTTTCACTTGCATTTTGACACAAGTTTCTCACTTTTACACCTTTGTTTAGCCTCAGATCTCCACGGTAACAACTGCTCTTCTCTGCCATTAGTAGAAATTTTGTAACACATTGTAGGGTTCTGGGTAATGTAGTCTGATGCACACTAGTGAGAAAGATGTATTAAGGGTGCAAGAGGGTGCCACTGGACAACAACACTTAAAAATGGGACACCCCACACTCTTGGATTTGGAGTTCACAAGGGCACAAGAGCAGGTATCGGACGGGGCTTATGACAGGCAGTGCTATAATCCAACATGGTGGTTTTCTGGGTCCAATATTCTGCTTTTAAAAGCATACTATAAAATCTCTCCGAGACATTATGCATATCTCTAGTTATTTTTCTGTAAAATACAGAATAAAGTATCGCTTTGTTGCTTTTTCTTTACTTTTAAGCTGAAGTAAAAAAAACAAAAACAAAAAAAACCCATTATTTCCATCATAAGAGATGATTCTGATTGCCATGACCTGGACAAAAACTCTTCAGACTCTTTAAAAACTTCCATTTTGAAACACAAAAGGCCTGTTGTTGTTTTTTATCTGCACAAATAATCACTAATTGCCTCTAGTTAATAATAAAAGTAATAATAATAATACATTTTATTTGGATTTTGGATTTTATTTATTTAGTTGAATGAGTTCCCAAGATCTTGTCATACAGCCTTGAAAAGTCAAATAAAGAGCAAAATGAAAATCAAACAAACATGAAACGTTTATGACAGGAATGTATCTGACAACACATTTCACCACAGACTTCAAACAACTGCGATGACTGTATTACTGATTTTATTTTTTAAATGTATCATAAAAAAGGAGCTTCATTCATTCAAAGGTGCAGTAAGATCAATGTCTGAACATCCTTGGCCATCATCACCGATTGATCTGTTAGAGAAGGCCCAATTCTCAGATAACAATATTATTTAAGAATATTTCTTACACTGTATGTACTAATGCCAAATTATATATATTGGCTAAACACCAAAATATTGTCTTACAAACCAAATTATATCCTACACAGCAGCAGACACCCCTGGGCTTGAACATGTGAGGATGAAGTGACACCTTCAGGCAGGTCAAAATGTCAAGCCACACCAACGTCATATCTGTCCTGGTCTGTACATGTATTGGGTGTTTGATTGAGATGATTGATTGATTTTGGATGCTTGCTGAATAAATAAAGTTCAGCATCAAAAATTTTAAGTTAAGCATCATGGCGGCACAGCAGGGTCCTCTGGTTGGTCGAGACCTTTTCATGGGAGCTTGTATCAATGGCTGTTTATCACTTATGTGATTAGCTGGAAACCGGTCATTCACAGCACCTTTCTGCTTGCCGAGTGTCAACCTGGAAAGGCCCCATATGGCCCAGGCCGTAGAGGCCTAACCTGCTATACATCCTGGAATTCATTATTTAGTCCTTTTTTTAAATCTTGTTCTTGGATGATCACATGTTTCTAAATATAATAGAAAAAAGGCATGATCCATTTTTTTCCATGATTTTTTTTTTCTTTCCTACATGATGTATTAAAATTGTAATGTCTAAGGCGAGAGACATACTTGCTATTTGTCCTTGCGTGAGCACATCTGCTGGCATTATAATCACTTTTGTTTATATAGTTGCCTGCATGGAAGACATAAACAACACTAGAGGGCCCAAAAGACCACAGCTACATTATTTCTTTCTAGATGCTGAAAAAAGGACTAAAGTTGAGTTTCTCATCTTCGACAGAGCAGATTACTGCTCCATAGCACCATATTTCAATAAAATCTGTAAGATTTGCCATAGCCTTACAGAATTTAAAAGTCTGGTTCTCACTCAGGAGAGGGAGAGGTCACTCACTTCTTTTTCTTGATAATTCTCCACAGTTTTTTCCTGCTGAGTTAAACCTCCAGTTTTGCCTGTCCTGATAAAAAGTTTAAAAGTTTCCGTTTGGTTGCGTTTGCTTTTTTGTGCCCTGCTCCAAAGATAAACACTGTTTTTGACCATGTTTCATTCAAACCCATAAAAACCTTCTTTGAAACCTGAAATGTATGGCTAAGCCTGGAATACTCTAAAAAGCAGTAAGAGATCGTTTCCACACACCCACAGAAAAACATTTATTAGACACCGAAGGATTAAACTGAGAGACAAAAGAGTTCACAGCTATTGCTCATTTAAGATCCTCCACTGCAAATCACCAGATTTCTTGTTCAGAGGGCTTTTATAAGAAACCCTCCACACTGGCTAGATGTGGTCAGCCACCTTCAACCATTGTCTCCACTTAGTGTCTACTCTGTTTTTCAGTACATTCTCATTTAATGCTTTAACACACACACAGGCTCATTCCTTTCCTCTAATGTTATACAAGTTCAGACATTTGTCATCAGTCCCTTCTGAATGTACTTCACTTGGAACACAAGATCTTATTGTGAGGCCTATTTCAGAAAATGGATCACTGGCCACAGGCACCTCCTTCCTGCTACAGTAGCCCTGTAGCATCTCTTTCTCCTCCCCTGTCAGTCTGAGATGAAACAGTCTGAATGCTCTGTCCACAAAACGTGCCAACGGAAGACCAAGAGCAGAGGCTGCCGTATTGTCCAGTTCAGGTCCAGCTATGTCCACCATTTGTCTCAGTGTGATGTTGCCAGTAGAGCTGAGAGCATGGTTGAGGCCTATTAAGGATGTGTCCTGGACATCCAGCCGAGCCCCGAAGATCAGAGTCTCCTCCAGCAGCCAGTGCAGGGTCAGTGTGGGCTCCAGCCTTTTCCATAAAAACATTTTCCAGGTTTTAAAAAGGCTCTGATAAAAAGAAGACAGGTTATACAGATTAAAACAGTCAGTATTCATTAAAATCAGTGGGGAATCTAGTTCTAATCTATTCACTGTTTTAAAAATCCTGCTGGCCACTGGTCTCCAGACCACATCAGCTGGTACAGTGAGGAACTTCTTTAGAAACTGGATTCTGAGGGCGGCGCCTCTGCTGGCCAGGTAGACCAGACCCTGCCCTCCTTCTTCTTTAGGTAAGAACAGCATGGCCTGTGGAACCCAGTGCAGTTTGTTCCAGAAAAAGTTCAACATCATCGATTGTAGTTTTTCGAGGAGCCCAGCAGGGGACCAGAGTCCACGGGAGACCAAGTTGTTCCAATCCAATCCAATCCAACTTTATTTGTTAAGCGCTTTAAAAACAACCATAGTTGAAACAAAGTGCTGTACAGGAGAATAAATAAAATACGAGATAAAAGAATAGACATAAAACATAAGTAAAATGAATTTTCAAAGACAAGGAACAATTTAAAAGACATAAAACCAATTAAAATGAAATAAAAACGCAGAAAAAGCAATCAAGATAAAATCAAAATAAAAAGTAAATAATGATAATAAAATCGCCAACTAATGTGCATCAAAAGCCAAGGTAAAAAGGTGGGTCTTAAGGAGGGATTTAAAAACAGGCAGAGACGAGGCCTGTTTAATATTTTGAGGCAGCCCGTTCCAAAGCTTTGGGGCCGCAACAGCAAAAGCACGGTCCCCTCTGAGCTCCCGCTTGGTCTTCGGGACCTTCAGGAGAAGCTGATCGGCTGACCTGAGACAACGGGAGGGTGTGTGAGGGTGCAGAAGCTCTGCGAGGTAGGGCAGGGCAAGACCACGGAGGAATTTAAAAACAAATAAAATAATTTTAAAATGAATCCTAAATTGTACGGGCAACCAGTGAAGTGAGGCTAAAACCGAGGTAATGTGCTCATATTTACGTGTGCCAGTTAAAAGACGTGCAGCAGCATTTTGTACCGTCTGAAGACGGGCGATGGAGGATGCACTAACCCCCACGTACAAAGCATTACAGTAATCCAGCTGAGTGGTCACAAAGGCGTGGATTACCGATTCAAAATGTTGCTTTGAAAGAATCGGCTTTATTTTGGCCAGCTGCTTCAAATGAAAAAAGCTGGATTTCACAACAGCCTTAATCTGCCCGTCAAGCTTAAAATCAGGATCCATTTTAACCCCCAAGTTAGTGATGGCCTGTTTGTTGTGCTGTGCCAGGGAACCCAGATCTACAGGAGGTGTCCCGTTCATACCACCAAAAACCATCACCTCAGTCTTTTTATCATTAAAATTTAAAAAATTTAGACCCATCCAGGCTTTTATGTCATCAAGGCATTTAAACAACAGTCGAAGAGAGTGCTCATTATTCTTTTTGAGAGGGACATAAACCTGACTGTCATCCGCATAACAGTGGAATGCAATGCCATGCTTCCTTAGTACTGATCCTAGGGGGAGCAAATACAGAGAGAAGAGGAGAGGGCCTAGGACAGAGCCCTGTGGAACTCTACACAAGAGCGGAGCAGAGGAGGAGGATACACCATCGCCAAGGCTAACACAGAAAGTGCGATCAGTCAAGTATGACCTGAACCAATCAAGTGCTATGCCCCTGATACCGACCCAATGCTCCAGACGAGAAATCAAGATATCATGATCCACAGTGTCAAAAGCAGCAGTTAAATCTAAAAGAACAAGGACAACACAGTCACCAGCATCAGTAGCTAAAAGAATATTATTAAAAACTTTTAAAAGAGCTGATTCGGTGCCGTGAAGGGATTTAAAACCGGATTGGAAAACCTCTAAAATATTACGTTCTTCCAGAAAGGCCATTAATTGAGTGTAAACTATCTTTTCAAGAGTTTTAGCAAGAAAAGGCAGTTTAGAGATTGGCCTGAAGTTAGAAAGAACTGTGGAATCAAGACCAGGTTTTTTAAGCAGAGGTTGAACTACTGCATGTTTTAACAAGTCAGGCACCACACCCGAGGACAGGCTGCTATTAATGACTGCCATAGCAGATGGCCCTACAGTAGAGAAAACCTCCTTAAATAAACGAGGGGGTATAGCATCGCTTGGAGAACCTGAGAGCTTTAAATGACCAACAATCTCTTGAAAAAAGTCACAGGCTCAAACTGCTCAAAGACAGCAGAGCAGGGGACAGAGACTGAGGGGTCATAAACAAAAGGAGAGATTTGAGCTCTAGCATAATTGACTTTGTCAATAAAGAAGCAAAGAAAACTTTCACAAACAGCAGAAGAGGCCTCCATACAGACAGTTTGAGGGGCATTAAGAACAGAATCAATGGTGTTAAACAGAACACGCGGTTTGTTACAGTTTGACACAATGATATCAGAAAAATGTCTTATTTTAGCATCCTTCACAGTTATCTGATAACGGCACCAACAGTCCTTTAATATTTGAAATGACACTTTTGTCCTTTTTCCACTTCAGTTCAGCTCTACGGCACTTGCGTCTGACAGCACGAGTCGTGTCATTTAGCCAGGGCTCAGATTTGGTTCTGGGCTGCCTGGTTTTTAATGGAGCAACAGTGTCTAAAACAGTTCGGCAGGTTGAGTGAAACCAAGAGCAAAGTTCCTCCATGTTACACACAGACTCAGGTATGACACAGTTCTGATCGAAAGCTGCAGAGAAATGAGCAGCAGTGGAGGGGTTAATAATACGGCAGCGCCGAGGAGCCGCGGGAGCTTTAACTGTGTTGGAAGCAAGAGCAGCCTCAAATAACACAGGCATATGGTCGGAAAACACTGCATCACAGATCTCAAGATTAAAAACAGGCAAACCATATGATAGAATGAGATCGAGTGTATGTCCAAGTTCTTGTGTGGGACCAGACACAGACTGCACAAGATTAAAAGAATCAATCAGATTCAAAAAGTCTTTAGCCATCGGCTTATCAGGACAACACACATGCACGTTAAAATCCCCAACAATCAGAACACGGTCATATTTTGGCATGATTTCAGCCAGGAACTCAGAAAAGTCATTTAAAAAGTCCTTATACTTGGGAGGCCGATAGACCACAGTGCACAGCACTGTTTGAGAGCGACCCAGCTCAAATACGCTCAGCTCAAAGCTGGTGAAAGAAGACGACAAAGATAGCTGCCTACATTTAAATGGACTCTTGTAGACTGTTGCTATCCCTCCTCCTCGACCCGACGTCCGCGGGGAATTGAAATAGCAGCAATCAGGAGGTAAAAGCTCAGTGAAAGAGCTGGACTCACCAACATTCAGCCAAGTCTCCGTCACACAGAGGAAATCCAGCCCTCGTGATGTAAAGAAATCCTTCAGGACAAAAGTCTTGTTCGCTAGCGATCTAGCATTTACCAGGCCAATCCTGACTGGAACCGGCCGGGCCGATACGGTCGCTGTCCCGGGAGCCCGACTCAGAGGCCGCAAGCTGCAGTGATCCACCCCACGCCGGCGAGGACGAGGAGAGCAGGTACCGCCGGAATGAGACACAGCTCTCGGGCGGATGACAGGTATCAGCCAAGTGTCAGTAAAGTCCAGTGAGCTCCGGGAAACGTAGAGGCTGTACAAATCTCCAAAATCCATCAGAGAAGGCGTAGAAATATGTTTCAGAAAGATTTTCAGCCTCACCAGCCGCCCGCTGCGCTTACCCCAGCGCCGGATGCGCTTACGCCGAGGAGGAGGAGCAGGATCGCGGTAAAGGTAAGCCGGGACACTCGACAGGTGGGGGGGCAAGGATCCATGTCTACCATAATCTAATCTTGCAAGATCCACAGCAGAAAATCGAAGATCCAGCAGCGTTTGGCGATCATACATAAGTAAAGAGTCGACATTTAAAGAAAACAGTGAGATAAGCAGCATAAATACACACAGCACTGGCAGCGACAGACGGCAAGCCACACACCACGGCGCCATCTTGTTAATGATGAGCACTCTCCCTCATGGTGGCAACAGCCACCTCCATTTCTCCAGCTTCCCCTTCACTTTCTCCACCACTCCCTCCCAGTTCTTCTTTACAGTGAGCTTGTCTCCTAAAAAAACAACAAGATACTTCACCACCTACTTCAAATACTCAGATGACACAGCCATCCTAGCCCTACTTACAGACAACCACTCCACCCTGGACTACCACAGCACCATCTCTCACTTCAGCAAGTGGAGTGAAGACAGCAACCTCCACCTCAATGTCACAAAAACAAAAGAACTCATCTTGTTCCCCCCCACACACCTCAGCACCCCATCACCATCAATAACCAAACTGTTGAATTAGTGGACAGTTTTAAATACCTTGGCGTGACGCCGGACAATAAACTCAGCTTCCATCAACACACCATCGACATTTTCAAAAAGAGCCAACAAAGACTACCTGTAATCCGTAAACTCAAAGGTCTCTATGTTTCCCCCATCTCCTCTTGTGACTCTACCAGACCATCATCCAGCCCATCCTCATATACTGCTCCTCCTGTTTTTTCAGTCTTCTAACTGTCACCAACTGGGCAAAAAACTCACTCGCATCACCAACACCGCTGCCAGAGTTATCGGTCTCCCCTCACCCAGTCTGTCTGCACTTAACACCAAGGCCATCCACCGCATCGCAACCACAATAGAGCAGGACATTACACACTCACTTAACCAGTACCTCACTCCACTGCCTTCAGGGCGCAGGTACAGGACAATAAGGTGCATTAAGGCTCGCCTTGGGAAGAGCCTGATCCCCGCAGTCATCGCTGCTCTGCATGATAGGCCACGCTGAATGTGTGTGTTTTGTTTTTGTGGTGTAATTTGTTGCCGTCTGTGTTTCTTTGTCAAAATCCTGCAGTGCTGTGAAAATGAATTTCCCCTTGGGGACAATAAACCTAATCTAATCTAATCTAATCTAAAACCATTTCTTCCCCATGTTAGTCCTGCTGATAGGTTGTGCAGCAAACTTGATTTAAATCCAACTGCCAACCCTTCACTCTTCTTTTACTTTTGCAGATGATATTTTCCCAAAATCCTTGACAATGTTTTCTAATAAAACCACTTCTCTCTGATTTTTGAACATGACAATGACATCATCTGCATAGGCTGACACAGTAAAATGTTTTGAACGGTGAAGTAAAGTTATCCCTTCAATGGAAGAGTGTAGCATACAGTTGTGCCCAAAAGTTTACACCCCCCAGCAGAATTTCTGATTTTTTGGCCTTTTCTCAGAAAATATGAAAGGTAACACAAAAACTTTCTGTCACTCATGGTTAGTGGTTGAGTGAAGACATTGATTGAAAAAAAAAATAGTTTATTCTTTTTAAATCATAATGACAACAGAAACTTCAAAACTGACCCTGTTCAAAAGTTTACACCCCCAGTTTTTAATACCTTGTGTTTCCCCCTTTAACATCAATAACAGCTTGAAGTCTTTTGTGGTTGTTGTGGATGAAGGTCTTTATTTTCTCAGATGGTAAAACTGCCCATTCCTCTTGGCAAAAAGTAAATTCTTGGGCTGTCTTGCATGAACTGCACGCTTGAGATCTCCCCAGAGTGGCTCAATGATATTGAGGTCAGGAGACTGAGATGGCCACTTTAAAACCTTCACTTTATTCTGCTGTAGCCAATGGCAGGTTGATTAGGCCTTGTGTTTTGGATCATTGTCATGTTGGAACGTCCAAGAACGTCCCATGCGCAGCTTCTGGGCTGATGAGTGTAGATTTTCCTCCAGTATTTTCTGATAACATGCTGCATTCATCCTTCCATCAATTTTGACCAATTTTCCTGTGCCTTTGTAGCTCACGCATCCCCAAAACATCAGTGATCCACCTCAGTGTTTCACAGTAGGAATGGTGTAGCTTTCATCATGGGCCTTGTTGACTCCTCTCCAAATGTAATGTTTATGGTTGTGGCCAAAAAGTTCAATTTTGGTCTCATCACTCCAAATGACTTTGTTCCAGAAGTTTTGAGGCTTGTCTGTGCTGTTTGGCATATTGTAAACGGGATATTTTGTGGCATTTGTGTAGAAATGTCTTTCTTCTGGCGACCCGACCATGCAGCCCATGTTTCTTGAAGTGTCTCCTTATTGTGGATCTTGAAACATCCACCCCAATTTTTTTCAGAGAGTCTTGTATTTCAGCTGAAGTTATTTGAGGGTTTTTTTTTGTGTCCCGGACAATTGTCCTTGCAGTTGGAGCTGAAATTTTTGTTGGTCTGCCTAACCGTGGTTTGGTTTCAACGGAATCTCTCTGTCTCCCCTTCTTAATTAGAGTTTTAACAGTGCTTCTTGGCATCCTCAGTTCCTTAGATATCTTTTAAAATCCTTTTCCTGTTTTGTGCAGTTGGATTACCTTTTCTCGCAGATCTTTTGACAATTCTTTTGCTTTACCCATGACGCAGAAACCAGAAATTTCAATGTAGCACTGAGTGAAAGATGCACGTGTCTGTCATGAGCTCAGAAACTCACTGAGCTTTTATACTCACACACAGATTACAAGCTAATAGATCACAGGTGAGGATGGTTACCTTTAGTAGACATTCAAACCCATTTGTGTCAAATTTTGTGCATGTTATCAGGCCAAAACTGCCAGGGGGTGTAAACTTTTGAACAGGGTCATTTTTGAAGTTTCTGTTGTCAATATGATTTAAAAAGAGTAAACTTAAATTTTTTTCAATAAATGTCTTCACCCAACCACTTACCATGAGTGACAGAAAGGTTTTTGTGTTACCATTCATATTTTCTGAGAAAAGGCAGAAAAATCAGAAATTCTGCTGGGGGGTGTAAACTTTTGGGCACAACTGTAGGTTCAATAGAGATAGAATATAACATCCCTGAAAGAAAGCCTTGTCTAATTCCTCTCTTAATTTTAAAAGGTGCACTCTGTCCTCCATTGATTTTCAGTACACTCTCAATGTCCTGATACAAAACCTTGGACATAGCAATAAAACCAGGGCTGAGACCAAACCTCTCCAGAACTTTCCAGAGGTAGAGGTGCTCAACCTGGTCAAATGCTGTTTCTTGATCTAATGAAATGAGACCAAGGTCTATGCCCAGTGAACCAGAGGTGTCCAAAACATCACAAATGCCAGGCTTCCAGTAGCTTTGGTCCTTGTGTAAGATCTGGTCCATCACGTCCATGAGTCTGTTGGCCAGGACTTTGGAGAAAATCTTGTAGTCACAGCAGAGCAGAGAAACAGGACACCAGTTCTCTTGAAGATCACCTTTCTTTGGAAGGAGCGTGATCGTTGCCCTCTGCAGCTGAGGGGCAATGACCCTTCAGCCAGACTTTCATTTGAAACAGCAAGCAGGTCCTCTCCCAGTATCCTAAAAGGTCTTAAAAAACTTACCAGGGAGTCCATCGAATCCAGGAGCTTTACCCCCCTCCATGCTCTGCAGAGCTGTGAACAGCTCCTTTAGATGTCGAGGTCGTCCGATCAGCTGGTTGGAGTCCTCAGAGACATGAAGTAAACAGTCACAAAAGGAGTTAAACAGCTGTTCATTGGCCACCATGGCGTTCGTCTTATCAAGGCTGTCTAGAAACAGCACCACCGCTCCATTCATCCGGCCCGGAGATTTAACACTCTGCGGTCCGACCACCTCAGCAACAGCCAAATCACATTCATTCACAGAACAATGAGAGGCATCAGCGGTCTTTACGCCATGCCTTCTCGTTAGTCTGGTAAACTCAAAACTCATTACCTCCACATGTGCAACACAAACACGCCGCAGCATGCCAACCAAGCCAGTGCTGGTCACCAAAAAAAAAAAAACACATGCATACCGCAACTGAGGGTTAAATCCGAACACTCTACACCCAAAAAACTCTAAACAAGTACCCAAAACAAACAAACTAGCAAATAAATCAGATCAGAAAAAGTTTGGAAACTTAACTCTCACCAAAGAGCTCCGCACACCCTCCGCATCAACTCCCAGCACATCCACTCAGAGAGAGAGAGATTTCTTTTTGTTAATTGGTCGTTCTTAAAACATTTGTCAGTTACCCACTTTACATTTTTTAAGATATTAATAAATAGACAAATTGACTTATATAAATTGACTTGTATATCTATCTATATATGTATATATATATATATATATATATATATATATATATA
Source organism: Scarus forsteni (assembly GCA_036419115.1). Taxonomy (NCBI): domain Eukaryota; kingdom Metazoa; phylum Chordata; class Actinopteri; order Labriformes; family Labridae; genus Scarus; species Scarus forsteni. The sequence continues at coordinate 2,429,304 of JAZDUH010000150.1, read as the reverse complement.
TATATATATATATCTATATATGTATATATATATATATATATATATATATATATATATATATATATATATATATATATATATATATATATATATATATATATAATCACATTTTCAGTAAGTCACTGAACCACAGGCTTATCTACAATGTTACACAAAATAGTCTGGCAGCACCATGTCTTTCTGAAAGTATCCAGGTCTCCTGAGTTTTTGTAAAAAAGGTGGATCCTGGATCTGATTAGACCCACACAGATGGGGACAATTGGGACATGGACTGTCCATCCTCCACTCTCCTCCTCCAGCTCCTCAGGCCATCTTGGGCTTACCCAGGACAAAGTTCAAAAGTTGGCTCTTGTCCTTGGTCCTCCGAGTGTATTAAAAAGCACAAATAAAAACTTATTTGGTAAAAACCTCATTAAAAACAGTAAAAACACATTTTTATAAATTTTTTTCATAAAAACAGTGAAAAAAGATCTCTCTCTGAGCACCTGTCCTCCACTTCAGGGTTGAGGACAGAGATCAGAGAGTTCACTGCCACTGCTTCATGGGGAATCCTCCCCTGGAGGTCTGCATGTTTCTTCGTCAGTGGAGGTTTGTAGAGAGACCTCCAGGCTGGTTTTGACACCCCCATACCCAGTTTCTTGCTGTTGAGTGTCTTTACCATGATTTGTTATAAGGTCTTTCGTGAGGCTTCCTGAAGAGACACTCGAGGACGCTGAGCCAACAGAGAGCCTTCACAGTCTTTTAGGTCTGCTTTCAGCTGGATGGAGGGGAAGGGGTCCTGTGGGCTGGCCGAGGTTTTGCCATTGAAGAAACTGAGCAACATTTGTTCACGCCCGCTCAGTTTTTCTTTTCAGTGGTCCAAAGGCTGCTGGGTGACTCTGCTGGACCCCATCCCCAGACCAGCAGCCAGACCAGCCTAGTTCTGCAGCCGGGGTCCAGCCAGCTCCAACCTGGCCCAGAGAGGTGACCCCTGTGTCCAGGAAACAAGAGAACAGAGCAGGACCCACCCACCCCGGACCGTCCAGCTTTGTCCCATGGAAGACTGAAACAGGAGAGAGGCTGGAGGGTCCACACAGGACAGGTAATGCCACAGGGAGAACGAGACCAGGTTATTTACGATTAGGCTCCTCCCACTGTAAGACATTTTTGGGAGGAGCCATTTCCATTTTTTAAGACGACCTTCCATCTTGTTAATAAGGACATCCCAGTTTTTCTTTCCATGGTCTCATCCCCCAGGAAGACTCCCAGGTATTTCAGGCAGCCTCTCATCCAGATGAGCTCGGCCGGCAGCCTGAGCCGGTCCTCCAGCCCCTCTCCCACCATCACAGCCTCGCTCTTTCCCCAGTTGAACCTTGCAGAGGAGATAAAACCAAATAAAATGAACAGTGTCAGTTAAAATCTCCACGTCACTCTGTGAATTTAAAAACACAATAAGATCATCAGCGTATGAAGAAATCTTAAAAGCAAGGGACAACTGGGTAAAGACACACCTGTAAGTTTCTGCCTTAGCTGATGAAGAAGAGGTTCAGTGGCAACTGAGCACAACATGCCTGAGAGAGAGCAGCCCTGCCTCAACCCCCTCCAATGCTAAAAGGTGCGCTCAGCCCCCGTTAATCCTCAGGACGCTCGCAATATCTTGGCTATGAAACCAGGGCTGAAACCAAACCCAGCCAAGGTCTGCCACAGGTACTGGTGTTCAACCAAGTCAAAAGCCTTTTCCTGGTCCATGGAAATCAGACCAGTCTCGACGCCCAATTCACTGGAAACAGCCAGAACATCCTGAATCATAGTGACATTGTCACTTATGAGCCTGCCAGGGACACAGTAGGTCTGAACTACACTGACAAAACCAAACAAAGACCCAACACAAACACATCAACACAAAAAAGCTTAAGTTTTTATCAAAAAACTTACTCACGCCCCAAACAAAACCCCTCTCAGCTCCCAAGACACTCATTCCACCATTTCAGAGAGGGAGAGAGAGAGAGAGAGAGAGAGAGAGAGAGAGAGAGAGAGAGAGAATTTTTCCAGATTTGTCTAAAAAATTCAAACATGTTCAATTAAATATGTCTGAGGTTGGGTCAAGTCTGTTCCCCTCACCCCGTTGTGTCTTCCTCCCCACTCATTTAGAGATTTTTGTGCTGACAATCCATTCTGACTTTCCCAACCAGTGCAATTTTCCAACAGAGAATCATGGGTAAAATCTTGCAAAAATCTTGTTGTATGATGTGCATAACTCACCTTGAATGTTTTCATGAGAGAAGAGTTACAAAGACCAGTTAAAGAAAAACTTAATTGGTCAAAGAACTGGTTATCTGCATTATTAAATTCCAAAATGTGATTTATTTTCAATTATTCAGTACATTTTTATTAAGGGTTGAAGGGAGTTGTTTGCACTTCACTAGCCATAAATTTCTTCTAACACCCTCCCTCCTCGTATTGATGTTTCGAGGTGTTCAGCTGTAGGTAGAAATGTTCCAGCTCAAGAGGACAGATTTATGTTTCTCCTCAGAGACCCTGTAAAACCATCTTTATCTGTGTTAGACCCCAAAATGAGCCATAAACATAGAGAAAGGACGGTACTGTCTGATATCCATCAGAGCAGTAACCAGATAAGATATAAAGCCTCCAATGGCCACGCTCCAACACGTCTCCCTCTGCCGTCTGATCCCAGCCAGCTCTAAGGTCTGCTGTTCTCCAAACGTTTATCGCTGATTAATTAGAGTTATTTTTTATGTCCCTGCCGTAAATGTCAGACCACTGATCGACTAACAGCTTTCTAATCACGATGTGAGGGCTCTTAATTCAGGCTGAACTTAAGCATTAAACAAGCTCAGTGAGGGGTCTCTGTGACCTTTCATTGATAAAAAAAAAAAAGTTCCAGCAGTGATTGAATGCAGCCTGATGGAGACAGACAAAGAGTGTTTTATACAGTCATCTTTGCACTCAAGGGCCACTCCATTAGGTACATCTTGTTAACAGGGGTGGAGGGCAACAAAGAAGATTTAAAGCTGCAACATACAGAAACTCTGAAAAGTAGGGATGTAAATTTTGGAGCATTTCAATCATTTGAATTCAGTACCACAATTCTCAAATGCCAACCATCCATTCTTGCAGTGACAGTTTATAGAGCCCCAAATTCACCTTTTTCCTCTTTTTAACAGAATTCTCAGAACTTTTATCAGCCATTCGCACAACTTATGATACCTGTATTTTAATTTGTGATTTTAATATTCATATTGACAACCTGGCATATATCAGAACCAAACAGTTCTTAAAATTACTAAAATGTATGGATTTTAAGCAGCATCTCAACAAACTAACTCACAAGCATAAGCATATCTTGAATTTAGTTATATCCCTTGGTATTGATAACATCTCATCTGTCACCGATCTTGCTTTCTCTGACCATCACTGTGTGTTTTTTAACACACCTAACCACAGACAGTACAGTCCAGAAATGGTACATTTCCCTTGAAGTAGCCACAGCTCTCACATCACAGGTCACAGTCTTCAATAACACCATATCACCATCATCCTGTGAACAACTGGTCACCAACTTCAACCACAATCTCGGGACAGTGCTTGATTCAGTTGGTCCTTTAAATACGAAAAAAATAAAACAAAAAAACCTGACAATCTTACACTGAAGAGAGACTGTAGAGCTGCTGAACGAAGATGGAGGAAAACCAGATTAGAAATACATCACAACATACTCACAGAAAAATTAAGACATTACAACAAAGCAATCAGGACATCCTGGCAAAAATACTTCAGACCTAATAGACAGCAACCTCAATAACCCCAGACATCTCTTCAGCACAATAGATTCACCTTTAAATCACACAACCAACAACATCTCAGTGCTTCCAGGTTTCAGATGTGAGGAGTTTGCTGGCTACCTCAGAGGTAAAATAGAAGACATTAGGTCTGGTTTCTGCCAGCAAAACAAGCACATCACACTTTCCCCTGTCCTATGCAGGTAATGATGTCAAGATGGAAGTTTTGACCTGACTGATACCGCATCACTCAGGGAGGTGGTAACAGCACTGAAGCCCTCCATATGTTCCCTTGACCCAATTCCTACCTCTCTTTTAAAAGCTGTTTTTAAATTTGATATCAGAGGATGTTTTTGCTATTGTTAATTACTCTTTACAGCTTGGAGTATTCCCAACCGATTTTAAAACAGCCTTAGTAAAACCCATTTTAAACAAAGGGAACCTGGATATTTTACGACCAAGCAATTTTAGACAAATTTCAAACCTACCATTTTTAAGCAAAATCTTTGAGAAAGTAGTTTTTAATCAGCTGAGTGCCTTTTTAAACTTAACCACCTTAGAAATGTCGCAGTCTGGCTTTAGGACACATCATAGCACTGAGACAGCCCTGTTGAAGTTGTTAATGATATCAGAGTCAATCTTGACAACAACAAGCCTTCAGTTCTGGTGCTACTTGACTTGAGTGCTGCCTTCGATACTGTTGACCACCAGATTCCTTTAAATAGATTAAATAAACATGTGGGCCTCACTGGTAATGTTTTTAAATGGTTTGTGACAGACAATTCTTTGTTTCAATTGACAATCACTCTTCTACACACTACGAGGTTACCAGTGGGGTGCCACAAGGTTCAATTTTAGGACCATTACTTTTTAAGTTGTACATGTTACCCCTGGGTGCTGTCATCAGGAGACACAGCATCTCTTTTAACAGTTATGCAGATAACACTCAGCTCTATGTGTCCATGTCTCCAGATGACAAAAGCCACTGAGACTCACTTTTTAATTGTCTTTTAGATTTAACAGCCAGGATGTCACAGAAATTCTTGCAGCTCAACCAGGACAAAACAGAGGTTTTAATGATTGGTTCCAAGGCTCAAAGAGAGAAACTGACCCCCAAACTCCACAAAATATGACTCTGCCCCAGCCAAGAAGCACAAAATCTTGGGCTAGTCTTTGATGCTGATTTTAACTTTAAACACATGTTCGTGGGATCACTAAAACTGCTTTATACCATCTGAGAAATATTTCAAAAGTTTGACCATTTCTTTCTCTGAGCCAGACAGAGAGCTAATGCACACCTTTATAACTAGCAGGCTTGATTATTGTAATGTTTTCCTCTCTGGTCTACCCAAAAACACAATAAATCAGCTACAGCTAGTACAAAACGCTGCTGCTAGAGCGCTGACAAGGACCAGGAGGAGAGCTCATATTACACCTATTTTAAAGTCTTTACACTGGCTGCCTGTTAGTTATCGCATAGATTTTAAAATTCTTTTGTTAGTTTATAAAGCTCTAAATGGCCTGGCACCTGATTACCTATCAGAGATGGTTTTAGTTAATGAACCAGGATGGGCCCTCAGATCCTCTTATTCCTCTCTCCCAGTTGATCCACAGATCTGTGCTGCTTTTAACTGTTATGCTCCAAAACTGAAGGACAAAATTCCAGAAGGTCTGAGACAAGCTGCAAATCTGGAAATTTTTAAACACAATCTAAAAACTCACTTATTCAGCCTAACTTTTATGTGGAACTTTATTATTTTAGTGTCCATTATAATTATTTATATCTGAGTAGAAATTCTTATTATTAGATTTTAGTTTAATATTTTATTGTCTGTTTTCTTCCATTTGTACTATTTGCTTATATATTATGATATAGTTATAACCTTTATAATCATGTCAATTGTGATGTGTGCTATGTTTGACTGCTTGATGCTGAAACATCTTAGTTTATTTTAAAAGGTCCCAATTGACTATGCCATGACAATACAGGCTATTTAATAATTTCAAAAGGAGTCTTGTAGCTTTTTGAAATATTTGAATTTAATAATAAACTTTCTGAACTTTTGCCTAGCCTTAATCACCTGCTTCATTGTTAATTGCCTCAACATGGAGAAGAGTCACATTATGTGAATGAATAAATTGTAGCCAAAAAAACATGTATAAACAGGAGGCATTGAAGCACATTTAAGGTCCGAGCTGCGGAGCAACGTGGTCCCCTTCTCTCCCCATGTGCGCAGCTGCTCTCCCTGCTGGTCCAGCACACACAGTTTGGCCTCTCTCCGTCATAAGTCCTGTGATGTCTCCTCCGTGGGAGCAATGTCACATCCATGGTGTAAGGCTGTGTTATGTGGCACGCAACATGGGACAAAGAATGCACTGACACCCTGGAAACCTGCCTGTGAGGCTTTGGTGAAGTCTGCGCACATGTGTGGCTGTCACTAAATTACAGCTGCGGAGGGTGCGCTTCGCCTGCGCCGAGAATAGACCAGGTTGGAGCAGGCGGGCTTTCAGCGCACCTTTCACACAGTATTTTGCACTAAATCGTCACTGCGGCAACCTGAATCTGTCGGCACCTCCTCCTGGTGCGCCGTCTCACCCATCTCGGTGCAGCCGGTCTACCAAATTGTCAAATTGACTGCGCACGGCGGTGCCCCGGACGAAAGTCTTACTGCGTGGGAGACTGCCGATCATGAATATCTAACTCGGTAATCATAGTGATTACCGAAACTCGGTAATCACTATGAATCAGTGACCCACCCCTCACTAATTCTAATTGGCTAAGGCATCGCCTTCGTTCGGTTTGATTGGTTTGATTGACTGACATATCAAGATAGATAGGATTAAGTAAAGACGGCTACTCCGACAGAAAAAACAAAACCCAAATAAAACAGAAATCTTTGCTCCCCCCATGCCCGTCCATGCCGCCGGGTCTGCACCAGACACCTCTTTTTCCATGCTAAGGCAGGGCTACTGTCCACATCATGTAACTGTGGAGAGCAATTAGATGTAATAAAAAGTGCTCTGCTGCACTCACATGGATGGATCCACTAGATGCAGAGGCTTAGAATTGGGAAGGGATGTATGATAATAATAATAATAATAATAATAATAATAATAATAATGATAACAATGATAACAATAATAACAATAATAATAATAATAATAATAATAATAATAATAATAATAATAATAATAATAACAAAAATAATAATATCCCTCATTGATTGGCTTTACAGTTTCTTGCTAATATGTGATCAGCCCTACATCTGGTACCAGCAGACACGAGAGGAGGTCGCTATAGCTTGTAAAATGACCCTGGACTTGCCCACTGTTGTGGTGGCTAGTTGGCTGCAAACTGTTAACGTGTTGACCATTTGTTCTGCTTGGGTCATGTGACGTCATCTTGACAGTGGTTTCATTTACATTAACATTTGTATCTGTACCTGTGTGCTTGCGTGTGGGTGTGTTTGTTTATGCGTTTGGTAATTAAGCACAGAAAGCACATTGCAGAAAAGAAAACTGGACACAAGAACTTTCTTTAGAAATCAAATTGTAAATTACTCAAAGGGTTAATAACTTTATAGCTAAAAAAAGGCTTATATGTTAGGTTTTTCTCCAAAATAGGATCTCAAAGCAGAAGGTGACAGCCAGGTTTCAAAGTTTATTGAAAATAACCTGTGAAAGCAGGGTTTAAGCTCGGCAAAGAAAAATCTGTTAAGTAAAGCAGCAGATGATTATATTGAAGACCTGAACACATGGGTAGAAACTAGGTCAGGGAATCCTAAAACAGGTTCAAGAAGGGCCTTCCCAAACAGAGGAAGAGTGACCACAGGTGTCTTATCATCTGCTGCAGCTTCTCCCTGCTTCACACAGACCTGCAGGAAAAAAACAGGAAGGGAGAGAGCAAAAACCAACTAAACTCAACAGAGTCATGACATTATACTTTTGTATATAATTTCAAAGAGATATACGTTTCAGTTATTTATTTATTATCCAAGTATTATTTGTTTGTTGAAAGGCATCATTTAAGACCAACAATAAAAGCTTGTGGGGGAAAATACAACAAAACCTCTGATTACAAACATTATTTCATAATGTTGAGCAATAAATTAGACTTATCTGTCCCATTGTTCATATGTCATGCATCACTACATTTTTGTCAGGGTACAGATAGTAGTGGTGGAGGAGGAGAGGCTGGAGGTATAGTGCCTTGAAATATTTTTCTGAATATGATAGTTTAGTTGTTTGTCTGATCAGCTTGATATGAGTTGAGAACAGTCCTAAACGTAAACACATCAACTTTTGGTGGTGCCGCCTTGGAGCACTTTTATGTCCCCACCAATGTCAAAATCAAACCTATGCCCTTGACTTGATTTAATGTCTACTGAAGCTGTTAGCATCTATGCTAATCTCTGGATGAGCATACCCTTCTTGTTGTCGTCACGTTCGTAGCCCCCATATCTTCCTACTCTGAAGAACGCTGTTTAGACCACGCTGCTTTGGGCCAACCACAAATGTAAAAGACTGAAGTTTGGCAAGATAGATGTTTAGTCAAACTGATTCAGCTGTTGTTCAAGTTAGCCTTGACCAGGACTCTCTTGTAATGAAATTCTTAACTCTTCAGGTGCCTAAGTGGCAAAATTACAGCAAGCAACATTGCTGGATAAAACAGGCCATAGCTGTTAATATGGTGCTGAACAGTGTCACCACTTTTCACCAGGAGATAGTGGACATGTGTTACTTAAATCAGCACAGTATTTTTGAGCGTGTTTCTATTCAAAGCTGTGGTGTTTATTTATTTTGAAACACACACACCAGATTCAGGAGACACGAGTGTGGCTGTAGTGGTTGAACAGCAGGGCAGAGAGAGACGCACAGAGAGCTAGAGAGTTAGTCAGAGTGGTCATGATGCCGAGAGTACTTTGTCAAGTACTGGCTGAATATGCTTCTGAGAAATATTTACCCTCTGAGGATTATGTTCATTTGTCTACTGGGGACGAAAACTGGTGGCTTGTCTGATGGCGGCGGGTTCGCGCACCTTAACAGTCCCCAAGCAGCACGTACCGAGGCAGATGCTTCGCCTCTCCATGGCTTCCATGGAAGTAATTGGTGAGTGCCAAGAAGGCGACGTGGTCTGAGAAGCAGGTAAAACGCAAAACAGGGCTATAAAGACAGTGGTAACAGTAATGAAAAAAATTGCAGAGCTCTGGGCAGAAGGAGGGATGAACCAGGGCATAAAATGCACAGCTAATAGCGGTAAAGGCAACAGAGGCGTTCATGCTCGGCCCGTAAAGTACAATGATGATGATGGCAGAGTTTACTTAGGGGTGAGAAAGAGTACCACAAGTGGATCAGAGATTTTAATGAGGCTGTTGGGTATTGTGGAGAGTGGAATCTGACAAATTTTGAGCCTAATGATTTTTTGTCTCTTTTTTTGGATGTTGAATTCTGGAGCCTAATCACCAATAAGACAGACAGATATGCCCACCAGCTCTTAGAGGAGGAAACAACAAAAACAAACCCCAGGTTTCATGATTGGTATGATGTACAGTCCCTGAGAGGAAAGCTTTCATGTCACTTCATAGGTGTATATTTTCCAATATGACCACCATCTGGTGACATCATGGCTGCCTTTATCTCTAACCACTTTCAAACTACAGCCTTTTGAAATTTTGGCAGGACACAATCACAGGCATTTCACAGTCATCAACATTTTCCTCAACAAATAAAAATTTGACTTAAATGTTTGACGGAGACTTAATCCAATCAGACCTAATTTGGTCATTTAGAAAGTAGAGACAAGTTAGTAATATATCCAATCACAGTTCACTTTAGCTGCATGGCAAGGTTGGATGAGATAAGAGGGACATCCAATCACAGCTGCCTCAGCTTGGTGGTGGTGATCCAACCAGAACTGCTCTCTTTATGAATTGATATATTATGTAGAGCAGTTTCTGTTCATTTATACATTCAAACTTTACCAGAATCCAATAAAGGGTTACTAGTTGTTTAATTTTATCCAAGTGTGAGATATGACTGCAGAAATTCAAGAAAACATAAAAATGCCTTCCCCTTACACCTCATATTTTTAATCGACTAAATTCACAGCAGATTTTGTAGACTAAAATGTTGTGCAATGTCATCAACTAAAACTAGACTAAAACAAAACAATTTAGATGTCTAAATTATGAGTAGAACTAAAACATAAAGCTAAAAATAAATTGAAAAGTGCTGTCAAAAGCAACACTGGACCAGTGCCATCCTACATTTAGGCACCCCTCTAGAGGTGCAAAGTAACTCTAAAAGGTGAAGACAAATGTGCTTCACTATCAAATCTCATGCAACAGCTGCTAAAAAAACATAAACAAAAAAAAAACATAACTCGCTATCATTTTTTTATTTTATCTATTTGAACCTAATTCAACCATGAAATCCTCATTGAGATATGAATCTCATTTACAAGGGAGTCCTGGTCAAGACTAACTTGCACAACAGCTGGATCAGACTGACTCAACATATGTAATCAGGCAGATCTTTCTTGCCAAACTCCAGTGTAATACTTTTGTGGTTGGCCCAAAGCAGCATGGCCCAAACAGCGCCCTTTAGAGCAGGAAGAGGTAGGAGCTACAAACGTGACAACAGCAAGAAGGGTATGCTTATCCAGAGATTATCATAGATGCTAACAGCTTCAGTAGAAGAAAAAAAAAGAAAAGATGGATGTTACAGGACATAAAAAGGTCTGATAAATACTTTCTGACATGCCTGTAGCCACTAAGGCAGTGGGGTGAGAGAGAAACTGATCACTGATTAAATACTCAGGTCCTTGAGGTGTTGGCATCACTTCAACACCCTGTTTGAAGACAATAAGAACTTTAAAGGAACATGAAGCAGATCCTGCCATCAAATGGGTCTACTGTAACTTTTTAGCTCACTGTGTAAAACACGCTGCTTGATGCATAGTGGGAACATAGCATCCTTTTAAAGATGTATAGGCTATCAGAGTTAATCAGAGCCTAAGTGAAACTGGAGCAGCTGTGGTCGTGTCTCTGTTGACAGAAGATTAAGACTTTGCTGCTGCACTGAAGGACATCACCAAAGCTGTTTACTCTTTACGTCAAATCTCAGATCCATCTTTTTGTTCTGCCGTATCAATAATTCATTCAGGAAATGTGCTGCACAAGGTCACACCAGGCCTGCATACAGAAAACAGTAAAGGGGTATTCCACCGTTTTTAAAGGAGCTGGGCCTCAAGAATGTGAGCTTCTAATGAACATACACTCATCTGTGAATGAGCTGACTCAGCAGCATGTAAAGCAGTGAAATGTCTGCAACATCAAACTGACAGATATAAGGTGTATTCTTCATACTGGTGAATGAGAAACTTTGGAGAATTTTTTTTTTCTTTTTCTTCTATCAAAAAAAAATGACATTGTCTTTTGGACAAGAAATGCTCGCTTGTATCAGGACAACTCCCCAAAAGATCCAGGTGCAAATATTACCTTTAAGCCAAATTACGGTCTTCTGTTATGTCAAATCACATTTCTCATTTGTTGTCAAAAGACATTGTAGGACAGGTGATGCCATGACCAGGTCCTCGGGGCTTTAGCGGAAACAGTCAGCACTGAAATCTAACAGTCCCCTGAGTGGCAGGACTGTCAGCTTCAAGTCAACCTGAAAAAACAGCTTCAGTTCCAGGAATGTACACTGTAAAAAAGGTTGCTGTACATTTTAAAGTAACTTACAGCCAATAGGATGCCAGTAAGTTACTGTAAATGTCTTTATAGTAGCATTATTTTATTTTAATTAACCACATAATTATTGGGTTTTCAAAAACAGCACCCTTATTATATATTTAGTGTCATTGCTGTTTATTGTTCCGTAACGTCTTTAATATAAAGAATTTGCTGTATGTTAATGTATGTTTCTATACCTTTAACTATTTAAATGATCATTTATTTCAATATATAGTTTTATAGAGAACAAAATAACAGTCATACATTTCCAATCAATCAAATACTTTTCTTA